>PKRV01000906.1:76870-557722 GCA_003709505.1 Hyphantria cunea | reverse complement strand
GGAACGCAGACGTTCCGAAGATCTTTGGCTCCCAGCAGTCAGACCGACTTCTGGGAGCCCCATCAATATAGGCGTTGCCGACGCAGACTCCTCGTCGGTAGACGAGGCAACGTCTGCCTTTCGGAACTGCCCCTTGGCGTTCCTCAGCGTCTTTTTTCTCTCCGTTTCGTTTCCATTTTTCTTGCCATAAGTCGTTTGAGTGTTCCGTTCCGTAATTTCCATTTGTAAAGTTTTATCAGTATCCATATTTAAGCCCACGATTAGGGGAGAACTAAAAGTCCACCCGGGCAGAGATCCCCAATACCCGGGTAAGCGTACGTTTGTAACCCAACCGAGGGGTCCGCAGGTCCCTGGCTGGGAGTGTGCTTGCGACTGAACTACCCATCAGCCATGCATCCCCTGGTCACACACCAGAACACGGGATTCGGGGTAATTTTTATAGAGGTTTACTTCCTCGCGGTCCGGGCGGTTAAGCCAAGACCCACGGTCCCAGTCGAGTCAGAGACTTGACCTAACTCGACGACCTAGTGGGATTACGTTGTAGCGGCGAGGGCAACACAAGACTAGCTCTCGTGTTACCCGCTCGGAGGCAGTGTGAGTGCACACCGAGCTCGCCCACTCGCACCTCCAACACGCCTTCTGCTAAAGCAGAGGGACGTTTAGAGCCCCATCGCGGCAGTCAAAATTAGACTCCGTCTGGTATCCCTTTTAGTCTGGAGTCTCCCACTGGGCCAATCCGGCATGAGTGGCTCTACCGGCACAGCCCCAGAGATCATCGACCCACGCAAGCCCCCACACGACGACAACGTAGGGCTACAGTTGTGGGGGTTGGGACTGCCCCAACCCGCACTTGGCCAGCGTGGGTACGTATGGCCTTAACTCTCCCCCTCCTTAAACCGCTGAACCTAGAATCCTGAAATTTTGCATGTAGGTTCTTTATATAACGTCAGTAAGCACTAAGAAAGGAATTTTGGAAATGCCACCCCTAAGAGGACAAAATAGAGGATGAAAATATCGACATCTTCGCGAGCGAAGCCGAAGACAAAAGCTAATTTTAATATCAAACATAAATGGAACCGATGTCATAGTCATGTAATATATTTAATATATTATCAAGCAGACTTGCACACGAGTTCTAAATTTCGACTTTATCAAACATTGCGTCATTATTGCATCAGTCACCGTACAAGTCTTATGTTGATTAGAATAGTTACACAGTGCTATTGAGATTCAAACATATGTAGCTTTGGTGTAAGGTTTTAGAACGTAGAAAAGTACATTTTATTCAAATAAACGTCTTTATTTCCCTCCCCCTATGATTCCAGGTCATTTAAGCGAGGCGTGAAAAAGCATATCACTTGGTCCCCCATACTGCGTTGTCCACATTCACAATGAGGACACACCTCTCTTGGTGTCATTTTGAAGCTATTTGTAAAAAAAGACAACTGCAGTATCGACAAATCCTGTATCGCGGGGGACTTTACAAACATACCAATATGAAACGGACACGAAGAACAACAATTTGTGCATCACACAAAGTGTTGTACCGGTACCGGACACTAAGCGCGATAAAAGACGGTATAGCAACCGCTTAAGCCACCACACCAGCTTGGCCAGGCCTCCAAGAAGGTGGTCCGACAATGTGCTAAGCGTCGTCTGAAGCCGTTGGATGTAGACACCACAGAATTGGTTGTTATTAAGAGCCTTCGAGGAGTCCTATATGTACCAGGACATCTTTCAACTAAGACGATAATGGTACTACGTACATAGAAGCATACAAAATAGTCTTCAAAAACTTCATTGGTGCCGAGGCTTGGCTCTGTCACGGATAAGTATTTCTTCTACTTTTAATCACAGACTTGTGTCCCTCTTTATGAAAAGATTCCTACAGATTGCAAAATAGTGAGGGTAAAACCGGGTCCAGATAAAAAAACTAACTTGGACGATGATGATGCACTCCCTACCGATTTCAGCCACTGGAAATATTATAATACAGAACTGTACGCACAAAAACATGTGCACTCTCTGTTCTCATAATTCGATGAACGAGCTATCCAATTAATGTTTAACCGTGTAGTAATTGCTAAAGATTTTTGTATGGCAACCAGAACCAAGTGGATAAGTCTACAGCTGGACACCTCCTCTTGGTTTAGGCCTATGTATTACTTGGTATACACTAGCCATACGGGTATAGGGTGTTTCAAATGTTCCTTCTGCTCGCAGCGCTATTGTTTTGTATAGTGTGCTTTGTTAGTCAGCTCTTACGATACCCCCGAGAACAGGGATACAGGGATTGTGGCATTCAGCTTGTATCGTAAAGTAACAAGGAGGTTACTTACAACTTCACAAAAACTAGCTGCAACCATGTGCATAACGGGAACATACTTTGGTGCTACGAGTGGCTCGGTGACCTCTTTGATTGTTTCATAGCACAGAAAAAAGAGACTGTTCATTGCTGCAGAACCGGTTAAAGCGGTTGTAAGTCCTGTAAAAAAATAATGTTGGAGTTACATCTAGGCTCTAAATATACTTCAGCATTATCACCTGCAAGTAAAGTGGACCCGCGGTAATCCGGCTCCTGTACAATCTGGCACCCCTTGTCATCCGACATTATTTTTTACAGTTTTCGCTAATGTAGATAATGTATGATTGAGCAGGTTACAACTTGTACGCGCCACCGCAACCACTAATGTGTCGACGCGTAGGTATTGTTTTGATTCGAAATTTTAGTTTGAATTTGACTACGCGTGATAGCGGTGTGGCCTAACAAAACGAAAGCATTGACATACACTGATAAAGAAAAAAAAAATTTTAGGCCGCCTAAATCGTAATGAATATGTCAGTGGTTGAGCTTGTGAATACGGTGTATAATCTTAAAAAAACCAGGAGAAGAGATTTGTACTTCAGAGTATAGCAATATAGAATATTATTATTGGTATCTTTGGATGACAAGGTACTGCTACGTAAACAAAAACAAACTATAAAAGATCTTAGGCAGTACTCTATAATCCGATAAATTCGATAGTCGGCACTGCCCTGCAAAACGTTTGTCGGATTACCGTGGGTCAGCTGTATGTACTATTGGCGTTTCTTTTTGGTTTTTCTCAATAGTCAGTGATGTAATGTTTGGAAGTGCCTAAAGAGACCCATTTGTAGCAAAAGCTGTTTGATTTTATTTTATTGGTCTAAGATATTGTTGTGAATTGTATCTGACTGGCAAGAAATACTGCAGGAAATTATAAATTACATTTGTTATGGTATGGCATCGCCTAATGGTAAGCAATTACCGCCACCCAAGCCCTTTCAGAGGGAGTATGCTATTTTCTTGAAAGTTTGAAAGTAGTATTGGCCGGAAAATACCGCAGGCGACAGTTAATTCCACAGTTTGTTGTGGGAGGTAGAAAGTTTCTGCAGAAGCATACAGTTGTGAACTGCCAACCATCTAATTCTAGACGATGGAATGGATGGATGAAACTCTTGTCATGTACGACGATGGCGGAAAGATGTGGCACCGATAACAACAGTTAATTAATATTATTTACAATAATGTAAAACATTAAAAAAACAATAACTATTATTTTTAAAAAGGTGAATTGAATTAGTTTTGTAGTAGGTGATAATCATGTTTATTCCAGTCATAAAGATCTTAGAAAATAATTTTGATTGATTACTTATTAAAGACTGTGCTAAGACCATATAAAACATTTAAAAATAAGACTATATGGGCATTTTTTTCATTATAAACTATTCTTTTAAGTCCCAATTCATCAAAAATCAATAAGGTCCGTGCATTCTGTTACCTCTATAAACTCCATTAAATCCTCCAGCTTTTTTAAATCCTTGGGCAGCTTGTAACCGAGTCTTTAGTGTATCCAGCGGGTAAATGGCAGTACATACACAAATACCAGCAACACCTCCTCCCTAAAAACACATTCCCTTTAAGAATATCTTCAAATTTGTTTTTATTAATTTAAACTGTCATAGAAAAATATAGGATTGAACTAAATATTTTTATTTTATTTTTCAGCTTAATATTTTACAATAGACTAATAATTTTTTATTAAATATTGGTGTGAAACTCAACAATTTATAAGTGTTCTCATTGGCGTTCATTTCATTGCCACTAACTTTAAAAGAAAAAAGTTTGTGTTCATCAAAGTTACTACATACAAACTTTTTTTACTGCAAACTATAATATACCAATGACTTTTACTTACAAGTATTGGTGCGAGATATAACGATTTATAATTTTTTTCCTTGGTTTTCATTGTCACAATTTTTTTTAAATTATGTAAACTTAACCTTCAAATTCTCTGTTATCACTTATCATAATCTTATATCCATTTAGTACACAACTATACTCGACAAGAGTAAAACGGCATACTAAACGAACATCCAAATTATTCCTGCCTATGTTGTAATACCCATACAACATGACGCAAAACATATTATTAACTGTCGACAGGGTTCACTGAAGTTTTTGAGTATTTTTGACATAATGTAGTTATTATTGGACTGAAATTAGAAGATTAATTTCTAAACGCTTGTGATTTATGTCAAAGTCAAATAGTCCTTCTCCTCGCATTCCAGTTTACTTACAATACGATATTTTTAAAATATTTTACTCCCTCGTGCAAACAAATTATGCTCAACTATATGTTTTTAGAAAGTTCGTAATGCAACGCTACGCAGAACGTCGGAAGTGCGGGAAAATAAATATTTCAAATATCCTCTTAACAAATTCGAATTGCACTTAATTTATTTGAACTTCCAATTATTTGATTATTAATTCATGTACTTATTATATTGTAGAACATTATGTTGCTTAAATTTATATTCCATAGACGATTTTTAAATTTTGAGGTTATCTAAATTTTCTGAATTTTTATTTACACTACGAAACATTTGTTCAGATAAATTTGTGGTCGTATTAAAATGGGTGAATTACGTTCGCCGAAGAATTTTCAATCAAAGTATTTGCCGCCTTTGTTTGTAAGTTGTTTTAAGTAACATTTTTTAATTTACAAAATAGTTCATTTCGATTACGAAATACAAACTTAGAGAGAACATGGACATTTTTGACTTATTATAGAGGAAATTCTACATATAAATATAGTTACCCTGTATTAGGAAGTCTGTATTTAATCACCAACTGCCTATCGTAGTCCACTACTGGACATAGACCTCTCTAATTGCAACCTTCTGGCAACCAGATACTTTACGACCTGATCTTATTATACCTTTACTGGCCAGCAAAACGCCTATATAATGCTAGCAGAATTAGGTCATCTTAGGCTTAATTGTTAATTGCTTTTTTTGTCTGTTTCATGTATTTTATAAAGTCTGGGGGACTCGGAATTTATATCTTATGTGAGAGTGGTTTTTTGAAGAGTGATTCATATGAACCTGCAAAAGTAACTTTACTTTGCCTGGTTTAAAGTATGAGCAACATTCAAAAGTGCATGAAGTTCAATTCAAACTCTTCCTAGTTTGAGATTGTATACCTAACTGGTATAGTTTGAACTCGTATTGTATTCTTTTTTATTGAGCCAGGATAAATATGTGTAGTAATTAAAATTCATCACTATAATTAATTTAAGTTAGTTCCATAAGTTTAAAGTTGATATCTGTCTGTGGCTTTGTAGCCCTCAAATGGATGGACCATTTTCAATGCAGTTTTTTTTCATTTGAAAGCCAGTTTCATTGTAGTGGTTCTTAGAGCCGTTTGGTGGTTTGTTTGGTTAGTATCTATCCATCAGTGTAAGAGTATTAGTTCTTTCCCAAACGATGTAAGGCATTTTTGGCAAATGATTACTCGATTAAGTGCTTGCATTAAGGTTTTTAAAATTTTTATTTCAGCTTGTTTCATAACTTGAATTATTAAAAAACCCTATACTAACCCGTCATAGTCCTGTGGACTATTTTAAGCTGATGATAATAATAAATTTTACTTGTATTTCAGGGTGGTGCTATAGCTGGATTTTCAGTGGATGTAGCTCTATACCCCTTGGATACTCTAAAGACAAGATTACAGAGTGCTCAGGGATTCCAAAAAGCAGGGGGTTTCACAGGAGTTTATAGAGGTAAGTTATACAAATCTGTGTACCTTGCTGAGTAATTATGATACAAAGTTCTTTAGAGATATTGATGTTAAGTATTATATTATACCTAGTAAGTTTTGGAGTCCTGGTGCCTAAAGTACTTGTGAGTCTTAAATTCCACATGTTCATGAGTGACGGTAGGCACTTACAATCAGACGACGTGTCGATAATTCAAGTGACCTCTCATACCCCCCTCCCCTCCCCCCGTCCATACCATGAACAGTACTTGGTGGTCAGTGACCAGCATTCTTGGTCACTCTTGAAACATGTAGAATGTGCCTGGGTACGCCTTCTTGAAATAATCTCTGTTTGTTTTTGCTCAAAAACTAGCAAATAGTGTCTTCTGATGTAGATCGGTCTTCTCATTTTCTCCCTATAACATAACCTCTTTTTCCCACAGGACTTCTGACAGTAGCAACCACATCAGTACCAACGGCTAGCCTGTTCTTCGTCTCATACGAATCTACGAAGTTAGCTTGCCAACCCTTAGTCACACCACAATTTCTACCCTTTGTACATATGTTTGCAGCCAGCGTCGGGGAAGTGGTGAGCCCCTATGTTTTTTGACCAATTATTTGTATATCTAATAATGTAGGTCTATAAAATGCTCCCAAAAGTTAAGGATACGAGTAATCGAACTTTTTTCTATTGATTATAAATAAAATAGAGGGGCGTCTGTATCAATAGTACTTTTGGTAGATTTTCTTGTGAACATTGCTGGTAGGCTGTAGCCCAACCGTTGATATTGGGAAGTTATATACATACTAATATCGTCGTGAGAATTTCTATACCGCGACATAGGATTGGTAGATTCAGACAGACTCTTTAGTTCGCTGTGTATTCGATAGATGGCGCTATAATGTTTTGTTGTCGTGTGAATATCGCTACAGAACGATTAAATTCTATCCATAGATCGCCATATTCTCTTATCACTAAGTGACCTGCATTCTTGTATTCATCTATGCCATACAAATATCCGGAAAAAGCTGTTCTGGTCTGTGTTGCCCTTTTTTCTATTCATAGACTTTGTTTTTTTTCTTTTTTTTAGTTGGCTTGCCTCATCCGCGTACCTACAGAGGTAGCCAAGCAGAGAAAGCAGACCTATGTAGGCAACAAACAAAGGAGTAGCATAGGAATACTCTTAGATGTAAGTATATAAAGATTTACTAGCGGTTACCTGTGGCTTTGCTCGCGGTATTGTCGATTTTTTACATACATTATTTCTTTATAAAAAGAATCTATGTGCTATTCTAGACTACAATTTTTCTCTGTAGTATCATTTGATTAAAATAACCACTGAATGATTTTTGTGATTAAAACCGATATCTTTTATCCAACAAACCGATAGCCTCCAACCACTCTCGGCTTCCCTCAACCAGTGTTGCCAACCTCATATTATATTTAATACATTCTCTGTACCTGTATTACTGATGGAAAACATAAGCAGAATGAAAAAATGGTGGTCACCATACTCATTGCGAATACAGACAATGCAACAATGCGTAATGTCACCCACACTATTGAGATGGTTCTGCGTCATTGAGCCTCCGGTCTCGCACTCATCAATGAAACACGGCAACTATAAACACCATCCCGATCTGCCTCTCATATATTCCACAAACGTAAACTTTATTAGAAAACTAAAAAAATATAGAAATGACGTCATCTCAATACGAAGTCACGTGGCTAAAATAAAATATTAGCCAATAATAGAAGAGAATAGAGACGATAGCGATTGTACAAAAAGGTGTTCGAAACTAAACATTTTCATCTTGACTCAGGGAGCTGTTCAGACTTTCTGGCGTAATAGACTTACGAACAGTTATATAACTATGTAATCTCAGAAACTTGTCCGTTACTTGGCCCGGCCCGACCGGAGTGACACTACGACCTCACGAAAACTGGTGAGACTGGCTTGCGTTGTGATTTACCGAGTGAGTGAGGATACCGGAGGCCCATACCCCAACCCCTCCCTCTTTTCCCCTTCCCTATCTTCCAAAGGCCGGCTACGCATTTTGACGCCTCTGGTGTTATAAATGGGTGAAAAACCGCTACAACGATTTCAATGAAATTTGCCCTGGCAACTTTGATTCTTGATGAAGGATGTAGGCTATTCCTTACAGCGATAATCGACGGTATATAAAGACTTACTTATTGTGATAATAAAGATACACTATAATCTGAATCTATACTTATATTTAAATTATTTTTGTGCTGTTCAAGTCATGACTATATTAATGGTGTTTCGGTCACCTTACCGCTTCCTACAGAGCTTTTTAGTACGACATATCCGCTGATAAATGTCTAAATAAGTATGTATATCCACAAACTGCAAAGATTCTCAGAAATCATGAAGTCGTACTTCCCCGATACAGGCATATAAGACAGAGGGTCTATTCCGTGGGGTCTACCGAGGGTTCTTATCCACGGTACTGCGGGACCTGCCCTTCAGTTTCATCGAGCTGCCGGTCTGGGAACTGCTCAAGACGATCATAAAGAACTACAATGATGGAGAAATCAGCAGCTTACAGGTTTGGAATTCCTTTTTTTCCTTTTTTTCCTTTCTAATCATGCACTACACCTAGTAGGTGTAGTGTATGATTAGAAACAATCACCGAGGGTAAGCAAAAACGGAGCGGTCAGTACCTGGATGGGTGACCGCTGGTGGCATGTTACCGTGATAGTCTCCGTGATTCGGGGGTCACGTTAAGCAGTCGGTTCCGGTTGTTATCATACGATAACAGTCGTGAAGCTAAGTTAGAGGCCTTCGGGCGGTTTAAAAACATCCAACGGCAAGATTACGTAGCCACAACGTTGTCTTGCCAGTCCCCAACCCACACTTAGCCAACGTGGGGACGTATGGCCTTAACCCTCTCCTGAGAGGAGAACCGAGCCCAGCAGTGGGACATTATGGGTGGTTGATACCAGGACTGCACAGGTATTGAACTTGACAGAAAGCCGTCTGACTAGTGGTATAGTAAGCCAAGATCTCTATTCTGAGGAGAGGCTTCGTTATACAGTGGGCTGTTGAAGGTTGTTGATAGTGCAGTGATGCTTAATAAACATCAAAAGTTGAATTGAAGTGACATCTCCCAATTTGTCTTCTATAGTCTTGGGGGCCGTCCATTAATCACGTGAGGCTTAAAAGGGGCGGAGGGGGTTTGGAAAAAATCACCAAATATCAGAAGGGGAGAGGGGGTGTAGTAATTATTTATTATTACTATTAGTTACTAAAAAAATCTCATAAGTACAGTTTTAAATCCTCAACATGTATGTCTTGAGAGCCAACTAAGGGAGTATATTACGTAGAAGAACGGCACTGCAACAAGAAGAAAAATTTGTAACAAACACTATACCAACCCGTCTAGCTGGTAAAGTTACCCAAAGACTTCTTACTACAGAGAAGCTTATGGCCAGCAGTAGATTGTCAAAGGTTCTGATAAATTCTCAATGCACTTGCAGAGTGCAACGTGCGGGTCAGTGGCAGGAATGTTCGCGGCGGCCCTCACCACGCCCCTGGACCTGGCCAAGACACGAATCATGCTTGCAGAAGCTAATGCTGGTCTGCACGTCAATAAGGTAATAGTAGACAACTTGCCACCCATATTACCAAATAGGTGTCCCAACTGACTTCGTTCTGTCTGTCCAAGTGTTGTTTTCTTTTCCTCGCAATATGGTATTTGACTGTAACGTAATAAAATACCGATGTCTCCATTATTAAAACTAATATTACAAAACATCTAAGAAAATATTATTATTACAGCTTTTCATTTCTATTTAAAAATTTATTCAATTAAACATTAAATATGTTGCTCAATTGAATACTTAAAAAGTGACGTCACAAGTTTGTATTTAGTACATTTTTGTTACAAAGTTATCGTTTTGACAGATGATAAAAATTAATTGAATAAGGTGTCAAGTATCCTATTCATGAATTCCTTGTATTCCTTCTCCATAAGAAACTTCGTTCCGCCTTAATTATAATTTAAAAAAACAAATTGGTCTAGCACTTAGCAACACAAGTGGCTATTAATTTTCATAGATACTAATGACTGCATGTGTGGCCAAGAGCTCGCCACGCCGCTTACTACTTCGTCAAAAGTTGTGGGTTCAAATCTCATATGGGACAACACTTTGTGTAATCCACAAATAGTTGTTGTGAGTCTGGGTGTTCTTCGAGTCATTTTCATGTACACTAGTCACAAAAATTAAGGGATAAAAAAAAAATCCAAATTTTTGGGTGATTTTCAACGAGCTGTAACTCCGAGGAAAATGGTCGTACAGAAAAAATAAAAAGTTATTGATTATCAAATTTAAAAAGAACTTTTTTGCTTTGATTGACGATAACTCCGCGGCACATCGTATTTTGAATACGTCTAATTAAAGAGTATTAAATTCTCTAAAAGAGTTTTTGAAAGAAAGAATCAAAAAAAAATTTTTGAAGCCCGTGGACCTTTTTTTAGACGAGAAAAAAATTGGATTTTTCTTTGTAGCTTTCTTAGGATTTCTCCAGACCTGGACATGACAAAAATTTTACATAGTCATATCTAAAACTATTATATCACTAGGAGCTACAATTTGCTTTTTTTATTTTTTCTGTACGACGATTTTCCTCGGAGTTACAGCTCGTTGAAAATCACGCAAAAATTTGGATTTTTTTTTATATCCCTTATTTTTTGTGACTAGTACACCCCGATTCGGAACAACAATTTACGAATCACACAAAGTATTGTCCCGTGTGGAATTGGAACCCACGACGACCACTGGGCCGACCGTTCAGTCATATGTATGGATTATCAAAAGTAGAGCACTATCTGTTTGAAAGAGCAACATTTCAATAATTTATTACAGCAATGAATTAACAATTTAATATTCTTGATTTTTGTATTTAGATAAAAAATGTTAACATTTTTATTTTATTTTTTTCAGTTGCGTGTTACAACAATATTATCAGAAATATATTGTACGTCGGGGGTCAGGGGTCTGTTCGCTGGGGTCACCCCACGAATGACTGCGTTTATGATCGGTGGTTTTGTGTTCTTTGGAATATATGATTATTCCAAAACGAATATAGAAAAATATATGAGATAGCATTGGTGTCGCCCTTAAAGTGAGTAAAAAAATCATGACTGACTGACCAAAATGTGTTATTAACCGACTTCAAAATAAGGTAGTGTGGCGACTTCCATATACATCGCAATAGAAATATACTACAGCGCCATCTACCGAAGATACTCTGAACTACGGAGTAACGAAGGAAGCTAAGAAAGCTACCAATCCTAAATCGCGCAATAGAAGTTCTCGCGCTGATTAACATATACACAACTTCCCAATATCAACCGTTGGGCAGTGGCCCGCCAGGCATGATCACCTCGCCTGGTCGGAGGATCCTCCCTTTGAGTTGGAGGAACATGTGGCCCGTTCCTCCACAGTGGTGACCAGAAGTCGCCACAGTAGTATAGCCATGCTGATTTCAGCTTGGTTAGTCCAACTCGATCGGAGCAGTACTACCCGCTCATCTCACTGTGAGTGCGAGACCGGAGGCCCAATGATGCAGAAGCATCACTGCCATAGGCTGCCATGGTGTGGTCACCATGCTGTATTGCTGCATCGGAGATGTTATAAAAAAATTGTAAAGCCAAATGTTCTTTTTTTCTTATTGTTATGTTATTTATTTTTTATTTAGTTAAAAGTGTCGCTTTCTGTTACTGAAAGAATTACTTCCGAAGATTACAACCTGCAACCGTACAAACAAAGTTAGAGATTTTACCTCTTTATAATATACGGGGTTAATTTAAATTAGCGCATCACCTCTTGCAGGCAGCTTCACTACATCAATCCCAACAACATTTGTTCTATGGCTTTTTTTAATTAACAGTTTTAAAAAATTAAGTTTGTCCATACAAAATTTATTTATCGCCTCTGAATTAGCATAACTCTACGCTACGCACCTTGCGTAGGCAAAATACTTTTTTTTTTTTTTTTATGTTTAAGCTGCCAAAATGACTCTGCCCTGCCTGATGGAAAGCATGAGCAGAATCCAAGAGTGGTGGTCACCATCCTCAATGCGAAAAAGAACAATGCAGTATGGTGACCCACACTATGGCGGCCTGGGGGGAAAGGGGATGGTGAGGGGGATAGGGGCGTTGGATAGGGGTATGGGCCTCCGGTATCCTCACTCACTCGATGAAACACAGCTTAAGTGCTGTTTCACACCGGTTTTCTGTGAGGCCGTGGTATCATTCCGGTCGAGCCGGCCCATTAATGCCGAAGCGTGGCTCTGCCACGGCTAAGGGTTGCGGGGTGACGCGGCGGCGGCGATGCACCAAAGGAAATGAAGAAATTGACCTCAGTCGGTTGTACGTCACGATCGATTAGGAACGCGTGCGCAACTCGCTCTCGTTCCCGCGTAATTTCGATGAGTTAGTGCCTACGATAAACATCTGTTCGTAGGCATTCAGTCCTCGTCTTTATCATTTATAATGCTGAATCGTCTGATGGATATTCTTCATGACCACAACTCTTGAAAGATTCCAAATCTAAGTCTTATGCTTTCCATCCGGCAGAGTAGTTACTTTGACAGACCCTATAATGAATAAAAGTGTAGACGTATGAAGTCTGTTTTTAGGATTCCGTACCCAAACGTACGTTTGTTTATCCGTCTGTCTGTTACCAGGCTGTATCTCATGTGCTTTGATAGTTAACAGTTGAAATTTTCAGAATTGATGTATTTCTGTTGCTGCTATAATAACAAATACAAAAACAAAATGAAATAAATATTCAAGGGGGCTCCCGTGCAACAAACCTGACTTTTTTGCTCAATATTGATAACGGTAACGGGTAGACGCCTGAAATGTATAGATAATAGTGCAGAACCCTTCCTGCACAAGTCCGACTCGGACTTGTCCGATTTTTTCAAATGAAAGAATTGTATTAGAATATATAACGATTGATTGAATGAATGTTTTAATCGGTGTCATTTAAGCTCTTATCGATATTTTAATATATTGTGAAAATAATTATTTAGTATAAAAATTTAATATAATGATTATTTTCAAGGGAATTGTGCTTACTTAAAGGCTGACTGGCCGTGGTCACAGGTTAACTAGCCGTGGTCACAGGCTGTCAGGCTGTCAGCCTGTGACCACGGCCAGTGCAACCTGGTCAAAGCGTCAGCCAAATCAGAAGTATGTAATACTTTTAAATAATATAGTAATCGCATAATTCCCGTGAAAATAATTATTATACCATGAAACGCAGAAGTTAAAGAAAAATGTTGTGTAATGTTGTTGACATGTTATTGTTTTTGATTGTTATAATTAATTATGTTATTGTGTTCATACTGTTAAGGAGTTAGATTAGCTGTGATAAATAAACATTGTTACAATATGTTTCCGAGTTTTTTTTACTAAAACTGCACAAATGGCATAGTGGTTTGAGCTATCACCACACGACTTTCTACTGAGTGTAGTGGTGGGTTCGAACCCCACAGGGGACAGCACTTTATTACAGATTAGTTCTGAATCTGGGTGTTCTTTGTGTCCGTTTCATGGGTGTACGATACCTGTCAGGCCTAAAGATGAATTAAAATGAAAAAAATATTTTTCGAACAAACCTTTATTGGAATTCTCTAAAAAGAATCAAGTTATCCTGGAAAATTGTTGAATAATTCTTAATAATCATTAGGTACACATTTACCTAATACAAAAGCTTGTCGCGAGATTTACACTTGTAGATAAGTACTGCACGAGTCCAACTCGCACTTGGCCGATTTTTTTACATATAAAACTCAGATTTTATAAACATAACATGCTTTCGTATGCCATGTTTATTTAAACTAGGCAAAGTATAATAGTCCCCTGAATACGTAAAAACTTTTATTAAAGTAATTATAACTAAATTATGTATGTTTGTATAAATAGGTAAATTAATAAATACTCGGGTGACATCGACTCCATTAACTTTAAAGTTTTTAAGTATTCAGGTGGTAGGCAGTTTTTAAAACTCGATTTCGTTAAATAAATATGTGGCACGAAAGCATGTGATATTTATATCTAAAAAAAGCGCAGAATTATTTACACTAAGCATAGAGGTACAAAGAAAATTTAATGTACATACATAAATAACAACATCTGAAATAGAACAAAATTAAAAAACGGTTGATTTTTCGAATATACAACCTCCACGCTTCCTTCTACACAGTTGCAGTTATATTGATCTATTGCAAAGTCAAAGACAACGCCAATCAACAAAATTGGTTGCTACGCAATAGTAAACAACTTGCATTGCTGGACAATTTTATGTTTTATTTTCTATTAGTATACAATGCCTAAAGTGTATAAAACTGCTCACCATGGGGTCCCTTACCATGCTGTGACTGCGGGAGAGGAACCTGGATGCTATCAGTTACACAGGTAAGAAGTATATCACAATAGCGTCATCGTCTCCAACGACTATTCAGTCAGTGCTAGAGATACACCTTTTTTAAAAGTAGTTTTGACCTAGAATAATGATGATGATGTTGTCCTAACCGATTACGGCCACGGCGGCCAGTCTCAACGGAGACCAGGGAACTACGCAGGAGATATTATAGTACACAAGTGTGTGCGCAAACACAGGTGCTCTCTCTCTGTTCCCTCACTCTAATAACCCGATGGGACGGTTAACCGACACGATCAGGAAGAGATTAGGCACAGGACCGACAGTTTTAGGTGCTCCCCGAGGCACGGGGTTCAGACCCCAACTTCCAAACTCCGAACTGTTATTAATTATTTATATGATCAGAAAAACTCAATAACACTTTTGGCCCGACCCGGGATTTGAACCCCAGAACTCTTGATTGGCAGTAGCATACTTCAACCGCTAGACCAAAGACCAACTACAATAATACGCACTGCCACGCAACTCATAAACTCAGTAAGTACTGTAACGTTTATATGTCCTTTACTACGTTTATAAATAGCGCGGCAGCAGCAGGCCATACAGGTTCGTATAGGGTTTCTTTCAATCTTCGAGTGGGCAGGGCGGCAGCACGGGACCCTTTCTTTCCGACTGACGCAGGTGCTTTCCGGGCACGGTTGCTTCGGGAAGTACCTGCACTCGGTCGCGCGGAGGGAATTGAGTCCCGACTGCAGTGAGGACTCGGCCCAGCACACGCTGGCGGCGTGCCCCGCTTGGGCGCCGCAGCGTCGGGCCCTCACTGCAGTCATCGGAGGAGATCTCTCGCTGCCGGCAGTCGTACGCTCCATGGCCGGCGGCGAGAGCAGTTTTACCGCGGTCGCGACCTTCTGCGAGGAAGTCATCTCGCGGAAGGAGGCGGCGGAGAAGGCCCGGGAGGACGATCTCCACTCGGACCCGATCCGCCGCCGGCGAACCGGGCGACGGAGGCGCGCCTATCAGCGCCTCATGCCGCCCTGAGTGTGGCCGCGGATGGGCGGGACGGGTTTTCCCCCCCATCCGCATTAGAGGCCACCCGCGAGGGGGGCGACGTTACGCGTGTGCCGTACGTCGCTCACCTGAAGAGTTAACATCAGACGACGGAGCCCGCTTCAGTGCGGGCTGGCGCTGGGAGGGGTCCGGATGGCGTAAGAAAGCGGTTCCCGGATCCCTCCCGTCTCAGGCGCAGAGTGGCACACCGTGGTGGTTTAGTGGGTAGTCTGGCTGGTGTCAGTCAGGAGTCCCACACAAAGCGAACCCCCTGTACCCGCAGGGGGGGAGCGAAGTGAGTAAAGGCATTCCAACACGTCAAAAAAAAAAAGAAAAAAAAAGTGTTTCTTTCAATCTCGGAGTTAGGGGTCCGAACGTGTTAATAACAGCAGTTCCCGGATCCCTCCCGTCTCAGGCACAGAGTGGCACACCGTGTGGTTTTAGTCGGTCCGATTCCGACACACCGCCCCGCCGCGAACCCCGGTGCTGCTGCTTGTGGGGGTTTCCAAAAAAAAGGTCCGTACTGCTAAAAGAAAGGTTTTATTTCATTGCATTTGTCCCGCGTAGTTTAGCCCGCAGTTGGCTCTTGTAACATATCACCAATGATATAAAAAGATATCAATCAATTATGATCACTTATCTCCTTTAATTGGTTTGAGCAATCATCAGCAATTATCTCATCAGATATCTGTAAAGTATCAGAGCTAAAAGCTGTTGAGATGATCAGTCGATAACAAACGCAATGCTCCGTCGACTACAGTCTCGCTGAAACATTTCGATCCATCCTAAAGTTACTTGAAAGAGATTGGTTTTGGCAGCAACGCCGCCCTTTTTTATTTTAAATATCTATGAATCACGATACTATACGATTACGGACACATTAAGATACTATTTCATACGTTAAGTTAATTAGTCATTCTAGTTATTGTGATTGCGCAAATAAGGCTGCATCTCTCATGTATTCCGTGTCTTGTTTTGTTAATATTCTGTCGTAAGTACATATATGACATACTCTCTTGCAACTCCGTAAATTAAGATTTTATTTTATATATCTTATGATGCCAAAGTCTTTTTTGACTTAAATAATAGAAGCATACTATTTTCCTCTTAAAACCTAAATAATAGAAGATGCAGACTACTGACTATCTCCAAACTGTTTCACTTCAGACCGTCAGAATGCCGCCTCAAGTTCCCAGACACAAATAAACCAATCCACAAATGTGAACTGCCGCAGAAAAAGTTCGTATCGGTGCCTCAAAAGGATGGCTGGAGAAGCCTTTTGGTCCCAAGCACCAAGCCTAATTACTATCCGGCTGTAATGCACAAATCTGAGTTTGAAAGGCTGAAGAAGCAGGCTAAGGTATTGTTAAATTAAATATATGTAGCGTTTTTAAATTTATATAAAACATTTAACAATCTGAAAATCGTTTTATTATTCCTTCGTTGGATCTTTTGCAGCTAATATTATCCTAAAAATTGCAGATAGTAACTCAAGAAGAACAAATTGCAGCTCTACATGCACAAGAGCAGGCTGTTCAGAAAGCTGCTAAGGAATCCGAGAATAGAAAGAAGATGCTTAAGGCTAATCTACAAGTTCAGCCAGGCGCTGACTCAGCTACTGGGCAAGGCGACCCTGAACTCGAAGGGCCTGACCAAGCTGCACATACTATATCGAGAGCTGAGAGTAAGTGAACATGAAATTAAGTAGATTTCTCTGATGTTTGGAACATTAATTATCACCAACGGCGTTTAGTACTTCACTAGCTAGACATAAGACTATAAAATATTGTTTTCTATCATGCCACGCTGGCTAGATGTAAATGTAATGCATAGTTTCATCATCTAGATGGTTGACAGTCCACAACTGTGCGCTTTTCAAGGAACTTTCTGCCTCGCACAACAAAACGGTGGAATGGACTGTCGCCAGCGGTATTCCCGGAACAATACGACCTTCAAACCTTCAAGAAAAGAGCGTACTCTTTCTTAAAAGGCTGGCAACTTGTGACGCCTCTGGTGTTACGGGTGTCCATGGGCGGCGGCAATCGCTTACCTACCATCAGGCGATATGTCTGCTCGTTTGCCACCTATATCATTAAAAAAAATGTTTGCCGGCGTCTCTTCCCGCGAGTGTCTCACGGGATGGAATAACTAACCAGTTGTTCATCCCGTGACTGCTGGTGCCACTCGATATTCTTAATCCCCTTAGCCTTCCTGCGAGAATATCTTTCATACGAGTAAAAATATCTTAAAACGTATACGTTTTAAATGAAATCGCATCCGTTGTCTCTTCGCCTAAATCTTTACAAACTACTTAACAGATTTTAATTAATTTTCAGTAATAGATAGAGTGATTCCAGAAGAATGTTGAAGGACTAATGTGCGAAGCCGGGCCGGCTCGCTAGTTGGCAATAAAGCTAATATGAAAATATTCAGTCTTGTAATTTATCAGAGACCATGGCTAATTGTAAAGGAGTTTCATGTGAACACAAAGTGTTACACAAAGCGGCAAAAGCAAGAACTACATACATTATAGTAACGTTCCATTCCTAACGTGACGGATAAAAAAATATTGATGCAGGTATATTTCCTTCTTTCAGTGCTCTTGGCTGATAACATGCAAGGTCCCCGTCTATGCAACCGCATAATCCTGGCTTCAAAATGCCATGCCATAAGAGACGCCCAGATAACTGAGAAAGAGCTGATTCAGAAAGAGATGGACGAAGAGGAGCGGCGGTAAAGTGAAACTTCATTTAACGTTGGATTTCTTTTTTTATTTGTCTTACATCATCACACATCAACAGCCTATAACAGACCTCTGCTGGACAAGGGAGACTTTAACCTACTATAGCTCGCTGGCCAGACGGGTTGGCACAGAGTTTGTTTCAAGTTTTGTCTTGCGTAGTTTGGTTTCTTCATCATCATTATCATCATCAACGATCCATAATGTGCTACTGCTGGGCTCGGGTCTCCTCTCAGGAGAGGGTTAAGGCCAGACGTTCCCACGCCAATCTTGCCGTTGGATGCTATTAAGTCGCCGCCGCAAGTTTGGTTTCTTAGTCGTCTCTTACTAACCCCTTGGGATGAACAGGAGTGGATATAGAATATGGATAATTTTTTACCGCGATAACCGATTATTGGAGATTGCAAAATAGCTAAATGAATCGTAACAGAACACACATAATAATATAGATACACGCACACACACAAGCACTTCACAGTTACACACATATACAATACCCACAAAAGCTCTAAAATATTTATTTATTACTCTTGTATTTATTGGTGTTGTTATATATTTTTTATAATAGATTGCTTCTATGTACACACATTATTTCTATGTAAACAAATTCAATCCTAAGGGGGGCCTGGTAATCTGTATAGCAGGGATACCTGGTACGAATACCAGTCTCCCACAAAGGAGTTAAAAACACATATTATTATAAATACCGGGGTTAAGGAACCTTTGTGGAAGAGAAATATTTTTTTTATTTATTTATTATTTATTTGTTCATTTGAGCGGAGTCGAGGTTACAGCTAGGTAAATATAAAGGCCTTCGAACCCTACAGAAATAACGGTTATGATGTTTTTGTAATCTGACTATATGCTTATAGACTTGATGCCATAATGGAAGAGAATCGCCAAGCTGCTGTCAACCGCGAAGAGGCAGACGAAGACAGGCGCCACAACCTGAGACTACAAAACCTTGCTGCTTTGAAGGAACAAATCCAAGCTCATGCAACTGCCAAGGTAACAGGAATTTGTTTGAAACCATGTTTGCCTAGCCGGAAACCTGCATGCCCCGAAGTATGACTTTACGGGACTTCACCACGGATTAGAACTGAACGAGATACAAGTGTGCTACCACCCATTGATTCCCTGCAACATCCCTGCTAGGGAAGATAGATGACTACGCTTCAAATTAACTCACTTTCTCGTTCAAAAACAACGAGTGAGTGAAGTTAATTTTAAGTGTAGTCCTGAGAGAGAGAGGATTTGTTAATAACAGTATTCTATGAAGCCGTACTGTCACTATGGCCGAGCTGACATTTATATTCCGACTCTCTCCAACGGCTACTATGTTCAAGGATGTATATATTTCTAAAGGTATTTTCTTTCTGCCTCTAGATAATGGAAGCTGAACGCATAGAAGAAGAGAGCATCCGAGTAAATCAAGCCAACATCGCTATGCAGATTGACGAGGCGCAGAAACTCAGAGAGAAACATCACCGCCAAGCCAAACTTAAAGAGATGTTGGACCAAGGTACTACCATCATCATCACCAGGACCTCCTCGGTGGCGCAGTAGTAGCATTTGTGACTGTTCTTCTGACTTGGGTTCAATTCCCAGGTCGAATCAAATATTTGTATGATCTGCAAATATTTGTTTCGGAGCTTGGGTTCTTTCTATGTAATGTTATATACACCAGATGTCTAGAACCCATAACACACGCTCTGCTTAGCTTGGAACTAGATGGTGTTGTGTGTGAGATGTCCGAAAATATTATATATTTATTATTATTATCATCAAGCGGTTTGCCCGTTTAATAGTCCATTGCTGGACGTACTACCCTGTAATGAATATATGAGAGTTTCTTTCGCTATCAGTCTCCTAATAAACCAGGTAATGCGGAGCTTCTTTACTACAAGCAACTCCAGAACGAGGAAGATCGCATCATGAACCTTCGCATCTCTAACTTCTTGAAAAAAAAGATGGAGCGCGAGTCGCGCAACAGAGCGGAGGCTGAGGCCATCAAAGCTGCTAAACAGAAAGGGATCGATCATATAGCTAAAGCACAAAAGGTATGATAAAACTGCCATAAATTCAGAGATAGTGCAATTATTTTTGCTGTTCTTTTTTTCCACTCTTTTTTTTCTTTAGATTTTTAACCATTGACGACTGTATCAATTTTTTCATACAAAATGTAATCTATATGCTATCGCAGACACCCATCGGTTTCTATGAAAATCATCATTTAAAATATATAGAATGAAGTGCATCCTATGGTGCTCAAATCTATTCTAGGCTGAACAAGAACTCAAAGAGGAGTTGGAGCGCATCCGTAATCTCAAGATCCAAGAAGACGTAGAACGTGAGTACCGCCGCAAAGAGAGAGACGCAGCCATCAGGAGAAACAAGGAGATGAAACACCTTCATGAAGCTAGGGTCCAACAGGTAAGTGACAACGATCAACGATCGGTGCTTTCTACTGCACTGAGTGTTGTGGTTTAGACCCGACAACTGGACAACACTTTGTGTGCTTCATTAATAATTGAAGTTCCACGTGTGGTTGTTCCTTGTGTCCGTTTCCAGCGACATAGGATATATTTCTAGTACGGCAATTGTCTTTTAAAGAAATGGAAACTATACCCACATCAATACATAAAGTTACTTGCCTTGAATGACTGACTGATGCATTAACTCAGAACCTGGTTGATTTAATAATCTTGAGTGCACGGTTAGCCTTGTAGTTTAAGGATCCACTTTCTACTGCCCTAAATGTTGTGTATTTCAATCTCACATGAGACAATACTTGTGTGATCCACATATTGTTGTTTTGAGTATGGTGTTCTTTGTATCCATTTCATGTAACATGTATATATATACCAAATGCGGGAATTGTCTTTAAAAAAAGCCTAAACTGCCAGCGATACTAGCTGGAACTTTGGCTTAATGCTTTTTTTATACTACAAGAACCAGCTAAGACAGGACTTTATAAAGGAAAAGCTTAAAGCTTAATAAACAGTTGAAGGGTAATTTTCCACATCAGTTCCCCTGCTACTGTAATCCGCCCTTGAAATTTGTGATAAGAATTAAAATATTTTTTTCTTATAGATTAAAGATATCCACCGACTGATTGCGCGCGAAATAGCCAAAGACGAGCAGAACTTCAACAATGCAGCGAGGCAGAACGAGGAGTTTATCCAGAAGGAGAAACAGGTTAGATTACTTCTTCTTCCTTCTTATATCTATCTTTATTTAAACGATATTGATCGTTTAAATAAAGATAGATATAAGAAGGAAGAAGTGTGTTGTATACAACAATTGTGTTGTATACATATAATCTGAATGTCGGAAACGGTTCCAAGATTTTCATCATGAAATTTAGTGTGCTGGGATTCATTTTTAGAAAATTTACTATCATCCAGGTACTTTTTTTAATATAAGCAAGACAGTGTAAAGGCGGGAAAATTAAAGTACGTTCACTTCCAGCGATGATTTAGTGATTCTGGCAACCGAGTTAGAGCGAAAGTCGATTATGACGCAGCATAAGAGCTGCATCAAAATTGAATTGACACCTTGACTATCGCGGAGGAAGCTCATTAAAATAGAGGTTTTAGTCCATGTGGTAACTTCCACATACAGTGGCAACAGAAACATATGGTAACGCCATCTGCCGAAGATACACTTAACTACGGAGTAACGTAGTGTACGAAGAAGCTACCAATCCTGCATCGCGCAATAGAAGTTCTCGCGCCGATTAATATATATACAAACTTCCCAACATCAACTGTTGAGCAGTGGCCCGCCAGGCATGATCACCTCGCCTGGTCGGAAGATCCTCCCTTTGTGTTGGAGGAATATGTGACCCGTTCCTCCGCAGTCCACTATAACACACTGGCCAGCAGGATTGGTATAAGGTTTGTATCAATTTTTCTCTTCGTAGTCCTGTGTCCCTACGTAGTTTGGTTCCTTAGTAATCTTATGAAGCATCCGCTGAATAAATAAATATAAGTATAACTGCTCCTTACGAACACACACACAACTCCACAAAGAATTTCTAAGATTTGTATGTATCGTGGTTTTCAGTTGGATGACAAACGCAAAGCCCGCATCGAGAAGCACCGACAGGCGATAATGAAGCAGATCAACGATAAAGAGCGCGCCAGGTACCTCCATATCTACTAAATGCTTCTGATTTGAAGGGGCACCTTATTATGAAACAACCTTACACCATCATCTGAGTGACATCTTTGTAAGCTTAATGAAGCCGAGACTTGCCGATAGGCCGCCATGGTGTGGGTCACCATGCTGCATTGTTGCATTGTCTGCATTCGCAATGAGTACGTTGACCACCACTCTTAAGTCCTGCTTATGATTTCCATCAGGCTGATTAAGGTCACTTTGGCAGAATCATATAAAAAAAACAAATCAGGTTCTTGTTTCTATATAGTCCGTCATCATCTTTTAAACTCCAACGCAAAAATAGGGCTGTCTAAGATCTGTGTTCGTCCGCCGTCGTGGCTCCTAAGCGAATGCACCAGTTAGGTGCGGTTTTATTAGTTATATTATGAGATAGAAGTACAAGAACTGATATAAGATAGTGGAAAGCGACGTGATTGCGTTGGATCTAAGTTAGAATTTGTGTATATCATCAGCAAAGTCAGTCGGATTGAGAACTTTCTTTTGGAATTGGTTGAAAAATAAATCTATACAGCTTTATTATTAACTCTGTTAATATATATTGAGTATTAAACTATTAAAATAAAACCGATATTTCTGAGGATCGTAAAATATATTTTAACCATCCTAAATGATTTGAATTTAAAATTTTCAGAGCTGAGCTTCGTGAGAAGATCCATAACGAAGGAGTAGCGCTGCGAATGGAACAAGACCAACAAGAGAAGTATGAGAGGAGAATCATCAAAGAGAAGGTAAGGAGTTATACGGTTTGAGGTTTTGAATGATGTCCAAAAATGTGATAGCTGAGTTAGAGCTCTGGCGTCTCTCCTGCGGCAGTTGTTGTACCTTGCACATTCCACAAGAACACTAAAGTTTGCCGGGATAAACGGTAGTACTCTGTACTATTTCAGTCTATAATCTATCTTTCTTCCAAATGTCATCATGATCTGTTAACCTTTTTTTACGTGAAAGAGTAATAAACCATCATCTGCGTTGCTTTTCAATCATGCCCGGTTCCTATTGGTCTAAACGTGGTAATTATCCTATCTTAGGCACGCTAGCAAAACGTACTTAAAAATCGCGAGTATCAATAAGATAGTTTCGGCGTTCATCGTGACCAAAATCGTAACACGAGATATATATATATATATATTTTTATATATGGCCCTGCCAAAACGACTCTACACTACCTGATGGAAAGCATTAACAGAATCCAAGAGTCGTGGTCTTCATGTTCATACACCATGTCGGCCTAGTGACGTTTCTGCATCATGGGGCCTCCGGTTTCGCACTCACCAACGAAACACGACAGCACGAACACTATCATTTTACGTTGATTTTCTTTGCGTGAATACTACCGCTGCAGTCGAGCCGGCCGAACCGTGCTGAAATCAGTTCGGCTCTACCTGTAATATCCTATTAATAATATAAACACGAAAGTTTGTATGAATGGATGTTTGTTACTCTTTCACGTAAAAACTACTCAACGGATTTGGATGAAACTTTACAGTAACGTAACTGATACATCAGAATAACACATAGGCTACTATTAGCCACTATAACAGACATATACGCGGGCGGAGCTGCGGGCATAAACTAGTAATAGATAATACATTATATTTTATTGTAATCAGGTGGCTGCAATGAGAACTCAAAAGGTATCCGAGAAGTACGTGAAAGAAGTGGAACAGACCCTCACGAAGCACGGATACAAGCAGTGAACGACACGAACGGTCATACGAACGCAACTCAAAGCATAAAGGCACACCCCAAGTACAAATGTATAGGAAATTTTATGGTTTGTTTACTCTGCAAAAACTCAAAAAGTCCTTGACTGATTAAGCGATATGTTATTTGAAGCTGATGACTTCAATCTTTGAAGCTATGCTGGGTTGTTTCTAATATCTCATCAATGAAAAATAATAGATAATGAGGAAGGCGTAACGTGGAACCACTAGTTTTTTCTAAAAGTTTTTTTTTGCTTGTTACATATTCCATTCGATTCCTGATCAGTTGTTTCATGAGAAGAAGCGGAATTGTGTAACAGGAAGTTGGGGAAGCGCGCGCTTTTGATTTGGCCAATGAAAGCGCGCGGTGTTAGGGCTATCCGTCAGATGGTAGCTAGGTGAGACGTCAGAAATAGTACTTCATATGCTACTACAGTAAGGTTCATTCATTTTAGTATGAATAAATGTCACCCACAGAGCTTTTTTTTTAATATTTAAAATTACTTATTTTGTTTTTTTCCTCCTATCTTATATTATAGATTGGAAGCAGCATTTTTTTTTGTTATTGGCAATACAGTTTTCGTCTTTTTTGCCAGTGTCAAGTTCAAGGAAGCATTATTTAAACATGACACACGGCAAAAAAAATTATAAAATTTTTTTCAACATATTATTGAAGGAATATCTACTAACCAAATAAAATGATGCAAAACTTGACCAAGGAAACCTTTATTTACTTTAACTATTTTATTATTTAGCTAAACTTTGTAAAGGTATAAATGATAAGCGTCATCGTTTGTAAGATAGACCTTTGTCAAAATATGTAATATTTTTAACCGAGTTCCAAAAAGGGGGAGGTTATCAATATGAGTGTTTTTTTTTTATGTTTGTGACCTCGCTTTCGATTGGGTGAACCGATTTTGATTCTTTTTTATTTGTTTGTGTTTCTATTTCAATTTGGTTCAGGTTTTAAAATCGGTTTTGGTTTTATTAAAATTGCTGATTATTAAGTATTTTTGTTGTAAGTTAAATTCACAAATAATTTGACCTTTGAATGTGTGTTTTTTTAAAGTAATACTCATTACAATAACCCTTGATAGTGTCAAAAATGTTGCGATAATTTTTGTGATAATTAACTGCACATCTGTTGCAAATAGGCACACATTTTATTGAGGTAAATATTTCATTTTTAAAACATAATTAATTTATCTAATTTTAATTAAATAAAACGAGTCCTATACTGTTCCCTATTTAATGTTGGTTAAAAATTACGTCATTCAAATATTCTGAACATTTTTGCACGTGTTATTATTGATCAAAACTGTATTGTAACTGGTTATAAATATCTGCTCTCAGGCCCAGGTAGCAGGTAGGAAGTTATGCGCTTCCCAGGATCTGAATGTACTTTTGAAACATTGAATGCACAGATACATGATATAACTAGTAGCAATGTGAGTGTTGTGGATGCAAATTCCACATGGGACAACACTTTGTGTGGTCCACAAATTGTTTTTATGATTCTGAATGTTCTTTGTGTACGTTTCAACACAGTAACAATACAGTTTTGTTCATTATTAAAGCAAGCAAAAGTGTATCTTTTTAAAATCCTTCGAGGCGCAGCATATTATTTCTAGTACAGGCGTTTTCTTTAAAATATTGCTTGCTCTGGTTTCCTGGTTTGTTAATTATTCGGGTAATTAAATTATGATTTGTTAGTTTGTTAATAAAAGGGATGTGTCATTTGCTTTGTATAATTATATTAATGTAATAATGAATAAACTGGAATAGGGAATATGCATGTTTTTTTTATTTCTTTATCTGATCATTTACGTCTGTATAACATAAAAAATATAAATAAGCTGGAAATTGGTCATACTAATTTTCAGAGTGACATTTAAAACACTGACTAAATTTGAGCTATTTAAACACCGTCATTTTGCGCGCGTTTTTGACTCGGCCAATAACGTCATTGTCATTTCGTGTTTGTTTACTATTCAGTGTGTCAGTTGCTTTACTATTAACAGTTTTAATTGCTATAAAACTGGAAACTGGAAGAAGGTAATTATTCTCACAAACACTACTAACACAGTTTGAATTTCAACTCCAATAATTTCGATGAAGTGACTATCGACGTCACATTTCGTTTCGATCAATAGCGTTTCGTAAGTTTGAATTTCCCTCCCTTAATTTTCACTACTTATATATTATTTTCTGGTTTCAAATAAACACTAAATAAAAATACCGTTAAAGTATATCGTAAAGACAATAAAAAAAATATCTGAGACTAATAAAATTTTTATGCATATTCCCTATTGTGCTATATAACAGCAAGAACTGACTTGAAATACACTATTTAGATGTATTTTAATGTGTTTTGTGTAAATGTATTGATGTCTCATAAATATTACTGGAGAAATATAATTTGTACTGATATTATCGGAGACTTTTATTTTAATCATTTTTCTATTTAACTCACGCCGAACACTGGACAAGACCTCTCGTTCGGTAGCATGATCACGGCCATGCTGCGGAGCGAGAGCGCGTGGAACTCTGCCGTTTCTTTCTGCGAGCAAGTTATGCTTGCCAAAGAGACGGCGGAGCGGGACCAAGAGTGGTTTAGAACTCTCCCGGTCCGCTAGGCCCAGAACGAGCCATGTACCGCAGCCGACTCGGGGGCTGGAGGTACTAAAATTATCTGTCCTCCATAAGCGCAAGCCTGAGGGTGTCGGATGAGGCCATTTGTCGCCCTAGCAGAAGCAGGCCCGGGTTGCGGCGCGAATGCGGGATAATAACGGAAACATCGTTGTTCCCACACATAAGGGGGCTACCTACAAATCCGTAGGTGGCCCGAGGTACGTCGGGGTTCCAGGGTTTTCCTTTCTAGGGTGCACCTGGTTCCCCGGCTTCTAGTACCCGAGACGGCCCAAGGGGACTTCAACATAGAAAAAAAAAATTATTTTGTTAATGACTTGAATGAATCATGTATTATAAGTCACTCATATATATTTTGATAATGGAAAAATAAAGTTACTTAAAAGCTATTAAAAACACACACACACACACACACACACACACACACACACACAAACACACAACACTTCAACAAACTTTGAAAAAAATAATCACACTATCCACATAATACTTTTCAATAAATTTGAAGAGTATTATGATTAAATGAAATAACAAAGCGGGCTCCCTTTATTTTGTCAAGTGCATCAATTGCCATTCATGAATATGGCTGTACTCGATTGAGTACAGTGACTTCTAATAGAGTCTGTTAGAAAATTTAAACCCCGCAATTACATTTTAATATTAAAAATAAAACAACATTTTATGGTCAGAAATCAAGATTTTTTAATTCTATAGTTATCCATTAATGATACACAATTATACACATGTCAGCCATAACATTAAGAATTAATTCATAAAATAATAAAACATTCACACACCAAAAAAACTAATACTACTGACAGATTCCATTGAATGGGAATTTTCCTAACTACTGGAATACAGTACCAACTGGCATTCTTCGACACAAACCAAGAAATTAAGGTTTTCCCATTCAGTGGAGACTTCTCTCGATATAATGGGAATGTTCCCAACAGAAAGATTACAGCTAATTATCACTTGATAGCCTTTTCGCCGAGCTTCACCACCTTGTCGAGGTTATCTTTGAGGGTTTTGAGCTGGTTTAGTACATTGGAGTCCATTAGTGAGAATGGAATGTAAGCTTGAGACTGGCGGAGTTGCTTGGGCTGGAGGGAGAGCATGGTGCCGTCTTGGAGGAGAATGTTGCAGTTCGCCATCTCGTCAGGTTGCATCCTGTAACACCAAGTAATATAATAATTAGGAGGAAACTACTTATATAAAAGTGGAAGTTTACCGTGGGAGAGCCACGCGTCGTTCACCGAGTGAGTGAGGATACCGGACGCCCATAATCCAACCCTTTCCCTCATCCCCCCTCCCCATCCCCAAAGGCGGCAGCGCACTTGTGACGCCTCTAGCGTTGCGGGTGTCCATGGGCGGAGGTAACCGCCTACCATCAGGCGATACGTCTGCTCGTTTGCCCCCTATACCCAACGCACAGCTCAAACCGCTCAACCTAGAATCCTGAAATGTTGCATGTAGATTCTTTATATAACGTAAGTGAACACTAAGAAAGGAATTTTGAATGATTGGATGTCTTTGACACCACTAGGGGGGAATAATAGGGGAACGTCTACACGAGTGAAGCCACGAGCAAAAGCTAGTGGTCTATAAAGTGCTATAACTTTACTAAAAGTTTTTTTTCCACTTTAACTTATTGACATTTTATATTTATCAATCCATATATTAATACGTGAAATAAAAATTATATACACCTTTTTACGAAAATTATGCGAACGGTGAAGTATGAAATATAGCACAGTTAAAGTTTATATGGAGGAGGAGAAATTTAAAATATAAAAAAAAAACTTATTGTCGATTCGATCACTGAGCAAACATAGAATTAATAATTATTCCTTTTTTTGAAATTGAGTGGGTAAATAGGGTAGGTACGAAGGGTAAATTATGATTGGCATATGTACGTACAAAGGTGGAAAATAGCCATGATTAAAAAAGAAATCTACAATTTTCTTGAAATGTTGTTTTCATATCGAATTATAGTAATGG
This sequence comes from Hyphantria cunea, assembly GCA_003709505.1. Taxonomy (NCBI): domain Eukaryota; kingdom Metazoa; phylum Arthropoda; class Insecta; order Lepidoptera; family Erebidae; genus Hyphantria; species Hyphantria cunea. Next base: position 528,917 of record PKRV01000906.1, on the reverse strand, counting down.
GTAAAACCATAGGCAATATTATGGCCCTGGATATTCAGTAGTTTGGAAGTTAGGCAACTCGTTTTTAAAAACATTAAGAAACCATAAAAGAGACACTAAATACTCCCTTATTTATATACAAACTAGGAATGTTAGGAATTGGATTTAGAGTCTACCATTTACTTTCCAAACTATCATAAAAAAAACTGGAATGGACTGAACCTGGGACTGGACTTTGACCTCGGCCTGGACCCGGATCTAGATCTTGGCCTGGACCGGTTCCAGAACCTGGATCAAAATTTCATATCTAAAACTTATATATGTATCGTTAACCAAAGGTAGACGAATATTAATCAGCTCAAATTACTGTTTTTTTATGTATGAGCCTGCCGAATGACTACTCTGCCTGATGGAAAACATGAGCAGAATCCAATAGTTAAAGCGTTATTACAGGTTCTACCTATCCCATTTAGGCGTACATACATTACAGTACAACTATAGAAGCAGAACAGCCTAAAATTCTTATTCTTTAAGCAAATACTTGAAAAAAAAACATGGATATTGACTGGAAAGTAGGTAGGGATGAAGAAAATAAGGGAGTTATTACGCTGGTACACCTGACGATCAAGTGAGACAGAGTAGCTGTATACTTACGTGTAGCAAGTGGGCACCATTACTGGCGAGCCGGACATGGAAACCACCATCTCGCCTTGACGCGGTTGCCGCAACACTGTCAACGGTGTATGAGGAGTAACCTGTACATAAAGAAAGATATGATGGACACTGGTGTTCTAATGAGTAGAGTCATCGCGTTTACCATCTACATAAATATAAAAGTGAATCTCAATTACCCTCTGTCACTGCAGTATGGGTGAATGGCTGGACCAATTCCAACAATTATTCTAGTGTTACATAGCTCATTTATCGATGAAGACTATACAACATTTTGAAGGAATGGGTCACATGTTTACCTACCAGGCGGCTACCTAATCACGCCTGGCGGGCTACTGCCCAACGGTTAATGTTGAGAAGTTGCATATATGTTAAGCGGCGCGACAACTTCTATTGCGCGATGAAAGATTGGTAGCTACTTCGTACACTACTTTACTACGTAGTTCAGTGTATCTTCGGTAGATGGCGCTATCATATGTTTATGTTGCCGCTCTATGTGGAAGTCGCCACAACATCACGTTACAGCTTATAGAAGAAGGAAAGAGACCTAAAGTCTCTAATACTGTGCTGCTAGACTTGGACCTCTCCCCAGAGAGGTTTTTACCAACCGTTTGGCCAGCGTGGTATAGTAGGCTATTATACCACGCTGGCCAAACGGTTGGTATATACTCTTTGCAGTAATTTACTTAAGTCGGCTCTTTAGACACCCGTGTGTTGAATAAGGGTTGTGACACTGAATTCTTAATCCGTCACTACATGAAATACACAACTTATAACTCCATCAACAACCCATAATGACCCACTGCTGGACTCGGGTCTCCTCTCAGGAGAGATCAAGGCTACACGTCCCCACGCTAACCGAGTGAGGATTGGGGGACTGGCAAGACAACGTTGTGGCTACTTAATCTTGCCGTAGGGTGTTTTCAAGCCGCACGAAGGCCTCCAACTAAGCTTGACAACTTGATAACAACCGGGACCTACTACTTAAAGTGACCTCCTTATGGAGACCCTCATGGTATCATACCACTAGCGGTCACCGATTCAGGTAACTTAGTACATCAATATATAATACAACGATTTATTGAGAAGCCGCTCCAAGAGAGCCAGCTCATTTATGGCACAGCTTGTCTCTCTATCGTACCAAAATCTACCACTTTCAATATCACCTCACTTGGGCTCACATGGCATAACATTAGTATTTCCAAAATATGATACCTTTTTAACCAACCCAACAAAAAAGGAGGAGATTATCAATTCTACTGTATTTTATTTTATGTTACTTTCGATTGGGAGACCCGATTTTGATGATTCTTTTTATATGAAAGACGGTTTTTCCTGGTCCCATTTAATTTGGTCCAGTTCTTAAAGTGTTTTTTTTTTTATTTTGTTTATATTCACTACAGTAATAGATAGTAAGGGTCTTTACTGTGTCTCACCTTAGGAGTGATAGCAGGATAGATGATGTTGGAATTCTTGTTATACGCTGGTGTTCGGTACACTGAGCGAGACCTTCGTCGCTGGACAGTCTTGCTGGCGGTCGAGGGGGGCAGCTTGCGGCTCGACGCGTCAGCGGAGCGAGAGCGGCGCGCCGTCGTCGTACAGCGGCTGCTCGAGGGTGGGGCTGGAAAAGGAAATATCACCAATAAATATTAGGAAACAAAATCGACAAATTGTTGATAAGGCATCGTTAGGTACAGGTTTTTATTCTTGGCTATTATTTTAATTATATACTTGCTGATCACAATCATGTTACCCGCGATTGTTGTTACCGCGGGCAAGGCCGCGGGGCGAAGATCGTCTAAAAAAAAGTAGCCTAAGTTACTCGTTATATCATCAGCTATCTGCCAGTTAAAGTCTCGTCGAAATCGGTTCAACCGTTCCAGAGATTACCCGGAACAAACGACAGATATACAAATATTGTAAAAAATATATTTTGGTATGTACAGTGTATACATAATACATTATGTATTTAGTACAAAGCGGTTATTTTAATATTACATACAGACACTCTAATTTTAAAACCTGTAACTTGATATTTTTGCAGCTAACTGACCATATTTCTAAGTCACTGGGAAAGACTGAATGCCTTGTGGCGTTCAGTCTTTCCACCAAGTCACCAAGTTTTCAAAAAGTAAAGATGAGTTTATTCGTAAAATCGTACTTAAACATTATCACAACGCCAATTTTTGTACTTGACGTTCGGTTACAGTTCCGTTCGTATTTCGACCGAACTTTTGTATCGAGAACTGATCTTTAAGAGTACATAAGAGAACTAAAGGTACTTTCCATTTTGGTTCCTAAGGGATATCGTTATTATCAAGTATCATTATCGCTAAAACTATATGAACTGTATTAACGAAAATGATCTAAAAAAAGCTGATCGAATTACTTTTCTTTCCTTATTTTCTAACTCCCGTATTAGAAATATACATCCTGTGTCACGGGGGACTTTACAAACATACATGAAACGGACACAAAGTACACCCAGACTTAGAACAACAGTTTACGTATCACACAAAGTGTTGTCCCATGTAGGATTTGAACCCACAACAATTGGCGCAGTAGAAAACGGTGAGGCGACCACTTAAACCACTAGGCTAATCGTGCAGTCACCGTGCAGTCATTACTGTACTGCTGCTAAAATTAATCCTCTCCATTTTGAAAAATGACAGGTGCACACTTGGTACACAATTTTCCACGTTACCAATCTATACTAATATTATAAATTCAGACAGACACTCGGAGTTATTTCAACCCGGTCTGTCCACCTGTTGCATTTTCACGACTAAACTGTTACACCGATTTTAATGAAATTTGGAATGCAGATACTTTGATTCTGCTACCTTTTACCGCGATAACCGTCACATGTCTCTCCAACACAAAGGGAGGATCCTCCGATCAGGCGAGGTGGTCATGCCTGGCGGGCCACTGCCCAACGGTTGATGTTGATATGTTAATCGACTCCAGAACTTCTATTGCGCGATGCAGGATTGGTAGCTACTTCGTACACTACGTTAACCTGTAGTTTAGTGTATGCACGATAGATGGCGTTGTGTCATATGTTTTCGTTGCCGCAGCATGTGAAAAACGCCACACAGTGATAAACGAGGGCAAAGTCGCGGACAAAAGCTAGTTTAATTTATTTAAAAGATCTGTGTTGTGTTATGTTAGTCTACTCTAGTGACCGTATCCAGTGCAATTTGCTTGAAATAAATTAACCCAAAAACTCCCATTAATAAATTGTTTATGAATTATTATCAGACCCAAAAATCACACATGCACCGTGCACTAAAAAGTATGTATTCACGCCACAAATCGAGGCCTAACACTTGATCAAAACCTAATTTGACCTTATTTCACTTATGAACCCATCGCATAAAAACGGAAATGACACCCGATCGAGGCGACGTGAAATAAATTGATATTCACACTATGCCTTCATTACGACCCGGTTTTTCATTCGGAATGTGAATGAAAGAAAGAACTACACTGCGGGCGAGTTTGCGGTAGGAAGCGTGCTTAATGCTCCCCTACCTTTCACCTCAGGCCCCGAGTATGCTAGTTGCATACTCGGGGCCTGAGGTGAAAGGTACGGGAGCTCTAAATTAAAGGTCAGTCTTTTTTTATTACGTGTGGAAACCCCCTCGGGCCTTTATCCCACCGGGGTTTGCGGCGGGGCGGTGTGTCGGAACCGAACTGACTAAACCAACACGTTGTGCCGCTCTGCACCTGAGACAGGAGGGATCCGGGAACCGCTTTCTTACGCCATCCGGACCAAAGGTCAAAGAGCCTAGTTTAAGTTTATTTCACATTTAATATACTCGATCGTAATGGTGCCCGTCGATTGCCCGCGATAAATCTCCACCAATCACAAAGCCACACGCGCTCACTGTCGAGGTCAAGTTGATACACTAGTAATAAATACAAAAACCAGTCTTATTATGATATATAACAAAGATGAAACCTTACCTGCTAAACAATAATCTCCTGTTCATAAAATGAAATGAGTCAGATAGAAGAATGGATGGCAGAACAAGAACTAAAGAAGAATAAAGTGCTAGCATTGTACTCACCCAGGCGACTCTTCTTCGCGTTGCCTCCGGAGCTCTGGGACGAGTTCTCCGTCAAATACCCTGCCCAGGAAGCACCCCGTTAGTGGAATTGTGGAATTGTTAGTTAGTGGCTATATACCGATGATTATACATAGATTGTGAATTACTACATGTATAAGTACTAAAGTAGGTATCATATTAGCAGAACCTGACTATGGCATATTATGTTTGTATTGATGAAAAGTGTTGGAGAAAATTGACGCGAAAATAGGTAAAACAATAGTGGAACTAATACAAGACTCGTGTTAAAATTTAAGATAGAATAGTACGGCTCTAGTGTTTTTGAATTTTATATAGTACACGAACCACCTTTTTCTATACATAGTTAAATGTATTTATTGTGTATTTATTAATGCCTGTAAATGTCAACAAAACAGTATTTTTTATTATTTTCACTATTCTTCGCTCTACAACAAATCCTTTGACAGATAACAAATCCTTTGACAGTTTGTCTTTCAAAAACATGACATTGGCAAAATTGTGGTCACACCATCGAGCCATTACTCAAAAGTTGAAGTTCTATACGTAGGTAACTAGTTACATAATACAGTTTCACCTGCCTTTTGCGTCATAGCTACGCTCTTTATTCGGCTTTATACAAAATATAGTTATAAGAAAATGAGTTATCTTCGTAATTATTTATGTTGTAATTTTTTTAAATATATATTCTGCTATTCGAGGTGTAGACTAATTTAAAGACTGAACCTTTTTCAAATTATAAATGGTGTGAATAATATCTTTGTTTTGAAAATTAAGTAACACCATTGACCAGCCACTTTTTTAGCAAGACCAAGTACAAGTTGCAAAAAAACATATATTTTCCACTATACACATTGCTACAACGAAATTTGCATTTAAATCCTAAAACTACATTTAACTATTTTACACACTACAATGGGTACCTGTACTAGAGTACCTGATACTCGAGCTAATATCAGATGGAAGGGAACTCAGCTACTGAACAAGATGGATAGGAAATGAGACTGAAACACTACTCAGTCTTATTTCATTTTCAGAAAACCAGACTCGTGTAAACATAATGTGACTATTTTCTTTTTGTCAGAGAGATGTCTTCTGTTGTATTAAGTATAATAAAAAAATATTATAATAATTTTTTTCTATATTTTAGCTGCTAAAATTACTCTGCTCTGCCTGATGAAAAGTATAGTCAGAATCCAAGAGACCACTCTTGGATTCTGATTAAGACTTGTGACCACCAGGTCACAAGTCTTAATGAGAATGTGGACAATGCAGCATGGTGACCCCACACTATGCCGGCCTAGTAAAATCCTTATTCACTCCCGCTTTATGAACCCGAGATTATAGTGGGATGCAAACTTTTAGTAAAGAACGTAAAATAAAGCGTGTACTAGCTAACACACAAGGTGCACTAGGCCTCAGTGACGTAACTGTTAGATACCTAGTGGTACAGCGGTACTAAAAGTTACGCCACTGAGGATACATGGTACAAAATTAAAATTATATTTTGATACCCATATTACAAGTTGCGTAAACGGGACAGACACCCTAAAAAAGGGAATGTCCCGCCCAAAGTGGGACTGTACCGACCAATGCGGGAATGTACCACGTAATGTGGGACTGCACCACCCAATGCGGGACATATGGTCGCATTATGTATACTCACATGTTTGATAAACAAGTAAACAACAGACTAATATTTATTCTAACATCAAATTATGTCTACAATGAATTAAAAGAAAATGTTAAGATAAAGTGGTGATAGAATGCCAAACACGTGAATATGATTAGTACTAGAAATGTGATGTAAATATACAATACCATCGTCATGGGATGCGGAACGACTGGAATGTCTCGTCCTCCGCGTGCTTGGAACTTCTTTCAAATGCAGTTCAGTTTTCTGTAAAAAATAAATATATGTTTATTTTCACTTTGTCGATGGTTTAGGATTTAGATGATACAATTTATGTGGGCATGGTAGGTAAGGATCACTAGAAGATTCCATGTTAATATGTTAATATAAACATAGTTGACTGTATCAGTTTTTTTATTAGTAGTCAAACGAGCAGATGCTACGCCTCATGGTAAGCGATTACCACCAATACGTCACAAGTGCGTTGCCGGCTTTTTAAGGAATACACTCTTTTCTTGTAGGTTTACACAGTGATGTAGTAGTAATCTGTGTGACTGCTGTGCTTGATGTCTCGGGTTCGATGCGGAGGTTTGACAAAATGTTTGTATGATCTGCCAATATTTGTTGCGGAGTTTGGGTAACAACAACCCATAATGTCCCACTGCTGGGCTCGGGTCTCCTCTCAGGAGAGGGTTAAGGCCATACGTCCCCACGCTGGCCAAGTGCGGGTTGGGGACTGGCAAGACTACGTTGTGGCTACGTAAATCTTGCCGTTGGATGTTTTTAAGCCGCCCGAAGGCCTCCAACTAAGCTTCACGTCTGTTATCGTATGATAACAACCGGGACCGACTGCTTAACGTGACCTCCGAATCACGGAGACGCTCATGGTAACATGCCACCAGCGGTCACCCATCCAGGTACTGACCGCGCCATCGTTGCTTACCCTCGATGATTGTTTCTAATCACCGAGTGCACCTGGGCTATTAGCGCCTGCCATATTAGTATAGATTGAGTTTTAAAAACAGCAGCCTCCGAGGGAGTTTGGGTATTTCATTATAATAAAACTGTGTAAATAAATATATTTTTTGTATGTTTGATATACGACGGCATCTAGCTCCATATTAATCCTCTGCTTAGTATGGAGCTAGATGCCGATGCTTGTACTATGAAAGATAGACTGACTAAATAATAGAAAGAGTCATCATCATCATCAGCCTATCGCAGTCCACTGCTGGACATAGGCCTCTCCAATTTCACGCCACTTAGTTCGATCTATGGCTTCTCGCATCCAGAAGAAAGAGTAATAATATTTTTTCCAAATACATATTATATATGTTTAGAAAACACCCAAACTCTGAAAAAAATATTTTCATATTTTCAGATCAGACAAACACTTGGTCTATGCTAGGAACCAAACCTGAGCCCTCGTGTCAAAGTCACTCACACCACTACTACACCCACACATTGATACCTTGCAGCCAGACATGTTGATTTACAGTTTATAATCAAATTTCACTTCGTTCAAGCTTCGCCCCATAGAGTTACCCGGAGTTACTGTTTTACTGTGGCATTACCCACAGGACTCACCTAGTACATTTGGCTGTCTGTTTGAGTAAATGATGTTAAAATCAAGCTTGTATATTAATCATATTATTGTCTGGGTGACCTGTGCCCCCTTCTTTAGGCGTTAACCGCCCCCGTTGGATGTTTTATGCCGCCTGAAGACCTCCAACTAAGCTTCGCAACTGTTATTCTATGATAACAACTGGGACGGACTGCTTAATGTGACCTCTGAATCATGGAGACACTTATGATAATATGCCACCAGCGGTCACCCATCCAGGTACTGGACGGCACCGTCGTTGCTTACCCTCGGTGATTGTTTCTAATCACCGAGTGCAACTGAGCTATGAGCGCCTGACATATTAGTATAGATTGAGTTTTAAAAACAGCAGCCTCCGAGGGACTGTATTATATTATTAGATCATTAAGGCTTACATGACTGCTTCATCAAGTAACTAAAAGCGCCAGACTGTTGATGAATGATGATATTACTTTATTTCTAGATATATCCTTTTTTTTTATAAACAACTATCACATTAGAAATGTAAATGCTGCAACATACAACAATTTGTGCCCCATCCAGAACACTTGGCGCAGTAGAATGACATGGCGACCTCACTCAGGCACAGAACAAATTATCATACTATTATTCAGGAATGGAACCCACTGCTACTGACTCAGCAGTCACTAACCACATGGACAACAGATCCATCATAGCTATCTATCACTGTGCTGAAGTTTAATTTAATAAAATACAGCAATATCTTACCAGTTGTCCTATGGTCTTGTTTAAATATACATTACTAATGGAGCCTAGGAGTATCTTGAATGCGAGCGCTATATTTCGATCTTCCATATGCGCTCGAGAGTCCATTTTCTTTTTCTGATCCGACACTGTAAACAATTATATTTTGAATACACAACTGCTATTTTAAAAGACCAATATGGAGTTTTTTAACTGACCATCGTGTTATTATTGGTCAAGAAGCTCTACTTTTCATTATATGAAAACATTTCAAGTGTCATTTTAAACATGGTAACTTGTAAAACGCGGTTGACATTAATAATTTCTAATAACATTTAAGCTAACATTTTTATCTAAATCTAGCAATGTTATACATTACATACATAGTTTATTAAATTTTTTATGAGCTTCATCATCTTCGGTGGATTTCTCCTGTTTCTTTACAGGCCGTTTCGTGCGCGGCATTTTAACTGAACACAACTATTATCAGTTCAAGTGAATTGTATAAACTAGTCTAATTATATTTTACACATTAGTTACACAAAAAAATCACTAAAATATACTAAAATTAACTAAAGAAAGCTCAAACAATTTCAAACAAACGTAAAAACAAAACACAAACGATATTTTTTGAACTACATGTCAGATTTGGATTTTGGATACATTTACGCTGTTGTCTATGGATAAGATGACAACTTGATGTAAATTATTGGTTAATTTGGCCTTTTTATTCTATAGTTTCTGAATATTTTGAAATGAATAATAATTATTATTTCTTAGTATTATTTTTTAATTTAAGTAATTATGTTATTTTAAAACTTCTGTTTATTTTTTGAGGCATAATTTATGTTGTTCATAATGACTATTAACCGTAAATTATATGTAAGAATTTTTAAAAAAAAATGAGATTGAGTGTTAAACCAGCAGCTGGCTTCTTGCCACACAGGGAAAATCAGCTAAATGTCAAAATTAAGCCTGAGTCAGGCTTAAAACCACCTCAGAGGGAGATTTCTTTAGCAAAAAAATATTATATGTTTGGTCACAGGACAATCTAGCACCGCACGCATTTAGCACCGCACGCGCTACGTAACGAAACGATTTACGGGAGAGTAAATCGTTTCAGAAGTTATTACTTCAAAAAGTTTAAAAAGAGCAAAATAGCAATGTTAAAGAGGGTGCAATGAAATACAAAATTATACTTATAAAAATAAATAAAATTCACTTTATTTGCTTAAATTTTATTACTTAGGTGACACTTAAAAATTGTTGTAAAATATTAAAAAATTAAAAATTTCGAAAACCATTCCTCGAAAAGTTGAAACAGAAACTGCGTTCAAGAATTATTTACTTAATAAAAATTATTTCGTTCGAGAACTAATGCACGGAAAGAGAAATTATTGAGCGTTTTATAATAAAATTATGCCCAATTAAAGCATTTCATGACAAACATATTCATTTATCAAAAAAAACTATATTATTTTATATAATTTTAATTTAAACTAATCAATATAGGTACCAAGTACTTGTGTTTTATAACAAATGAGAACGTATTTTGATGTCAGTAGTGCATTGTTATGATGAACGAAGAATGGCGGACGTTGCCATATTTCGATATTTGTTCATATTTTTATTAATAAATGCTTGCTGTGGTAAGTTTATGCAAGAATAAATGTTTTAAAATATTCCCTAAAGTGTGGTGCTTCGATTTTTCTAACGTTGAAAGTGTTATAAATGAAGGAAGTGTTGTTTTTGTAGTGGCTTCTACAGACTTGTGTTCTGTTATTGTTTTTCAATAGAATTTACAAAACGAGTATTTTATATTTGTGTTTTTAGTATTCACTCACTATTTAACCTATGTCTCTATTTATGTAACATTCATAGTAGTTTACTATTGGCATCTGCTTTGATAACCGTAAAAGGCAGATAAACCCAGTATCAGTGACTAAACAATGTGCTATGACTGAATGGTCAGAAAATTAACATTTTAAACGACAACAAGACACTTGAATTAATTATATTGTTTGCCAAACTAATATTATATCCTCTTATAGCTCCTAAATAACATCGTAAGATGCCTTTTATAATTCAAACTTTTTTTGTGACTGGGACTTTACATCATTGTTCCATTTTCGAAAAGTCAGAACATTGGATATTCATGTACCTATAGTTTCACAGTACACTGCACACATACTAAGCTAAATAAATTATTTTTGATATTGTGGAGTGATCCATATGGTGGTAGGATTAAGAATACATTATTAACTCCCTCTAACAGTCCACTGCGCACCATACAACCTTTGCGAGACGGGTTTACATAAGGCTGGTTTTAAGTTTTACTTCTCTTTGCACTGATTACAACAACTATGAGATGAATAGAAGTGTATATTCATAATTAAAATCCTTATTTATTCACCACATTTAATTATAACAATAGTTACATCAGTCACCATGCTGTATTGTTGCATGTCTGCACGAGCAATGAGGATGGTGACCACCACTCTTGGATTCTGCTTATGCTTTCCATCAGTCAAAGTAGAGTCATTTTGGCTGGGAATTATATATATAAAAAACAATCATAAGCTAAATACATTTGAGAGTTATTTATCCTGGTTGACTAAATCATTTGGTTCCTTGTCTGTGCTTCAACCGATTTAACAGGCACAACTAGCTAGTAGGATTACTCAGCAGGACCATGGGCAAACAACCATTCATTTAGCAGCCCTATCCTAAAAAACTGCAGCTACAAACTTTAAATTTTTGCATTTGATGCTTGTCACATTGTTTAGAAATCTAATACCTTTAAACTAGCAATTCTTGTATGTATATGTAATCTGAATATAGGAAACGGCTACTTTGATTTTCATGAAATTTAGTATAGGCAATAAATCGATCTAGGTAGTTTTCAAAGAAATACATATTTAGTTATTTTCTAGCACCCTAAAGGAGTTGATTACTTATTGATGTGATGTATAGAATATTGTAATTTTTAGTTAAAAACATGATATAAGATATATGTTTTAAATAAATAAATAAATATTTCAGATATCTAACACACAACATTATCAAGACCCAAGTTAAGCAGAGCTTGTGTTAATACATATACTCTTTTTTGTAAATACATACTTATTACACATAGAATACACCCAAACTCCAAAATAAATATTTGCAGGTCATACAAAAATTTAGTCTGACCTGGGAATCAAACCCCAGTCATCAGCAGTTGCATATGCTACCACTGCGCCACTGAGTTAAATGATCATGCAAGCATAACCACAAACAATATCTTGTATAGTATATAAATCTAATTTTATTATTCAGCAGGTCTGCCTGGACTGGAGTCAATTGAAGAAGATGGCATGTCTGGCACAGAAAGACCCAATTCACAACACCTGCAGGAGGATGCCAGGTTTATTGAGAAGATGATGGTGCAACAACCCAGGTATAACTTAATGTGTTTGAAAAACTTTGAAAAAAATTAAAAATAACATTTTCCTACCCTTCATATATTAGTTTTTCCATAAAGCGACTACCGACGACGACCTTGGCAAACCCTGAGCAAATTGAATTCAAAGATTGAAGTAGTTGTCAGTATATGAACTAGTTGTCAGTATATTTGAGAGTACTTACTTACCAATAACAATTGCCCTAAATGTTCTTGACAAAGAAGACTGATAGCATAGTGTGCTCTCCGAGGCACGGGCGTCAAATACCGCCGACTTATATATTCCAACATGTTTTTTAAAAATAAAATAAAAGAATTATCTTCTCGAAAACTTAACGTCGTTCATACAAGTCTCAATTATACAGAAATAACTGCTTCATTGGTCTAGTGGTTTGCATATACGACTGCTATTCATGAGGTCTCGTATCGGGTAAAAGTATTATTGGGATTTTTCTTATTATAGAAATGCTTAGTAACAGCTTAGAGTTTTGAAGTTGGAAGTTAAAGTCGGCCTAATCTCTCCCCGATCGTGAGAACAGAGAGTGCACCTGAGTTAGTGCATGCTTTTGTGCTCTATAATAATTGGCTGGTCTCTATCTCTCTGTTGAGACTGGCCGCCATGACCGAACTTGTTTATAATGTTACTAATTATTTAATAGTAATCTATCAATAATTTATCATTTCCATTATTTCCCTTGCTCTCAAAGGAGAAAGAAATTTCAGAAAAGGTAAGATTTTGTCCTGTTAATGTTACTTAATAAGCTTGGCATAACTATTTAACCTGGCTTTGGAGGAAACTGGTACCTCACAGAGAATAGGTTAAGTGATATTTCAATTGTTCTTCCAAGAATGAGTGAGTTTAGCAGAACCCCTTGTGGAGACTTCCACATATAGCGCAACAACATAAAATATATGACAGCATGACATGACGTCGGGGTCACCACTGTGGAGGAACGGATATCATGTCCCTCCAACACAAAGGGAGGATCCTCCGATCAGGCGAAGTGATCATGCCTGGCGGGCCACTGCCCAACGGTTGATGTTGGGAAGTTAATATATGTTAATCGGCGCGAGAACTTCTATTGCGCGATTTAGGATTGTTAGTTTCTTAATTTTCTTTGTTGCCTCGTAGTTCGATGTTTCTTCGGTAGATGGCGCTGTCATATATTTTATGTTGTTGCGCTGTATGTGGAAGTTGCCACACCCTCCTCTACTCCAACTTCTAGGGGAAACGACTTAAAAAGATCCTACACACCATTTCAGTTATGGATAACCTGACAGCCATGCCAGCGGCTTACCAACCTGCAGGAGACCTACAGTTGTAAAACTGTAGTTCTTCTGTCGAATAAAAAATTGACCATCTTACTATAGATTCCTTAAAGCTTTGTTGTCCAATCATTTATCATCACAATTACATCAACATCAGTATCACGAACGTATGATGTATGGCCTTAACCCTCTCCCGAGTAGAAGCCAGTAGACAGAGACCCGAGCCCAGCAGTGGGACATTATGGGTTGTTCATTGATTGAGCATCACTAACTAAAATGTTTCCTTAATTTCTGCACATCTGATTTACAGGTATAAATGTCACCAGTGCGAACCTCCTGAATGTGATGAGTCAATGAAACTATGTGACAATGCTCTCTACTGCTTTAAGTCCTCGGTGCGAGGCATCGACGGAGCCCTGCAGCATTCTCGAGGATGCTCCACAAAGTCTGACCACTACCAGTTCACTTGTAGGACCACATTGCAACAAAGGTAAGAATTTAATTAAAAAATATATGCTAAAAATGTGATCTACTATAGTAGTTAGCATGCCAAGCCAGATGTTGTGGGTTTGATTTGTGGCGAATTTCAAATTCAGCGCAACAAGAAAACACACTACAGTGCCATCTACTGGATATACATCAAACGATGGAATAACATACTATGCGAAGAAACTGCCAATCGTTCATCGCGATATACATACAAGTTCTCGCGCCAATGAGCATATACATATACAACTTCCCAACATCAACCGTTGGACATGATCACCTCGCCTGATCGGAGGTTTCTCCTAGATTTGTGTTATGGGACATGATACCCGTCCCTCATCAAATTCTACCACCCCAAATGTGACAAACATGATCATTTGTCCTGTGTGTAGGGGTAATTTATTTATAATATGTGTGTAAATAGAAATATTTAGAAATGTTTCAGCAGTCCTATCTATTAAAGGCGTGTCAAGTTATTATTGTTTACATATTGACTGCACACTTGACCTAGTGGTGTAAGCGGTTCTGGGAGGGGTCCGGACGGCGTAAGAAAGCGGTTCCCGGATCTCTCCCGTCTCAGGCGCAGTGTGGCACACCGTGGTGGTTTAGTGGGTAGTCTGGCGAGTCAGTCAGGAGTCCCACACAAAGTGAACCCCCTGTCCCCGCGGGGGGAGGGGGAGCGAAGTGCGTAAAGGCATGCCACGTACAAAAAAAAAAAGTGGTGTAAGCGGTTCCGGATGGCGTAAGAAAGCAGTTCCCGGATCCCTCCCGTCTCAGGCGCAGAGTGGTAAACCGTNGTCCCCGCGGGGGGAGGGGGAGCGAAGTGCGTAAAGGCATGCCACGTACAAAAAAAAAAAGTGGTGTAAGCGGTTCCGGATGGCGTAAGAAAGCAGTTCCCGGATCCCTCCCGTCTCAGGCGCAGAGTGGTAAACCGTGTGGTTTTAGTCGGTTCGAATCCGACACACCGCCCCGCCGCAAAGCCCGGTGGGGTGAAGGCCCGAGGGGGAAAAGTGGTGTAAGCGGTCGCCTCTTTCTACTGCGCCAAGTGTTGCGGGTTTAAATCCTCCATGGGACAGACAACACTTTGTGTGATCCACAAATTATTGTTCCGAGTCTATTTCATGAATATTTTTCAAGTCCCCTTCGACACAGAATGTATATTCCTAGTACGGAAGACTTTTAAAAAGAACAAAATAAATAAACAATGCCTTAGTACCTAGCAAACCTAATCTTAACAAAATTCATTGTCTGTAAAGTCGGTTTATGATATTTATGCGTGAAAACGACATAAATAACGTCACAAGCCGAACGGTTAGGCCGATCGTGCCTCTCTATAGCTTATTCCGTTTGCACGCTCGTCCCTGCCTGAACGTGACAATGACTCAGTCAGTCGTGCATGCAGCGGGCTTATCACGTCAAAAAGAAAGTGGACATTAACGAGAGAGATTGAAATGCTAGTAAAAAAAACTTGGCATTAAACCACATTATGTAATTAAACCACATTATGTCGAAATTCATACCCATTGTTCTATTGCAGCCCCCGCAAGCGTCACGCAGGTTTCCCCAACGTGACGTGTTGTCAAGGCGACTTGTGCAACGATGGCAACTTCCCATCACTACCTCCACTCGACCCTCTGGACACAGCCATTGAACCTCTTCCCACCAACGCCTGGAAGCTGTGGGCAAGTGCGGCTGCAGCTGTAGTAGTAGTTACTACTATAGGAGCTTGTGCCATATTCGTTCTGCGGAGGAGTCACAGGTAACTGATGATTCCCTTAAACTTAGTTTCACAGTTCCAGAAGCATGTTATAGAATATATTTCACTGTGATATATCTAATAATCAGCTATTATATAACTCTTGGTCTTTTCTAAAGTATGTTTGTTTTTCAAATCTCTACACAAATTTAATATCAGATTTTTCATGTATATGTATACACCTATGTTTTAAAAAAAAGAGAAGAAACAAATACAAATTTATCTTTTATGTTAATTTTTATAGCGCGATGCAGAATGATTGAGCATGTGTCCACTAGATGGCGTTAGTTGTAATATGAAAATTATTATTATCTGTTTGTAGGTTGCGTGTGTCGAGGGCGTCACTCCACAAGCTTGGGGCTGACTCCAGCTATTTCTCATCAAATCTCTACAGTCCGAACATGACGAGCGCATATTATGAAGGTATTGTATAACGTTTCTAATAGCATTTAATTTTGAAATCTATGCTAATATTGTAGAGCTGAAGACTTTGTTCTTCTTCTTTTGATGATATGGCAATCAGCCGGACCAGTTATCTCTGCCAATGTCAAGTATTTCAAGTCTTCAATTCTAAGTCTTCGAGTCTTCAAGTTTTCGTCGTGATGGAATTAATGATAAAAAATATAAAAAATGTGGATGACATGAAACGGGGACCGCCTTTCGCAAAAACAAAAAACGATCTCCAAGAGTTTGTATGTTTGGTTGAACACACTAATGTCAACTGGTCCGATTTGAAAACTGTTTAGATAGGCTAGTTAGCGAGGGAGACTATATTGGAGCATCAATAAAAAAGTGTTGAGAATACTTCTAAGAAGGAGGAAGTTCTCTTTTGACCGTATTTTTTTATGGTGGTTAACCCAGAATGACTGGGTGATCCGATTTTGATGATTCACTGGTCACTGATGGCTGACTATACATACACACATGAAACGGATACAAAGAACACCTAGATTCAGAACAATTTATAGATTATAGTTGTCCCATGTAGGATTTGACCCCACAATACTTGGCGTAGATCAACCATGCAGTCAATAGTCAATCAATAATAATGTTTTTATACTTTCAGGAGTGGAAGGTTCACAGAACGGTAACTGTATTCGTGCTGTAGCTGCTGGGGACTCCACTCTGCGAGAGTACTTGGAGTGTTCGGTGACCAGTGGCTCAGGATCTGGTCTGCCTCTCATGGTGCAGAGGACCTTGGCCAAGCAGGTCACTCTTATAGAGTGTGTGGGGAAGGTATATCCTTTTTTCATATATACTAGTCGCCCCGTGGTCGATATTCGGCCGACAGCATTTATTTTTTCGATTTTTGTAAGCTTTCTGCTCTCATTTGTATAAACTTTAATGGTGCCAATTTTAATAATCCACCGTTTGCATAATATTCACAAAAAGGGCTACAAAGCTTTTGCTTCACATATTTTTTTGATAATGTTTGTTTATTAGAGGGCATGAATTCTACTTTACAAATTTCGTTCATAACATGTGCCTAAAAATTAGGTGATCATTAAAATATAACGCTACCAACTGAGCACTGGCACCAAAAAACTAGTTAGGCGTGCTCAAGTTTTTAAATCCCCTTTTTCTCAAATTTTTACATCCCTATTTTTTTAAAATCCCTTTTTTATATTGTTAAAAGCTTTATTAATCTATTTATCTTTACAAATAAATAACATTGGAGTGTCTGTTTGTATAAATATTAAAATATACACGTTTTACTAAATGCACTGTAAATATACAGAAATATCATTTTTTTAAATTTTTGTCAGTCCGTCTTCCTGTCTGTTTGTTCTGTTAAATCTCTGGAATGGCTGGACGTATTTTAACGAAACTTGCACTGGCAAATAGCTGATGATACAAGGAGAAACTTGAAATAATTTTTTTAGACTAGCTTCGACCCGCGGCTTTTCCTGTGGTTGATGTTATACCGCGGGTAAAACTAGTATATACATATATTACATTTCGATATATATTTTTTTTAATTTAAAACTTATTGTTCACAATAGTTAAATCTTAATCTAAAACATAGGTCCACAAAACTGTTTTAAACAGTTTCTCTGTGGACTCAGTTGAGCCACTATATGAAATATGCCTGTACACAACACTGTACACATCACACCCAAACATTAGATACATGCATATGCACAGTGCCGTGCACTATGCACAGTTACATTTACATGTTTACGTACAATTATGATAACAACATAACATCCAATATAAAAATTTATTCGATTGTAGTATTTTCAGTATATCATTGTATTCGATAATGAATATTTCGGTTTTCCCAGGGTCGGTATGGCGAGGTATGGCGAGGGTCCTGGTACGCTGACAACGTGGCAGTCAAGATATTCTTCAGCAGAGATGAGGCGAGCTGGAGAAGAGAGACAGAGATATACTCCACAGTTCTCCTCCGGCATGACAATATACTCGCATACATCGGAAGTGACATGACTAGTAGGGCGAGTTGTACACAGGTATGTATCCACTCTGCTAAACTTCTTCGATATAACTTCACTTGGCTTGGCTACTTTTTTAGACT
Source organism: Hyphantria cunea (assembly GCA_003709505.1). Lineage (NCBI taxonomy): Eukaryota > Metazoa > Arthropoda > Insecta > Lepidoptera > Erebidae > Hyphantria > Hyphantria cunea. The sequence continues at coordinate 510,745 of PKRV01000906.1, read as the reverse complement.
AGCTTAACACAGCAGTTTTCAACTAGTTGGTTTATTATTATTATTAATAATAATATTTGGATTTATCTCACGAGATATGTGGGATGTAGATTCGGTGATCATTGTTCCGATAATTGTGTCTGTTCACGGATTCATAGCCAAGAGCCTCGACCAACACCTCAAGAGGCTCACGTTAGATGGTTGGATCAAGGGTCTGATGCAGAATGAAAAAAAAAAAAGAAAAAGAAAAAGAAAGAAAAGAAAGAAGAAAGACCTTCTTGAAACGGCTCGTATTGTCAGAAGGTTCCTTTCTTTGGAGCCCTAACCACCGGTTCCTTGGTCCCTGTACCTGAAGTCGGTGGTCTACTATTTTTTATACTTTTAAATATATATTATTGTTTATTTTTTATGTATTTAAAAATGTAGTAAATATATATATATAAATGGAATAAAGAGAATAATAATAAATCGCTTTATTGTGCACCAGATAATTAATTAAGTACATAACTTAAAACTAGGTAGGTCGGTAAAACATTAGACCTTATTGCTCAACGGCAATCTCTTCCAGGTAACCCTGGGATGGAAATAAATAAATGTATTGGGCAGACGTGTGGTATAGTGTCTGGTGGTTAATTTCGTAATCAAACTGTGGCAACACAAGCAATGTCAAGTCGAATTAGGAAATTTCTAGATTATGGGAATAATTGAACACACAAGATCATTGTAAAACTATAATTAAAGTTACATTAAGAAACTGTGGCTTTTGAAATATATTTACCTACGAATACAACAGAAACAACCTCCTTATCTAAAACATATTATTTCCCCAGCTCTGGTTAATAACACACTTCCACCCGCTGGGCTCGTTGTATGAGCACTTGAACAGAACCACGTTGACCAGACATCAGATTATGGTCATCTGCCTGTCAATCATCAATGGGCTGCTGCATCTTCATACAGAGATACATGGCACACAGGTATGTTGAGTACATCATTATATTGAGCTAAGAAATTTGGATGACTTAATAACTTCATATACGTTTATGAGTATAATTCAAAAGACTGCACGGTTGGTCTAATGGTTTAAACGGTCGCTAAACAGCTTCCTACTGCAGTGTTGTGGGTTCATTTTCCACTTGGGTCTACTCTGTGTGAACCACAAATTATTGTTTTGAGTCTGGGTGTTATTTGTGTCTATTTCATATTTTGACACAGGATTTATATATGAGGGAGATATCTTTTTGAATTAAAAAAAATCCTGCAATTAAGAATTTTGGAATACCTACCCTATTTGTAGTTGTCACTCCATCTGTCAGCGCTGACCCTATACATACTGTATTATATGTCATATTTGTATTGTCTCCAGGGTAAGCCAGCCATAGCACATAGAGATATAAAAACAAAGAATATATTAATGAAAGTGAACGGAGAGTGTTGTATAGCAGACTTGGGCCTGGCCGTGACCAGACAGCATGTGGCCTCAGGTTTTCAGAACAACCCGAGACAGGGGACCAAGCGGTATATGAGTCCGGAGATGCTGGACCAGAGGTAAGTGGAATACACCATTGTCTAGATTTTTTAAAAATACAACTTTGGACTTCCCAAATGTCATGAGTCGGTGTGTTCGTGGGTTGTTGATGTTGTACAGGAGTTTAGTTTCAATTAAATAGAACAAATAATATTGAATGTCACTATTTATTCTTTTTTCATCCTGTGGGTTTATGCCGCAAACAACCTAAAACAACACATAGCCACACATAGCCAGTAGAAAATGCCGTGGCAGAGTTACGTTTCGGCATGCCTTGGTCGACTCGACCGGAGTGTTGCCACGGCTTCACAGAAAACCGGTGTGAAACAGCCTGAATTGTTTCACCGAGCGTGTGAGGATATAGTAATTAATGATAGTGATTTTACACCATTTTTTTTTTTATATTTAAACTGCCAAAATGACTCTGCCCTGCCTGATGGAAAGCATGAGTAGAATCCAAGAGTGGTGGTCATCATCCTCAATGTGAAAAAGAACAATGCAGCATGGCGACCCACACTATGGCGGCCTGGGGGGAAGGGGGATGGTGAGGGGGATGGGGGCGTTGGATTGGGGTATGGGCCTCCGGTATCCTCACTCACTCGATGAAACACAGCGTAAGCGCTGTTTCACACCGGTTTTCTGTGAGGCCGTGGTATCACTCCGGTCGAGCCGGCCCATTCATGCCGAAGCGTGGCTCTCCCACCATAGTAAGCCCGTAAATTAAATTTCTCCCGCGTAAATTAATTAAAAAATTGGTAGATCCCAATGGCCGGCAACGTACTCGTGACGCCTTCGGTATCGTGGGTGTCCATGGCCGTTTATAAAAAATAAAAAACAATCCAGCGTTCTGTAGTAAGGCGAGGGCTCCGTTCCCGTTGCAGCATGAACACGGGCGTGCTGGAGTCGTTCCTGAAGTGCGACGTGTACGCGCTGGCGCTGGTGCTGTGGGAGGTGGCGGGCGGCGGAGGCCCGCCCTTCGCCGACGTGGCGCCGCACGACCCCAGCTTCGACGACATGCGCAAGATCGTCTGCGACCTGGCGCTTCGCCCCGCGCCGCCGCGGGACCCGCACCCCGTCAGTACTGCGCGCTCTCGTCTCTACCAACTCACTCGCTACGAATAAACCCCGTGTCGCGAGGGACATGAAACGAACACAAAGAACTCCCAGAATAACAATAACACCATAATAACAATAACACACGTAGCTCTGCACCACCTAAAGGTTGACTGGAAGATAATGCCCATGGCATTAAGTCCACCTTTTGCAATGTAATTGCATGAAGATTAAATAAATAAATAACAATTTGTAGATCACATAAAGTAGGATTTGTAACAACAACACTTGGCAAAGTAGGAAGCGTGGCGACCGTAATACCACTGAGCCATTCATGCAGTCACTTTAAATCGACTACCTTCCACGAGACCTTTGTTTTGGAAAATCCCTTCAAATCCCCGGTTCCTCGAAGAACGAGGGGCCAGGTGTGTGTGATGATTGCACTGAAAACTATCCCACTCTGTCCTGAAGATAACCCAGACCATCCCATTTCAGTCTTCCTTATAACCTACTGCAAAAAACCCATTCAAAATCTTTTACAATATAACAGATTCCACAATTTTATTTTTAACGTCTCACACACAACGCCTTCTAGTTCCAAGCTAAGCAGAACTCGTTATAGATACTAGACGACTGATGTAAATACATATATGTTGTTGCATGTTTATAAAAAAAAACTTTACTTTTTTTAATAATAAAATAAAACTATTATAAAAATAAAAAAGAAGATAACTGACTAAAACACTCAGAGATCAACTCACAGCCCAAACCGCTCAACCTAAAATCCTTGGTTCTTCATAGAACGTAAGTGAGCACTAAGAAACTAATTTTGGAAAAGCCGTAAAGTAATAGATGAAAATATATACTTTTGCGCAATCGAAGACACGGGCTTGTGCTCGTTCTAAATGAAACCATTCGCACCAACTGACCTTCCTCTATGCAATTTTATGTCACGCCACACATGACCCGACCGGCCACCATACAATTTTATGTCACGCCACACATGACCCGACCGGCCACCATACAATTTTATGTCACGCCACACATGACCCGACCGGCCACCATACAATTTTATGTCACGCCACACATGACCCAACCGGCCACCATGTTATAGTGTAAATACAAATATTAATTAATTATTTTCTCCCCCAGACAATGGTGGGTCTCTCAGCGTTAATGCGTGAATGCTGGCACCAGAACCCCTCAGTCCGGTTACCAGCCCTCCGCATCAAGAAGACACTCCTCAAACTGGCTGCTAACGACCCCTCCATACAGCTGAACGAAGACAACGAGGTTTCCGTATAACACAACACACATACTTACGTACAAAAGCACAGTCAACAAATATTTATGAGGTAACGAAGTATTGCTGCATTCAATTTTTGGATGGGTGATCTCAAATTCCTACAGATTTTAGTTTCAAATGTCAAAATAACTTTTGAATTTAAGGAAGAGATGTTTGAGGAGAAATACTTTATGTATGATGTATATACCATAAGACTCGGCGAACAGGATCCATATTATTAGAAAGGAGTATTATCTCTTCCAATACCATGATGGTAGGGTCTGGTAACATTTGGAGATATACTATTGTATTTGTGACAAATAAAACGGGTGACAGTTAATTAGCCCTTAAAGTGCTTGCAAAAGTTATTTTATAATTCTTTCTTTCAAGTATTTTCGTTTCATGTTTATAAAAGTGAATATTAAAGGTAAAAGATTTGACAATATGAAAGTATGACGTCACTTGTTTGTAATATCAAACAAGCGTAGTACGGAACGTATTCTTTTAGTTTCCAAATTATTATCAGTTTTTTTATGTAACAGTCAATTATCGTATTGTCTTGACGATTTACATATTAATTTAAATTTAATACATTTTGTGTCAACTTTCTAAGCAAAAAAAAATGGATTATGGGGGTCTTGTTCACAATAGGAACGAAATGAAGATGATTAGTGGTAATTGACTGACTGTATTGCTTATAACATACAAAAGAGGGTAGATAGCATTTTAGTCCAATAGTTACTTACCGTCATCTGTCAAAGCAAGCGTAGCACGGAACGTATCGTTTCGATGTTTTAAAACATTGTCAGTTTTTTGACTTGACAGTCAATTGCCGTATTTTGTTATGATTTAAGTAATTTTTTTAACATCGAAACTCGAATGTCAAGACGACATGTTAATACAAAAAAAAATGCATATAGCCTCTGTCACCCGGACCATTATTGCGAATCTATTGACACAAAATTCACGGAAATCTGTTCAGTACTCTTGTTTTGGCAGTCATGTATGTTAGACTGTAGTCTTCTACAGTCTAACATACATGACTGCCAAAACAATTACTCTTCATTTTGACTTTGCCGTAGTGGGGTAAGAAAAGTAAACCATTTGATCTCCACACACTCATATTCCTTAATATTGCCATATTATTTCGTTCAGTAAGGAAGCTTTATTTTTAGATTATAAGTTTATTAAAATAAGTTTTAGAGGCGATATTTTATATTAAAATTATTTTTATTACAATATTTTATCGAGTACCAGCATAGACGGGAGGGTAATTGCCGTAGTGTCTTTTCCCCGATACAAAACAAACGCTGTCACTATGGATTTGCAGAGCAATCAAAACAAAATATTCACAATTTCACGCACACACACAATACATTCTGTGTTATAACAGTGTAATCCGTAGGCTCATTTGGGCTTATACCTTCACAGAGGGTAACGCCTACGTGTGGCTACTCCCTACCGTGTACCTCTATGAGTACTAGCCAGACAGAAAACATGTAGAATGCCGATAAAATATATATATTTTTTTTTTGACATTATTAATTAACAATGTGCTTCGATTAATAAGCCATTTGTACAGAAATCATGATATTTTTTATGAACAAATAAAAGATATTGATAATACGGTTGTATTATTAAACGAAATTGCTGTTTTGTCGGATACAAGATTATTGGTCAATCTACAAGCTAGAAATTTGGATGTCCGACTTACTACTATGCATAGCGAGACCAGGATGGACGTTAGGAAATCTCATAGTTTACTAAACTAATAATTATTATAGTACTAGGAATGTTATGAATAAAAAAAATTTAAAGCGGATATTTCTATGATATTATTCTGGTTTTGGATACAGACAGTTGCGGATACATATTTACTGTTTTGTAAGAATTTCGTACTATCAAATAGTTTGTAATTATTTCGGTTGTACATTAGAAAGTTCAGCAATGATTAAAAATATTAATATACATTTATTTAGTTTTAAAAAAGTAATTATACTAATCTCTACTCATTTTTATGTTACTAAACAAAAAATGTATCTAAAACAAGGAACTTTTACACAACTATTTTAGTATATCTTCAATCCTGGTACAATATGTCTCGTTCAGATTAAACTTTTTGGCGATGATATCCGAAAGCTCCGGAATCAATATCTTATTAAATATTTGTAATATTGGTTTCGGATATATTTTACTGTTTAGGGTCTAATTGAGACAGAGTTACGGATATATGAAACTTTCGGTTACGGAAATTTTTGACACACCTGTGTTACCCTGAGTAGTCTTACGCTAGGGGTGTTAAATAAATGGCAGCAAACAGACAATATAGCTTTATTATATTATATATAAATGTGCTTTTTATTTATATCGCGTTATATACGGCAAATATTAACATCGACTTACTAAACTAATATAGGATTAAAGTATGGACTTGGAAATATACAGAGTTTAATACTTTTGTCAACTTAACATGTGTTTAAAATATGGAGGGCCATATATTTTCTTTCTTTTTATATACAGATATACAGAATATACATCCTGTGTCTCGGGTACTTAACAAACTTACATGAAACATACAAATAATATCCAGACTCAGAATAAAAAATTGTGGATCACACAAAGTATTATCCCATGTGGGATTTGTACCCACAACCTTTGGCGCAATAGGCAGCGGCCAGCAGCTTTAACCATTAGGTCAACCGTACCATCATTCTTTTGTATGTTTTTTAACACTTGCGAGCGAACGGCTGAGTGTATATCATCATTTCAGCCGAAGACGTCCATTACAGATCTTGGGCTTCTCCCAAACTTCTCCACAACAACCGTCCGCTATACTGCCGCTACAAACAAATTCCGAAATTACCGCTGAAAGTATATTCTCTATAAATAAACATGAATCGCAAAGTATATTGCTGATTTTGCAAAACTCGGGACCCACTTGACCAATTCTGTTATTTTTTTATATTTTAATTAAGGCACAAGGAAGGTTCTTATAAAGATAATATAAAAAAAAAATTGCGATAAAAACAACACTTAACATGTCGATAATATCAACGAAACAATGTAGGTTAGAACATCCTTGGCAATTGGTGCTTTTAATTAGAAAAACTTTGATTGCGCGGTTCAGGGTCAGTAGTTTTCTCTGTACTATTGACTTGTATTCTTTTTTAATGATCACTTGATATGCATATGGAAATTTCTTGTATAGTTCCAAGTCCTTTAGCAAATAAAAACAAAGTGCCGAATACTAGTAAAGTGTGTTAATCAATTTCGATTATGTACATACGATTATATATAATTATATTATAAGATAAGATAAGATATGTGGGTTATGATCGTGTTGCAACAATGTTTCTCATGGGATTTTTTAATGTTTAAGTCGATTATCTATTTCCTAAGCCTATACACATAATATATAAGATACAAAACACTTTTTTTTTATGTAAATGAATTAATAATACTACAGCAAATTCCTTGTCCACGCAAATAAATGAAATCGAAGTGTTTGTTTGTCATTTTAAATTAACGATACTTATATCAAAAATCAAATTTTTAAGTTCATGTCTGTCTGTTTGTTCCGACTTATTTCTGGAACGGATGGATTTAGACGGGACTTTCACTGGCAAATAATTTATGATATAAAGAGTATCTATTTTAGTTTAAAGTAATATGTATTAACAGAACTGTAATTTAAAGTTTTAGTATTCGAATGGCTTAGAACGTAAAATAAGTTGCCATATATATAAATTTTTATGTCAGTTTTTGTTAAAAAGGAGGTTTTCAATTTTTAGTAATGTTATTGTCGAATGTAGTTTAGTGACCGAATAATGTGCCTCAAGTGAATGCTGTTTAAATACAAATATTTGTTTAGTATGTTAAAAAAAATTACAAGAAATCCTATGAATTTGTATAAGAATTTTTGACATATTAGTGAAAAACACTTTTCTAAAGGAGCATGAATTAATTACGTTTGCGCGTTATTCTCATGAAAGGGAGATCCTTACTGACGTACTCTGTAGAGATTAACAGGACTTTATACTCTCACATTAGTGAATCCCTACCATCAATATGAACTAAATTAATTTCTCTCTACCTGTAGAGTAGAATCTCCCGGAGTCCAGTTAACATTCCTATAAAACTTAACATGACTAGAGAAATGAAACTTTTACAAGTTGAACTTTTCTTGAGCAAATGAGTTCAACCTTTCCTAACTGAACTAGCCTTGAGAATAAAAGACGAAACTCGCACAACAAAACTGTGGAATGAATTCTAGCCTCTATGAAGAGCGTACTCCTTCTTAAAAGGCCGGCAAAGCACTTGTGACGTCTCTGGTGTTGCGGGTGTCCATGGGCGGCGGTAATCGCTTACCATCAGGCGATACGTCTGCTCGTTTGCCTCCTATACCATAAAAAAACAAACTCCGGGATCATCGCCTGTTTTTAAAGTCAAGACAATGTTTTCAAATGCAAAGGATTAAAATGCTAATGTTTAATTAGTGATAGAACTCTCTCAATCAGTAAATAAAGCTTTTGGAAAATGTAATTATTTTGATCTTACGTAGTTAATGGATGCTCCCTGAGTTTAAGAAACTACTCTCTGACAGAAATGTTAAAAAATCAACTATTGTTTTAAATTAATTATATTTGAACAGCATTAAAAATTTTAAATAGCTATTATACATATAATTGAAAATATAACCTCACTTGTTAATAAGACACCATTGTATGTAAATTTTTAATGACAAAAATGTAGTTTTTAAGTTAAACTTAAGTGTTGAAAGATACTAATATGTGCATTTAACTTGGGTCCGCCGGCAATACTCTCAAAAGACAATAAAATGCCGACGGTAAACTGGGCCACACTAATCTTTGGAAAGACCCCACTTATCTCTGAAATATTTTTTTGTCAGTACAGTAATGTATGTAACTTTTAACCGACTTCAAGAGAAAGAAAGAGAAGATATTCAATTTTATTGATTTTCCTTTGAAATTACAAATCATATCAGTAATCACATCACAGTGTTTGTGCCATCCCTAATGCTTCGAGAAAAATGGCAATACATTTATGACTTTGAAAGTGTCCGTAGACGACGGTTGTACTTTCTATACTCCAATTACATAATTAGAAACTTATTACACCTCTTATTCAAAAGTCGGGTAATAGGAATATGTTACTGTACTACCAAATAATAATTGTAAGCCACGTATGATAATAAATTACCTTAACTGTATGTACCATTGATCATCGTGTACTGTTAGCGAGTTGTACTCTTAGCGAAGTGTACTCTAGAAGGTTCTGTATGGCTATTATTGTGTTCAACTATATTAGTGTAAATATTATGTTTTAGATGTAGCTCTAAGTCTTAAGATAGATGCATAGCCGTGAGAAGGAAATAAATATTTGTCTATTATAGAAATTGTTTTATTTGTAACCATTTTTCTTTCTAGTTACCTTGTACAGTTTCAAGGTAGAACCACGCCCATTATAGCACGAACGCCCGGCTCGGTACTACCCTCATAGAAGACCAACCTAGAGACAACCGTTCCTGTTGACGTGTTTCACTCAGCGAGAGTGCGAGACCAGAGGATCAATGATACAGAAACATTTCAATAGGCCGGCACATGCGGCATTGTTGCAATGCGTATTTTACACCAATTACAATAATTAACATTGAATCAATTGATATTACAAAGGAAATAATAAAATTAACATAAAATTAATATGGCACTGTGGACTTCCTCGCGTACGCCCTCTCACAAAACACCAAGCATATTTCCAATGTCATGTGTTGACATCATCATCAACATGAGATAATAGCCCACTGCTAGGTATATGCCTCACATTAAAACCCGGGCCACGCGGGTAGATGGTATTTTTATTAAAGCAGTAATTTAAACGGTAGATTGTCTGAACGCAAAATGATTGTACAATCGTAACCGCAAGCTCGTTTCACTTCGCTTTTCTTGCCACACTTACCTAGAAAAAATAACCGGCCAAATGCGATTCGGACTCGCGCTCTGGGGGTTCCGTGCAAGCCTGTAGGTATATTATATAATGCAACTAATAATTTATGTTTTTTGCAACTTTTCCTTTATCTGTGCTATAAGACGTTGCTTCTTATCAAATTTCAAGATTCTGAGTTCACGGGAAGTACCCTGTAGGTTTCGATTCCTTTGCGAGAGTCGAAAATTTGCAGCATAAACGGCCGTATTTTTTTATTGCGTTGGCTTTAGAAGTTTTATTTTTTTCAGAGCTCCAAAGGACAGTAAATCTGAGTATTTGATATAGCTTGATACCTCCACGCGTTCCTAAGAAAATCTATCTTGATAGACAGACAACAAAGTGATCCTGTAAGGGTTCCGTTTCTTTTCTATTGAGGAACAGACCAAGTTGAAAAGAGGGAAATCATGAACAGAATCCAAGAGTAATCGCATACTCATTGCGAATACAAACAATTCTGCATGGTGATCCACACTATGGTAGTGACGCTTTTGCATCATTGGGCTTCCAGTCTCGCACTCGCCAACGAAACACGACAGCACGAATGTTAGCAGTTCAGGCTATTCTTCTGTGAGAGCTTAGTACCGCTACATTCGAGACAACCTCTTCGCCGTAACATCTTAGTAAAAAGTCCAATAATAATATAAAGCAACGATTTGTATGGTGTATGGTCCTTATAAGATAAATAATAACAGGCGAGCCTCGGAGTATTTTAAAATGTCTTCTTACCTACTCACCTTGATATTTGCCTAAAATTTAAAGAGCGCCTGCTTTTCCCACGTTTTATTCGATATTTATGCAGATTGTGATATCATTTGATATTAGAACAAAAAATAAACAAGGTAAAATCGTTAACTTATATTTATATTGGAAACTGAACGAATACAGTAATGTATGGTATAACGATCGCACGTTGAACTACTAACTGAGGTGATCGATAACTCGGTGTGCTAACCACCAACCACCTCTGCCTGGTATTGGCCACTGCACCAAAGCTAATCAGCTGGGCCCGCCGACATACTTTACCCAAGTAGCTACGTCAATCAGCCAGCTGTCTTGTTGGGCCCAGAAACTTTATAAAACCTACGGGTCAGCAAGCTCCTCACCTATTCCGACAAATGTTTTCACCGTGGGAGATCCACGCTTCGGCATGAATGGGCCGGCTCGACCGGAGTGATACCACGGCCTCACAGAAAACCGGTGTGAAACAGCGCTTACGCTGTGTTTCATCGAGTGAGTGAGGATACCGGAGGCCCATACCCCAATCCAACGCCCCCTATCCCCCTAACCATCCCCCTTCTCCCCAGGCCGCCATAGTGTGGGTCACCATGCTGCATTGTTCTTTTTCGCATTGAGGATGGTGACCACCACTCTTGGATTCTGCTCATGCTTTCCATCAGGTAGGGCAGAGTCATTTTGGCAGCATAAATATAAAAAAAAAAATGTTCAAATGAAATCCTCGAATTGTTTGAAACATTTATTATAAATTATAATAAAAAGCATACAAGACAACTAAAGCTAAGAAATGCACGAGTTGGTACGTTTCTTAATAAGTTCCCACTTATTCTATAATTAGTATTCAATTAAAACAGACTTTTGATAATACTATCCATTCAATAAAATAATTCATTTGCACCGGAATCGTCAATTCAGTGGTGTTGACGGCTCTGTGCTCGAACATAATTAGGATTCGAAAAGTTAAGTGTCGTCGGTCACACGGACGCTTTGGTAATAAATGCACGCGACTTAGCCTCTAAACATTCATATATAAAATTGTATAAAACTGGTCCAGCGAGAGTAACGTTTACAATTCTTACATAATTGCACTTACATCGATCGTGACACACAAATATTTACACATTTCTACAAACTTGTGTGCAGCACACAATAAACAGTAAAAATGTAAGCTTTACATGCCACGGTAAGCACAATACATTGTTTATATAAGAGAGACTTAGCAAGAGTAGAGTAAGCCGCGACTCTAGTCGTGATGTTCATCTGCCTGCAGCTCCTCCATGTCCTCCTGATCAAATTCCGTGTCGTCCTCGGCGGTAGCCTCCTGGTACTGCTGGTACTCTGATACCAAGTCGTTCACGTTGCTCTCGGCTTCGTTGAACTCCATCTCGTCCATGCCCTCCCCGGTGTACCAATGCAAGAAAGCCTTGCGCCTGAACATAGCGGTGAACTGTTCCGATATTCTCTTGAACAGCTCTTGGATGGCTGTCGTGTTACCGATGAACGTTGACGACATCTTCAGACCTTTGGGAGGGATGTCACAAACAGCAGTCTTCACATTGTTCGGAATCCATTCTACGAAGAAGCTGCTGTTCTTGTTTTGAATCGACAGCATCTGCTCGTCCACCTCCTTCATGGACATGCGGCCACGGAAGATGGCGGCCACGGTCAGGTAGCGGCCGTGACGTGGGTCACAGGCCGCCATCATGTTCTTGGCGTCGAACATCTGTTGGGTCAGCTCGGGTACGGTGAGAGCGCGGTACTGTTGGCTGCCGCGGGACGTTAGGGGAGCGAAGCCGGGCATAAAGAAGTGGAGACGTGGGAACGGAACCATGTTGACGGCCAACTTGCGGAGATCCGCATTTAGTTGACCGGGGAACCGCAGACACGTCGTCACACCGGACATGGTGAGCGACACCAGGTGGTTGAGGTCGCCGTACGTGGGATTGGGGACTTTGAGGGTTCTGTAGCAAATGTCGTAAAGAGCTTCGTTATCTATGCAGTAAGTTTCGTCTGTGTTTTCGACTAGCTGATGAATAGAGAGCACTGCATTGTAAGGTTCCACTACGGTGTCTGATACTTTGGGCGAGGGGACGACTGAGTATGTGTTCATGATTCTGTCGGGGTATTCTTCTCTGATTTTGGAGATAAGAAGTGTGCCCATTCCGGAGCCGGTGCCGCCGCCGAGCGAGTGTGTGAGCTGGAAGCCCTGCAAGCAGTCGCAGTTCTCGCATTCCTTGCGAACTACATCGAGTACTGCGTCGACGAGTTCAGCGCCCTCGGTGTAGTGTCCTTTGGCCCAGTTGTTGCCGGCGCCGGATTGTCCAAATACGAAGTTGTCCGGACGGAAGAGTTGGCCGTAGGCACCTGAGCGGACGGCGTCCATGGTGCCTGGTTCGAGGTCGAGAAGGATTGCGCGGGGTACGTATTTGCCCCCGTTCTCCGCCGTCGCAACTGTAACCACAGAAAAGTGCCAATAAGTACAGGATTATTGTAATGTATGGTAGCTTTGTGTATAACGAAATGACTTATGGTCTTACATTGTGTATGGTCTTACATCCTCAGGAAAAAAAGATAGTCACATGACTACCTTTTTTCCTCTATATATTTCTATTAGAAGCCATGGATCGAACTAAGTGGCGTGCTTTGGAGAGGCCTATGTCCAGCAGTAGACTGGGATAGGCCGATGATGATGATATATTTCTATTTATATTAATTATTGATATAATTATTCGCAAGAAAAATATATTCAGCTTAATTGTGAATATTGTAGGTATAGTTATTATTTTTATTTTATTATACTATAGGCGCCGGAATGTAACTTGGCCAGTTAGCATGGTAGGGGTGAGTTCGCGCAGATTCGTACATGTACACTTAGTGCAACAAATCAAAACAAACAAAATCAAAGTGTAGTCGACTAACGCTTCAATCACTTGCTCGAAATGGTAACACTACAATCCCCACGTATTAACCAAAGAGACCTAAAAACCGACTTTTACCCATCTAACGAACCTGACCAAGCTACGTGCCGGTCTCCATACTACAATGCAGTTCATCAGGAAGTGCTCACAAATAGAGAGCAAAAGACCTCATTCGATGGTCACTTCTCTCAATTTACGGAGTCATTAAATTTCTATTTCCTTGTCTGTAAAATAGCCTCAACTCCAAACCGCACATCTAGTGCCGCTAAACGTATCATAGACAATTACATTCGGTCACAGTCGACGAGGCCGGCGGCCATCGACCCCGGTTATCGCGCCAACTTGAACTTAAGTTTTATTTCACGGACTCTTTGTTGCTGAGTTCTCGTAGTTATATATATTTATACAACATTAGTTTTAATCCTTATAAGTCATATTTCAAAATATGTTCCACTCTAGGGAAATATAGATCTGTATCGTTATTGTATCTTTTGTCTCTTTTCAAAGGTTTTCATTTATACCTAAGTGTCATGAAACAGCTAAATAAATAGGTACCTAACAATTGAAAATAGACTTCCCCATGATAATGAGACATAAAATTAAATTAGCGGCATCTTCGTAAATGCATTGTCTGTGGTACGTACGCACACAAGGCGCCAAACTTAACACAATGTCATTTTTATTTTCCTATTTTTAGCTTGTAGCGACTAACAATATTGTAAGTACATATTATATTGCACTAGTTTGTTATAAAGCCAAAAATATTTACGTTTAGAGTAAACGGCAAGTGTTTTTGTGAGTTACAATAATAAAAGTTATTAGTCTTCCTATATCCATTGCAATCATTGGAACTTTGTGCTATGAGATACTTGTCTTTATTTTTGAAGAAATAATTACTTTGTATGAAAGTGCTGATATGATAGTTTACAATATGGTAGATGACAGAGGCTCTTCTTATGTCTAATTTTAATTTCGTATTTTCACATCGAGACAGAAATGCTAACATGTAAAACCAACAACACAAGTTACTAAAACTAATAATTGCTGAATAGAAAGTAAACAGCAACATTTATTTGATTCTTCTTTACAAAGTTTGTCGGAGCCAGCGGAGATTGGAAAAATTGATCGTCTTATTTATGTGGAAACTAGAACGACTTTTACAAATTACATTACGTCTTCGGCAAAACGACTTAAGTGTTTACTCAGATTAACTTTCATGTTATTACTTCTGTACAACCACTGTAGTTTTCAGTCTATTATTACTCGTGGCTACGTTTTTCTTTCGTTAATTTAATAAATCTTATTGTATTGAGAAAATAAATCTAGGTGGATAGTACTAATGGAAAATTATAATTGCATGACTAAGGTCACATTCTATAAATCCTTTTGGAAATTAAATTTATCCGTGTTAAGTTATCCGTGGGAGAGCCACGCTTCGGCATGCATGGGCCGGCTCGACGGGAGCGATACCACGGCCTCACAGAAAACCTTGAGCGTGGATACCAGAGGCCCATAATTCAACCCTTCCCCTCATCCCCCTCGCCATCCCCCAAGGCCGGCAACACACTTGCGATGCCTCTGGTGTTACGGGTGTCCATGGGCGGCAGTAATCGCTTACCATCAAGCGATACGTCTGCTCGTTTGCCCATTATTCCATAAAAAAAAATAGCACAGGTGGCAATAACGCCTTACTTGTTTTTCATTAAATTCGACCGCGGCCTTGGTTCGTGTTTTAATTATGAATCATTTAAAAAATATGTTCAACCGTGTATACAATTTTTATACATGAGCTTGTGCAAAGTCTACCTGATGGAAAGCATGAGTATAATCTAAAAGTGGTGGTCACCGTGCTTATTACTAATGTGGGCAATGCAGCAATACAGCATAGTGTCCAGTCTCGCTCTTTCCAACGAAATGACAACGAATACTGTCATTTTACGTTGGTCTTCTGTGTTGGCTGACCATTAAATATACTTAATAATGTTTTATTCAAACCATTCTGTATTAAGTTTAGTTAATAACTATAGTTGAAAGTCATAAAGTTTTTAAAGGACTCAGAGTCACTCGGAAAAGCTGGCCTAGCATGCTACACAAAACAATGTTTACTGAATGTCAATAAAATTATAGTAAGGTTTGGAACAGACAGAAACGTTGCCAGACATCCCGCTTTTTGGGGAATACTAGCCAGACTCGAAACTGTAGGTAGTGAAAATGCTCTATCGTCAAAAAAAAATATCAGGCAATTAAAAAAATAAAAATCCAAAGGCACCAGCTCTTTCAACACCAGGAATTGGAGACGATGGGTAGGGTAGCTAGAAACTTACACACTCATATGTCATAAAGGCTTTATACGTATTTTTACTTTGTCCCGCTTTGGACGAAAGAATCCCGCTTTTTTGTTAAATTTTTCAAAATATGGATTTGACAAAAAAAAATGGCAATACTGATTGAAGGCAAAGGTGTCTGTCTATTCTTATATTAAAAACAAGTAAATAATAATATAAATTCAAAAGTCTGTCATTTATGCTTGCACGGCTAAGCCGATTTCAATGAAATTTGTCATGGCGAAAGGACATAGGCTACTTTTTACCGCGATAACCGTCACACATGCGCGGGCGGAGCTGCGGTCTACAGTTAATAAAGTTATGTATGTTGCATTGTAGGAGTGTGAAAAGTATAAAAAAATCTTTTTAATACACTTAAGTGTGTTCTTAGTATTCTAATCACCATACAATGTTGTATATGAGGAAAAGTACCTATGTTATCCTCAGTTAGAACCAGAGTGGAAAAGTCCATGTTTATAAATAGTAGATGTAGGATGTAGGTATGTCGCTTACACGGGTTTGTTATGTATTTAAGCATATGAATAATAACTTTAACAGTACACACACAGTTAGCCCGCGGTGAAGCGTGCGGCGAACCACAGACTCAAATGAACGCGTATCAAAATACATAGATTATTGTAATATTTTTTGACTAAGGAAGCAAAATCAGTAAGGCTCGTCTGTCAGTCCAAAGAGTTTAAAAACTTTATTATAGAATATAATCGTAGATTCGCTATGAATAATTCATTTTATTTAGTATACTTAACGCACTTTAACAAAGGCATTCTCTCCCAGTCGACCTTCGACGGTGATGTAGAAATATGATTTGGTAGGTGCAGATATATTAAGACATTTTAGCAGCCTTTAACACTGCTGGACATAAGCCTCAACTTGAAAAAGAGGTTTTAGTGTAATATATAGGATTGGTAGAGGTTGTTTCAAATGAAAAAGCCCCGAAGAAGCTCGGTGTGCTCAACAGATCGAGACAGTATTTCACTCCATCCCACCGCCTTTTGCTTTATAAGGCGCAGGTCCGACCTCACATGGCATACTGTTCCCATCTTAAGGCGGGGGCACCCCAATACCAGCTCCCTCTCTTTGGACCGCATTCAACGGAGAGCGACTCGAATCGTTGATTCCCAGAAGGTTTTAATTCGGCTAGACTCATTGGCGCTGCGTAGAGATGTGGCTTCACTTTGCATCTTCTACCGCATTTACCATGGGGAGTGCTCCGAGGAATTGTTCGGGCTGGTTCCTCCCGGCTTTTTCCGCCATCGTCCTTCGCGACAGAAATTTCATCCCCATCATCTAGATGGTTGGCAGTCCACAACTGTGCGCTTTTCAAGGAACTTTCTGCCTCGCACAAGAAAACTGTGGAATGAACTGTCGCCTGCGGTATTCCCGGACCAATACGACCTTCAAACCTTCAAGAAAAGAGCGTACTCCTTCTTAAAAGGCCGGCAACGCACTTGTGACACCTCTGGTGTCCATGGGCGGCGGTAATCGCTTTCCATCAGGCGATACGTCTGATCGTTTGCCACCTATATCATAAAAAAATCCTTCTCTTTGCAGTGATGTACGGGTTGAATAGGGGTTTTGAAACTATATTTTCATCCTTCACCATATATACAGAGAGTAGTTACTGAGAAAACTATAGAATATTTAAGACTACCCTACTATCTTTAACAGAAAACTAGTCACCATAAATGTAGGTGAAAGTTGGGGGAACGGTAATATTCTATCAAACAACAATCACTAATCAATTAACAATCATCGAGGGTAAGCAACGATGGCGCGGTCAGTACCTGGATGGGTGACCGCTGGTGGCATGTTACCATGAGCGTCTCCGTGATTCGGAGATCACGTTAAGCAGTCGGTCCGGTGAAGCTTAGTTGGAGGCCTTCGGGCGGCTTAAAAACATCCAACGGCAAGATTTACGTAGCCACAACGTATTCTTGCCAGTCCCCAACCCGCACTTGGCCAGCGTGGGGACGTATGGCCTTAACCCTCTCCTGAGAGGAGACCCGAGCCCAGTAGTGGGACATTATGGGTTGTTGTTTTTTTTTTTAAATATTCTGTAATTTGCAACAAATTAATAGGTAGTGTTCCTAAGTGTATATCACACGTCCCATACCTTGAACACTAATTCCACTTGGTGGAATACAAAGGATATAATTAAGGTTTTTATGAAGCGTCGTATTCTTATACACAATAAGGTCGAATAACTTTTGATTCGATAGTTATGACTGCTTTCTTTTATATTTATAAACTGTACCGTTGTCTTTATTATTGAAAATACCTTCTTATTATTGTTGAGATTCAGAAACTTTCGAGAACTTATTAAGATAAGTATGAGTTTTTTTCCCGATTGTTGACAGAGTAAATGTGCATTTGTATTTTTACAAAGTATACAAATTATTCGTTTCATTATTAGATATAAGTGTGCTCAAAAACAAAGCCTTATGTACTACACCTAATACAGTAAGTAACTAGGTACTTAGTTAAAAAACTACAAACTATCTGTCATGTTGACAGTTGATAGGTATCCCGCCAATTTGTTTTTTCAAAAGACGGTCCCCATTTCAAGTCATCCATATTTTTAATCAATAATTTCATTACGACGAAGACTTGAAGACTCGAAAACTTAGAATAGAAGACTTTAAATTATTGACATTGGCAGAAATAAATCCGGCTGGTTGCCATCTCATCAAAAGAAGAACATTATTTTTTCTAAGTAGGTATAGAAGACGTTAAAGTAGTTGAGGCAAATCAATGCACATTTTCAGGTTATCAAAAATATACCTATATGAACATAATGCAATAACATTTGCACCTTATTGAAAGATAGATATCTTTTAGCCATATATTTTTATTTAATCTATGGTACCTTCACCAATGCTATAAATATATTTTCAAAAACAAACCCGCCAAAATAAAAATATTTCTTTTTAAATCCAACATGGCAGATCGTTTTTTGTTTTTTCTAAAGACGGTCCCCATTTCATCTCATCCACATTTTTTGAAGTGAAACTTCTTTAGGCGCATGAGGGTAAAATTTTTACAAATGTAACGTCACGCAAGTATGCAACGGAAGTGTCGAAAAAGAGAGAGAGAGCGATCGAGACCGATTGAGAGAGAGTAAGACAGGGCGAACGTAGCATGAAGCAACTAGCGATGGAGTGAGAGTAGGGAGCACGCAAGTGAGAAAGATCGAGAGAAAAAGTGAGATAGAGCGATTGTCGTATCACGCACAGGACTGATAAATTAGTTCGCCAAAGAAGTTTCACTTCTGACATGTGTACTTTGTACGCACGCACTTTTTTTATAGTTTTTATCATTATTTTCATCACGAAGACTCGAAGACGTAAGACTTGAAGACTTTAAACACTTGACATTGACAGAAATAGCTGATTAGCTGGTTGTCATCTCATCAAAAGAAGAAGAAATCCAACACGGAATTTTTTACACGGATGAAGATTGCTTAGACATAGGTCGTTGTACTCTTATTAAGTCGATCATACGGTAGGTTTAATTGTACTAAATCATTCGTAATTGCTCGAATTATAACTGTGATGACAACAGACGCTTGCATGCCATGGCAACGTGGTCATTCTTTCGACCATTAAAACATTATATACGATCTTTAAGTTTAAATTTATAAAATTACAAATTAATCATAAGTTAATTATGATTAATTTGAATATATCGCGTGTCTATTTGTTTTTTCAATTGAATATAAGGGGATTAAATAACTTTCTAAGCGATGTGTTATAAAATTCTTGAAAAAAACGGCTGGCAATGGAATGTCTGGATTGTCTCATTAGTTTGAATTCTGAGCGTGTGGCGAATGAGTGCTAATTAATCAAATCAAATTATATAAGTGGTATCGATACCAACAACTCCGCCTTAAATATTTTAATGTTAGCAGTATAGTACCTAACCACCACCACCATGTGGTATGAATTAATATGAATATTCTGATACGTCAATAATTTCTTTTAATTTTCTTATGTAGGTACATTTTTATATGTTAATAAGTAACATATGTATAACTCACAATAGCTTGGGCATCAAGGCTTAGGTATATCTAAATTTATATTAAATCATTCATCAACACACCATCGGACTTTTTAATCATAAAATAATTTCTCTTCAAAAATAAAAACATTTAATAATTTACTTCGCTTATTAAAAATAATCCGCCATTTTGCAATTTTCACTTGATGTCTGACTTTCTATTCCATTATTTTTTAATTGAGTGTATGAAATAATCGGACATTCTCAATCTTTAGAGAGCAACTAGCGATGTAGATTACGATTTAGTTATTAAGATTATGGATGTCTAGTCGATTTTTTTGTACTAATATTAATGCAACTTTAGACAGCCGACGATTATTCTCGGAAATTATATTTAACTCGGTTAGATTATAATTTGATAGGCGACCATGGCGGAATGGTGTTGCGGTTGTTAGATCATTTTACTTTTTATGAAACATTCAGGGAGTGATTGCGTTTCTGACAAGATGTTTTTTATTAATAGATTACTTTCTAATTATTATTATTAATTAGTTTATAGAACGATTCGTAGCTAAAATTATGCAGTACTTGCTTATTACAACAATATTTTTTTTTTAATTCTTGACTGTTACATAGCGCGGAATTGCTGTCCATTTCTGATACGGTCCTTTATATTTTTAGAAAAAAAAACGTGTTGCAGGGATTCTAAAAATATACATCAAACGGATACAAAAACTCCGAAACTCAAGACAATATGTGGCTCAGATAAAATGTGATCTCGCAGCAGAAAGCGGCGTGTCGATCGCTTAAATCACTGCGCCATTCATGCAGTCTTACCAACCTTCGTTTCAATATTCCCTAAGTACAGGTGAGCAATAATAAGTTTACCTAGTATTGATAACATTTATTTATTCTATTTAACAACAACACAAATTCAAACAGATGTGTTAGCTGATATGTGAAGCGATATTGAACGACCTTCCAATATTTGCTTATATATATGTGCTGTTGAAGCTCAAATAGGTGGACCAATTTTATAAAATAATTGGTAAGAAGGTAGCTGACACCTTCGGTTAAACAAGTAACCTATTTATCCCAAAAAAAAACTTCTAGTAGAATAAATGAGGTAAGGTGAGGAAACGAAATAATGTTAATATCGTATTCTGAGTTTTTCTTCTGTAATTTCCGGGATTATTGCTGTTAATAAGGTAGATAAAGATACTAACCAGAGGCCTCATTGTAGTATACGGAGATGCGTTCTAGTTGAAGGGGGCTGGTTCCGCGGTACACTCCTGTAGGGTCAATACCGTGTTCCTCGGATATAATCTCCCAGAACTGTGGACAAAAGAAAGTAGATGTTATGAAACGTATAATTTAAGAGCTATTTTGGAATAACAGCAACCTAAAGTACATGTGATTAATACTGAGTTACAATAATAATATATAGTAATATTACTTCAATGGTAATCAATTGTATTTATGTTTATTATTTTTTCCGGGAAGTAGTTTCATGTAAAATAAAAAAATAACATGTATTATTAGTTTAGGGAGACCAAGCAAAAGATCTTTTGATTTACGACATTTCATATATCGATTAAACTACTTTCAAATACTAATCTCATCCTTACCTAATCGTTTTTTTTTCTAGTTAAGACGTACCCTAAAACATACTTCACAGATGCGAACAATAATAAAAAAAGCTATTCAAATAAAGAACCGGGTGTTCTCTATTTGAACAATATGGCCGCTCCCTTCATATTCTGTGTCAAATGAATAAATAATGGCTTTACATGTTGCGACGTGATTCTTCTCAGATAGGTCACAATAGTAAGGTCACGAAATGTCTGAATGCTTTACTTGTAGTGATAAAATAACGGTTACTTTAATAAATCGAAAGTTATCGACACGAACAACGGTTTTTTTGTTATTTCCTATAAATATAAACAGATAAGTTATTGACATTTTAATAACTTTTTATTTAATTGTAATTATTAATTTAACTGTTACACATACATTTCTTCTTTTCTACAGGATAAAGGCTGTTGACGAATGACGATCTGTATTTAATACAGTTGATAGCTTTCCAAACAAAACCTATCTATATATAACTATTACTTTTCTTTTTAAAATTTATTACCATTCCCGCCATCTTGAAATTTAAAACTTATTTCTTGTTTTATACTGAATCCTGTCAGTAGCTACTAAAAAAGAATTTTATATTCAAAACTTTGAACTTTGAATGTTCTGTTCCCTTTGTTCGATTATAGAGAACAATAAGTCTACACCCGTATGGACCAATTGCGGTTAATCTGTGACTATTGTCACATCATTTAATCTTCCCTCATTCGATTCCTGAGTAAATCACGCTGATCGATTATTTGGTAATGTTTCGGTTATTGTTTCTAAACATAAGAAAACTTTTGGTTAATGTTATTTTATAGCATAGATTCTAGATAATTAATGTATCTGATTTGACTATATCTATCTTGTGGCGCGCATAAATCATACTAAAAACGCGCTTAATCTTGCAATTACTAGGTTATACTATGGAATCGGCTTATTAATATTTAATTATTTTTATAAATTACGAATAGACAAAATATAAATCAAAGTTGACGAACTAAAAACTTAAGTTAAAGTTATTATTTGAAACTTTTTGATATGTTAAAATGTATAATCTATTTACTTTTGCCCGTGGCTCCAAAAACCTGTTGGTTATGACGGTAAATGGGAGCCTATGTGTTATTCTGATGTATCAGCTACATTACTGTAAAGTTTCGTCTAAATCCGTTCTGTAGTTTTACGTAAAATAGTAATTAACAAACATCCATCCTCATTAACTTTCAGCAGAACCAAAACTAATTCGTTTAGAAATAGAAACTATTGAATGTGTTTTTCAAATGGCGAAAATTTAAAAACATAATTATTCGAATGGAACTCCTCCTCGCAAATGTTAAATACTAACTGTATTATCAAGTCCAATATTTAGTCGAATTGAAACTCTTCCATTCGAATTTTAAATAGTTTATTGTTTTGTATAATCAAGTCAGAAAATAATGATCTTCAATAACCATAGACAATAAAAGTATCTGAAACTAATACAAGACCCAAAATTCATTCTTATCTACCCTCCATCGAATCATGAGGTGTCGACGGACATTAATGTCTCACAACCGTGTTACAAAATCGATCAATATAAAACTGTAGATATAGCGTGTGCGTACATGCCCTTATTTCCCTGTCCATCTTAAAAACGTTGACCTGTGCCTGAATAATAAATAACTAAAGTTCGGGTCACGTGCCTCAGTCTATGGGAGGAGTCGTAAGGAGTATTGTAAACGTGTTCCTTCGATATTTTTTTTAAGCAAAGATATCCAAATATGGAGTTTATATGTGATCCATTATTATAAATTGTCATGTTGATCTAAACTATTTTGATAAAATAGAGATGGGGCTAATTACGGTTAATCAATGTAAGACATACTTACCGTAAACTAAGTATTAATATATAATAAGTTTATTAATATTTTTTTGCGCATATAACATAACTAAGTAAATAAAATAAATAAATATTTCGGACATCTTACGCACGATGCCATCTAGTCCCAAGCTAAGCATAGCTTGAGTTATGGGTACTAGACAACTGATACAAATACATATAAACTTTTTTTTGTAAATACATACATATTATACATAGAAAATACCCAAACTCGGAAACAAATACTTGCAGATCATACAAACAATTGGTCCGACCCGGGTATCGAACCCGAGACCTCAAGCATAGCACTCGCATACCTTCCCACTGCGCCATTGAGGCATTCAAAGGTATTTATACACTATAACAGCACAGCCTCCAAGATCCAGTTTTACCAGTTACAGATAAAGTTTCAGACAGTTATCTGCCTTAAAACTCTATGTAACAGATAAAAATTGCTGGTGTATAAATGGTTTTGACATATTTGTCTTTATGTAAGACTTTTGAAACAGAAGGATGTAGTTATCTGCCAGATAAGTTTAAAATAGTCTTTAAGGGACTTCATCAGTACGTGGTGTAATTGGTCCTAACTAACATTGCTGATAAACAACGTGGAGTTCAACTTTATTTTATGTAATAGGGGGCAAACGAGCAGACGTATCGCCTGATTGTGAGCGATTACCACCGACCATGGACACCCGTAACACCAGAGGCGTCACAAGTGCGTTGCCGGCCTTGGGGGATGGGGAGGGGGATGAGAGGAAGGGTTGGATTATGGGCCTCCGGTATTCTCAAACACAGCGCAAGTGCTGTTTCACACCGGTTTTCTGTGAGGCCGTGGTATCACTCCGGTCGAGCCGGCCCATGCGTGGCTCTCTCATGGTGAAATTTACTTTGGCAATTTGGATGTCAAATATCCACATTTTTTGGTAAATTTAAAAAAATGTATCGGTATCGGAGACTATAAGTTCCAGATAGCTCGATTTATCGTTCCCCGATATCCCCTGCCTACTAAATTTCATGTAAATCGTTGGTGCCGTTTCTGAGATTTATTATTTAAAAAACATTTTGTATGAAGTAGAGAAATAACTCTTCCCCATGTGCTATAAAACTACACTTCAAATTGCGTTTGTCGTTGCTATCTGAATATGTAGTCACTTGCGCCAATACCCACTGTCTAGCATCGATCTGTCTGCAGGCAAGGGCTAGATTAACCGGACTTTCGCTTCGCCCTAACGTCCGAACATAATATGATAGTATAAGCAGTGATGTGCGTGAAAACCGAAAATTAAGTTAGTTATTAAGTAATTAAGTTTATGGTTTAATTTTCGGTTCATGAAAGGACAGGCTTTAGACAACATACAGAAGGTTGTTTGGCAACTATGTTACTAGAAAAGAAATCAAAATTTATACTCCAATTTATTATTTAAAAAAGGTTTACTTTAACATTGTGGATATGAGCACGACAGGTTGTATTTAGAAGTACAATTTATTTTTCCAGCAAATAGCATACCGATTTTGTCAGAAAGAACAAGGAGGTTTTGTAAATTCAGATTACGGGTCTTGTTTCCCAGGAAGTAAGATCTATAAAGCGAAGTGGGATATCGTTTATATTGTAAATAATCAGTCATTAGTAACTTTTGAACATCAAAATTATTCGAAAAGTACAACACGCTCTCCTTTCATTAATAATTTACACTTCAAAACTGAAAACTCCACTGCAAAAACTCCATATTATTGACTTTTCGATAAACAACCCTTTTAGGGAAATACCGGTGTCAAATGACAATTCCTGGTATCGATTCCATATCGGCCACAACACTAGCACTTTGCGGGCTTCCCTAATTAACTGTGTGGCGTATTATTGGCCGCGTGTGGCGGCAACTTATTAGTCTGTCGTGCATATTCTTTTTTTAAATCATAGATGATATAGAAACAGCGTTGCACTGACTTTTTTATTTGAGTTATATATATGTAAAATATATGCATATGATTTTCAAAATAACTTTGCACAGGGAAGACAAAATGGCCGATACGAATATATATTTATTTTTATTAGTATTGTAATATCATGTGTGTACATACATAGTTTAATATTTTCAGTCATATTAAAATAGTATAAATTAATCGTTTCAATAAAAAAAACCACTTTCTTTTTAGGACAATTTAGATTGTCCAGTAAACACAGTAATAGCAGTAATACACTTTTATTGAAGTCATTAATAACTATAAACGGAAAATGGACCACTAATTCGTTTTCCGTTAGTTATTGAGTAAAATATGATTTCTATCCATTAATTCTATTTTATAAGTATTTATTTTATTAACGACAATGGCAGCACTTAATTCATTTAAGAAGGTAACTGTGTTGTCTATTTTAACCACGAATACTGTATTTACATTTGTATTATTCTATAAGCTCTATAGCTACTTGGCCAGCGTGGGGACGTATGGCCTTAACCCTCTCCTGAGAGGAGACCCGAGCTCAGCAGTGGGACATTATGGGTTGTTAATCATGACATAAGCTCTATGGATTGTCTATTGCCACAAGTACCGTGTGGCGACGGGTTAAGAAAACGGAGTATCGTCATTAGTTCACAATCTTAATTTATCACATTGGTGTCGTAATGCGTAAATGACGACTAAAGGAGTAAAACTACCCTTTACCAGATTAGCCAGTGTGATACAGTAGGCCAAAGCCTTACGAGGGACATTTGTACAACAATGGAAAGTATATTCAATAAAGATAGAATCGTTGCTACGCATTACTTTCATTGCTTTTTACAGAGTGAATCTTACGGAATTTAATCCGCTCCTAACATTCACGTAGCATACACAATATAGTTTAACATAAAATTATATTAAATGTCCTTTTACATTTCGTTGTCCATAATTAATAACGTAGCGGTATTATGGAAAGGTCTCAAATCGATAAACTTCTGAGCGAAACTTTAGAGTTTCGGTAAGAAATTTATCGATTTCACTCACTCACGGATAACTTTATACCTACCATAAAACGCGAGAGTGATGTTCCAAGTTTGGCAACATCGATTGCAAAAAGAAAGATTCAGATACCTAACTGTACTGGCAGTAAAAAGTTTAAACCGAACGAATCGTGAGTACCTGACGACGACCGCAATTTATTTACATGGCAATTATTTTATGATCGGAAATACCTATAACAATTGTATAAAAATATAATGTTTTTAAAATGTGTACGGTTTTTACGAATAATTCGAAACTGTCATTGAAAATATACTCGCACAAACTCAACTTCATTTGAATCCAACTGTGTAAAACATTTTAGACTACAAAATAAAACATTGAGAACATAAATGGATAAGAGTTATTTAAGCATCTAATAAATTCCCACAGACTTCTAAGTAGCATTATAGATGCATCACGTTTCCTGCTTAGAATAAAACGACTATTTTCCTGTCCACTACTTCGAAATATCTTAAATATGTGAAAGATTTGCTTTGAAAATTTCAAGACAATTTGCAATTCTCAAAACGATTTGAATACAGACATACAAAACTGTAACCTTTTTGTTGTCCGCCATAATGGAGACGCTCTCCACTGCAATTTGAAAATAGAACGTATTATTTTTTCTCTTATTGCATCGCGCGGTGGCCGTTGACGTCGGACTGCACTTTATTTTCGGACAGTCTCCGGGAGTGTCGCCATAAATGGAATACTAAATTTACCCTGTAAGATGAGATGACACTGGGCTGGCTTGTTTAAACTGCATGCACATATTTTATGCTGTCTGATCCCATAAATGGTTTGTACAAGAAATCAACATGAAAGCAAAAATACAGTTGCAAATGGACACTACAAAGAAGAAAGATGTTTATTGTATATAGAAAGATATTTCCTTGTGAAGTGACAAATCCTGTTGCGTCCGTTTGTTTTTCTTTACAAGGTGAAAATGAAGCATAAAAAGGCGGGCTTTACTCTCTGGTAAATGTCGATACTCGTAAATATCAGAGGAAGATTCAAAACAGATGTTGTTGACTGAACCGTAGCACGTACTTTAATTAAAATAACATCCATTTTTATTTCAGTGTAAGTTTTAAAAGGAAATATAAAGTAGAATGCGTCGGTTCTAATTATAAATCTGAGGATGTAGGAGATTGTCAACCATTTATAAACCAACTTGAGGGGATGTCGTTGAAAGTTTTATTTTGCTCTGTTCCAAATTCAAATACGAAGTTGTACAGGTTTTTATTAATTTTTTATAATCTTTGGTTACAATAAGATTTATGCGCACATATTCTCGCTTCTTGTCCATAAATTACCTAAGTATCAAGAGTGCTTTGATATGAAAATAGAAAAATTATCAAAAACTAGGTGAGCTCCTCGTTGCGTTCGTTGAGTTGTGTGTATGATGTAGACGCATTGATATCTTTACTTAATGTTGTAATAAAAAAATACACACAAGTTTCAATCGAACCAAATATGGACTTAAAGTGGCTAATCCACTTCACATGTAATGGACGCTGACTTTTTAGTAGCCTTATTTTAAAAATATCAAATATAAACATGTTGTACGAGCCGTGTTGAAATAAGCTGAATGTAAACATTCATTAGCCTCTAGCTGTGAGTGGTAAAAAAAAATAACGGAAGCATCGCGGCCATATTGAAATTTTAAACCGATGAAACGTGAGAGCTTCTTGCATTATTATTG
The DNA here is from genome assembly GCA_003709505.1 of Hyphantria cunea. Taxonomy (NCBI): domain Eukaryota; kingdom Metazoa; phylum Arthropoda; class Insecta; order Lepidoptera; family Erebidae; genus Hyphantria; species Hyphantria cunea. Next base: position 482,738 of record PKRV01000906.1, on the reverse strand, counting down.
TTTATGAACATAACAGGTGTGTAGTGCGTGTTATGTGTTGCCAGAACGAAATAATGGAAAAACGTTTTAGAATAATAATAACTTTTAAGTAAATAAAATTGCCTACATAACATAATAGCAATCGGCTACAAGACAAACTTTTAATGGGTTTTTTTTCTCCCTCACTAGGATATAGATATGTCCTGTATCGCGGGAGGCTTTAGAAATAAACATGTAACGGACACAAAGAACACCCAGATTCTGATCAAAGATTTGTGGGATCAAACAAAGTGTGGTCCCATGTGGGATTTGAATTCACAACACATGGCACAGCAGAAAACGACGTGGCGACCGCTTTATACACCAGGAAAACCGTGCAGTCAAAGAATTAAAAATATATATTTCAAACTTCGATCTTTAAATTAAACTATATGGCCATCTTGTTTTGCGGCAATACCTACTTTAGTTAAACATCTCAATTTGATGTAAAGTTCGAACACAGTGTTCACTGATCAGTGAACACTACAAAGGCTTTAGTTAGGTATAACTTTTCCTTTTAGATAAAATTGAGACAACAGCATGATTATCACTACTTCGTAAAATAAAAAAAATGTATTATTTGCTCTATGATATTATTATCATTAATGTTTTTAATAGTCAGCTGGACATAGCCTCTTCTTAGAAAGGAGGTGTGTATTAAACGATATGTGAGGTAGGAAATCGCGGTAGCCGGATGGGTGGTTTCCTCAGCTCAAAGCTCAGACAAACAGAAAAAACAATGGAAGCTAAAACACACGTATGTTTTTTTACAATCGAAGTTTTATAATTTGTAAGAAAACCGGTTTATTGGAAGACTTGTGTGAAAAACTCTTGTAGAAAAATATGTTGGTAAATGTTGTTTTAACCTTTCAAAACGGTCTTTGATTAATATATTGAATAGGTAATATAAAGTAAACAGGATACTGTGTATAATAATCAGCAAATAATTACACGTACTAACATCAGTAAGCGAGTACAATAATAAACTAATTAAATATTTTGAGAATTATTGTATCTATTTACTTCTAAACAGCCAGCCTGTCTGCCTCGACCTCTCCCTGGCCGTCTTATTGTTTTACGTAATATGTATAATAATAATCAAAGACAATTTAAAACAATTAGATACAAAGTAATGCCATATACAATTTCAAATTCGAAATTTGAAATCAAATTGGAATACATCCTCCTTTTAACTAATTTTAGTTGAATATTATTTGTGATTTATTTGAATGATGATCGCAAATTCAACAATAAAACTCATTTTAAACTAACCGTAAAGTGTATTATGGCCAGTGTTACTGTACAGTCTACAGACAGATTAGCGATAAGTCAGCGACGACACGGGGTCATTGACCGGGTAGCTTAAAAAATTGTACCTAACTAACGCGCACTGCATTCATTTGTGTACATTTTGAATCGAGAGATGTCGCTCTGAATTTTTTTATGTATTAATATGTGAAGCAAAAACTTTATACCCCTTTAATAGACACAGTTAAAGTTATATGGAGAGCAGAAAGGGTAAAAATCAATTAAATAAATGGCTTATGGTTGAGTTTGAACCTCTGAGAGACCAATAGTATAATAATACTAGCTAGTCTAGAATATCGACAATGATCTCAATATCGATTAGCTTGATGGCGCAGTGGTAGCGTATGCGACTACTGATTATGTTTGGGTTTGATTTCCGGGTCGGACCAAGTGTTTGTATGATCAGCAGATTTTTGTTTCAGAATTTGGGTGTTTTTTATCTATAAATAATGTATTCATTTACAAAATTTAAGTATATATGTATTTCTATTAGTTGTCTAGTACCCATAACACAAGCTCTGCTTAGCTCGGGACTACATGGCGTTGTTAGATCTCCGAAATATTTTAAAATATTACCTAATGAAAGGAATGTGGCGAGCTATTATAACTTATAATTATTTTGGCCTATCATCATCTGCCTATTACCTACTTACAGTCCACTGCTGGATATAGGCTTCTTTTCAAAAACAGGTTTTAACCAACACTGGCCAGTTGTCCTGAGTAATCAGTATCTTTAGGAAACCGTCCCTCACCGTCTTTTATTTCGTCACATCAAATACAGTTGTATTCTGAAGAACTTAAGGTTTAATTTAAATTGTAACTGAATTACCCTTACTAATGACCCCCTAATCGGCTTTTACGACACCCACGGGGTGTAGAGGTAGTGACCCTTTATACTCTTGATCCGTCACCACATGGACTAATCAGTGAGTTTGATTCATATTGACTGCCTCCGTAGCGCAGTGGCAGTGTATGCGAAAACTGTGCTTGAGGTCTCGGCTTCGATTCCCGGGTCGGACCAAATGTTTGTATGATCTGCAAATATTTGTTTCGAAGTTTGGCTGTTTTCTATGTATGTATTTATTTATTTACTCTCCTAAAACTTACAGCTACAAATGTAAGTAAAAATAAAACAGATTACTCATCAGAGAGCCAATTAATAATAAGTTTTCACTTAGTATAATATGTATGTATTTATAAAAAAAAAGTATATATGTACTTATATCAGTTGTCTAGTACCCATAACACAAGCTCTGCTTAGCTTAGGATTAGATGGCGTTGTGTGGGCATCTTGTCCAAAATACTGATTTATTTATTTATATTGATAGATGAAAAATGACCTCTGTGGGCTTTAATCGTTAGGAGGTACTTGTATTCAATAAATTAGTACGACTTCTGACTTTGAATTAGGTTAAATCACTCAGTAATTCGACTCATAAACTGCCCGTCGTTGACATTCTATGCTCGTCCGTTTCGTATTTATGAAACGATTTGATATTTTATTATATTAACTATTTTTTTATAATATAGGTGGCAAACGAGCATACGTATCGCCTGGTAAGCGATTACCGCCGCCCATAGACACACACAACACCAGAGGCGTCACAAGCGCGTTGCCGGTCTTTTCAGAAGCAGTACGCTCTTTTCTTGAAGGTTTGAAGATCGTATTGGTTCGGGAATACCGCAGGCGACAGTTCATTCACTGCTTTGTTGTGTGAAGCAGAAAAATCCTTGGAAATTGCACAGTTGTGGACTGCCAACCATCTAGATAATGGGGGGTGAAATTTCTGTCGCGAAGGTAGATGGCTAGCTAAACTCGCTAAACCTCGCGGTGTTACCTGCGGTACAACAACAATAGGTAACCTACAGCGTTCTAGTCTAAAAAATGGTTTCTGCCAGTCAAAGTCCAATCAAAATCGGCCCAGCTGTTCCTGAGTTTAGCCGGAACAAACAGACAGAGATTTTTTTTCAAAATGCTTATTTGATGTAAGTATACTTTCATATACGTTAGTATAATTTATGTATTTGTGTAGATTTACACTGCCCGAACTGGTAAAGCAGTAAGTTGTTGGATGTGGAGTTCCAGATAGACTGCTTTGACAAGACCCTTTTCCTCAGGGACGCGTGGAGGCATCAGGCTGTAATTCGTCCTTCCCAATCCCAATCTTAATCATACCTCCCGTGAACACAGAATCTTGAAATTCTTACGAAGCAACATCTTACAGATAAAAGAAAAAAAAACGCTAAAATACAGGTATGTACGGAACCCTCAGTGCGTGAGTACGACTTTTCGATCGGTCTCGCGCGTTTGACCGGCACTTGGCTGTTTTTATTTCTTAGAATTAAATTACAATGAGTAATTTGTGATGAAAAAGGTTAATACCAATTTATACGCGGAAATCTAAGCAGATAATCATTATCTAGATTACGGAATGAATCAGGGTGGGTGGGGTTTCTGGTTTATGATGAGTAACTGACAGATAATGCTATTGTTTATTTCTGGTTTAATAACATAGGAACACTGCAATCCTCCTTTAGTCATTCGAATGATGCTCAATCACTGATGATGCTGACTGAATGACGGACACCATTCTATATTTCCGTGTAAATGTCGGATTAATGGTTGTTGATAAAGTAATTAGGTAATAGAAAATGTTCATCAACAACCCTTAATGTCCCACTGCTGGGCTGGTCTCCCCTCAGTAGAGGGTTAAGGTCATACGTCCCACGCTGGCCCCGTGTGGGTTGGGGACTGATAGACGATATAAGGGCAAGAAATATTAGGTTAACCTAGAAATAGTCCCTTAACAGTTTAGAAAAGAAACAATAGTTCATTCGCGTTAAGAAAATGGCGACGTAAGCACCCATCTTCAGATCCTGACGTATCAGGTTGCAAGCTTACGAACAGATAATGATTTTTAAGAATCTAATTGGTCGAAAATGGTGATTAGACCACAGAGAAGTAACGTCCGTCTAGTTTTTATCGCTACAAGAAAACAATAAAATTGTATTTTAAATTTAATAAAATAGCCATTATTTACGTCAGTAGCCACTTAATTACAGCAATTAAATTAACTATGATGCTAATGATTTTTATTTGACATTTAATTCTAAGTACCACGGCATATACAACCATCTTGCTCACATTTAAAAAATTGTTTTATTCTTTTCTTATGACAGTTCTTTATTCAAATAACCTCGACAAACCAAAGAGTAAAAAGGTTGTATTGTCACACAATGAATCGAATGATCCCTGACATTGGCCAGTGTCTTAAATAAAAAAGGTCAAACAAATAAGGAGAAAGGGTTCGTATTCGAAGCGGCAAACACGGTAATGACAAAAAAATAAAAAAGACCGACTGGGGCTTTGTTAAAACAATGGCTGATAAATATCGCACAAGACAACGGGAATGGTTAGTTGAACTAAATGCACGTTAGAAATTACAGTATAATTTGTCTTTAACTGACTTGAAAAAGAGTTAGTAAGGGTTTATTAGCGGGATTTTAGTGGTTTGTAATTCTGTCGACTGAGGTCTTGGATACAGAATTTATCAAATAATTCCTATTTTAGTGCAGTGTTGCCAGAAACATAAACACATAAACATTACTGTTTGAAATTAGAATAGAAACGTGAAGTTTACGTCAATCACATGAAAATCCCCTGTTGCACGAACATATTTCTTACACAGTTATATCTATTTAGTCTAGTAGATAATGCCCGCTGACTAATTATTTATTTAGTCGAGTACTGCCAGTAATGTTTAGAATTGTTATTGATTCTTATCACAGTTCTGTGCTATATAGTTGTATGTATATAATCTAGCCTCGAAGATTAAAACAAGTTCTTGCTTTGTTATATAAATAACCATCCAAACGAATGTGCGAGATATGTGTATTGTCTTAAAACAAAGGAGGTAGGATCTCTAATTTTATGTACATATTATGTATTATAAAAAGATATTGTTCGTATTGAGTAATCCGGCCTTATTTTTATGAGGTCGATAAACATTGTGATTTTGGTTTTTAAAACATTTATAACAATGGTCTTAGAGGTTTCAGACAACTAAAGTTGTGTGTAATATAATGTACCTCTACCTAACCTTTACGTGATTATGAACGTATATAAATGTATACCAACATCATAAATACCGAAGTTACTATGTATGTTTGTCTGTCCGTTACGCTTTTACAACTAAATAGCTGCACCGATTTTATTCTTGAAGAAGGATCCTAAATGTTCAAGTACCATTATCGAACTATAAAATAATGAGTCGGTATTACAAAGTTCGTCTGCGGCTACATTTAATTTACTTCAATTGTAAGGACAACACTAGGATTTTATGACGCCGTTATAACTGTCCTACATAGGCACACGTCTATTAAACCCGCATTAGCCCCCACTCTAATTTTGAACTCGAGTGAGAAAATTGAGTGAACCACCATTTTTAATACATTACGTGACCCGACAAAGCAGTTAGTGGTACGTAGGTACCGTTGGCCGTTTTAAAAGTTTAGTTTATTTTGTCTATGAAGGTTTGTTTATGTTTAGGCTGTTCAGTTCGCCTTTGTTTGGTTACGTAGCGTTTAAAAAAAGAACAGACCATAAATTGTCGTATGTCAAAACTGTCATTGAGTCTGGTGTGTAGTGTTGGCGTGATGTCTGCTTCACTATTGCGCCAATGTCAACAAACCGTTAAATACTTTAGATACCATCAAAAACATGCAGATAGACATAGAATTAATTAAGAGATTGTCGTGTAAAATGCGTAAAAGATTAAATTGTACTCACAGTTTTCAAAGTTTTATGTATTACACGCAGCACGTCTGACTCAATAGCAGGTAAAATTATAACTAAGCGAGTGTAAACACATCGATACACATGCAAACACACATCGGATACAGAATCAATACGCATTTCAAGGATACTATGTACAGGTCGAGAATTGTAATTCAATTTAGATTTTTATATAAATTTTACCGTGAAACAGCTTTAATTGATTATGTTTCATACGTGTTTTGGGTATTATATTATTTTTGTGCATAAAAACGAAAATGGAAGATGAATTTTACAGATGAAATCAGAAATGGATTCATTCGTAAAGATTTTTTTTATAACACAAAATTGTTCCAGTTCTAAGCTATGAAAATGAAAATCCATTCTTAGTGTTTTTAATTCGAAAGTAACTCTGTCTTTCAGTTACGCTATCACATCTAAACCGGTCGTTTTAAATGAAATTGGGCATAGAGATACTTTGATCTATGAGGAAGGACACAGGCTAGTCTTTACCGCGATGATTGAGCAATAGAGGAAAATAATAAACGTAGTATTTTGTATTTCCCAGAATAAATGTTTTGCCAATTGCAATTTCTAAGTATACGGTAATTTGAGGTTGATTAATTAAATCCAATTGAGGTCGCCAGATAAGTTAAATTACAATAGACTAGCTTTTGCCCGCAGCTTTGCTCACGTAGAAGTAAATATTTTCATCCCTTACTTTACCACCTTAGGGGTGATATTTCCATTCCAGGGAGCTATTTCCGAGGGTACACCTGGTTCCCCGGTTTCTAGTACCCGAGATGGTGTGCGGTTTTTAGTCGGTTCGAGTCCGACATAACCACCAGTCAGTGGTACACGAGGGGATTTCCGCACAAAAAAAAATTGGTTATATTTCCAGAATTCCTTTCTCAGTGCTCACTTACGTTATATAAAGAACCTACATGCAAAATTTCAGGATTCTAGGTTCAGCGGTTTGGGCTGTGCGTTGATCTCTGGGTATCTTAGTCAGTCACCTTCCTCTTTTATATATATAGGTCAATTAGTATTTAAATCTTTTTCTACGTATATTCGGCCATTGTTATAGTTCCTATTTCAAATGTATTCGATATATTGTCTTCTTTACAGAGAAATAAAATTGAGCATTTGAGAGATTGAGTATGACGGGTATTTCTTATATAACTTAATATACGAAGTAATTAAGGCTACGTTTTATTTAGACTAGATAGATACCTCTTTATTGTTAAATAACACAAAGAAACAAAAAAAAAATACAGTTTGTAAAACTAATTATTTAAAAAAAAACTTTGTGAAAGTCTAGCTTAGCCCCAAGACGTTTCCAGATTCTGTTGTTACTGCGGATTTCAGCTTATAGTTAATGTTAATAAGCTGAGCCCCGCGGTGTTACCCGCAATGTGACATCAACCGCGGGCGATGCTGCGGGGCGAAACTACATAAAACGTAGTCCTTATACCAGCAGTATTCTATCAGTGAAAGCTCCTTCCAAATCGCGTTACGCCGTGCCAGAGATTAGCCGGAACAAACAGAAACAGACAAAAAATAAAAAAACTTATTTTTGGGGCAAGTATCGGATGTACTTTCATTTGCATTTAGTGAAAAACTGTTAATTTGAAATTACAAACAGACACTTCAATTTTATTTATTAGTATAGATATATATATATTATTTGTATAGATATACAACATGCAGCTATGTTTCTAGAATATTGTATGTTGTGGCATATATGATACTGTTAACGATACTGGCTGTTGTTAGTACAGCTTGTTTTTAAACCACTAGCGGGCAAATGAGGGCTAGGCTTATTAATACCACACGATCGATGCTAACACAATAAAATATTTTATTGATATACTAGCTGAAAAACGCAACTTCGTCTGCGTTTTTTTTCAGTCATACTCGGGTCTTATTGGTCTAAGCGTGATGATAACTATGCTATTTTAGGCACACCAGAAAAAGCACTATAACAAGCAGCTAATTATTTCAAAAAAGAATTCCTACTGTGTATATTTTTTTTATTTTGTTTTTTTTTTAATTTCGATTATTACTCAGTGTCACTCTCATGAGTAAAACGAATCTATTGACACCACTCACATAAAAATACGACAAGCCGTTTAGGCTCTAGGGCGTGCCAAAGAAATATACACACTCGAAAAATATAACCCTCCTTCGTCAAAATCAGTTAGACAGCTTTGGAGTTTATCGTGAACAACAACATGGCGCGATAATTCATGTAGGTATAATATACAATCATATTTATTTATTGACGGAATTCCTGAAGCGATCATTACAACTGTTATTTCTCTTAAACATAATATTAAAAAAGAAAAATAAATACTTACATATTAAAAACTCGAGGTAAGTCCGTACTGAACCAACACTCAACGTAAATAACCAAGAACTAACAACGATTCCTTGTTCAACAAACGTCACTTGATAGATAGTTATTTATTTATAAGCGCGAACAATACATTACGTAAAATAGTAACGACTTGAGTTGTTCCAACAACAAATTAAATGATGCTTGTATCTCTTTTTAATGAATTAATGAAGTTTGGTAATGAAATAATATGAGTCTAGTGCGAGTTCATTTGGAAATCACAGTTCTGCACTTATATAATGTATGTTATGGGTTACAATTGGTTTATAAAGAATTCAGAGCAATGTGAAATGATTGGGCTTCACTTTTTGGTTATTCATTCGCGTGAGCGGGAAATCTTTTTTTTTTATAAAATGACATAGACAATAACGGGCTTTGAAAGGCTATTAAAAATGATGAATTAAAACAAGTATAATTGAAAAAAAATAGTAACAAGAATATTTATCATTTATTTAATAATTAATATATTTTTATTAGTTTTATTTATGGTCAATGCAAGGTCGTATTCTGTTAACTTTCGGGCTGGTTTATTTTATGATTGATGACCTGACTTAGGCTAAATTAGCTAGAAAGGGCACTGGATGTTGTAATGTCAGCTGTTCTCGTGTGTCTCCTATTTCAGATACACACTATTGGTTTTAGGCAATCCGATTCCGATACACCACCTCGCCGCAAAACCAAGGGAAAAAGCTGAAAGGTTTGAAAGGTAAGAACCGTAACTCCTATACCTATTAAAAAGGTACTTTTTTCTTCTTCTTTTGATGAAATTGCGACCAGGATAATCAGCTATTTCTGCCAATGTCAAGTGTTTAAAGGCTTTTCAAATCTTAAGTCTTCGTCGTGATGGGAATAATGAAAAAAAATATAAAAAATGTGGATGAGATGAAATGGGGACCGTCTTTCGAAAAAACAAAAGACGATCTCCTACTTTTTTCTATTTTATCCAAGTGATGAATTGCATCAGAATGCATTTAAACGTCACAGTAGACATCTTATCACGTCAGAGTAAATTACTAATACCATCTTCACCGCTAATGACGTAACTCGAACTGTCAACTGACGTCAAACACTGACCATTAACATCATGGTCTAATCTAATGACATTTCCCATTCCCACTTACATAAATATTTATTATCTGGATATAGCGTGTTAGTCCATTTTATACTGTTTTAAATGTTTTGATTAATTTTTTGACCTTAATAGAGTTTTGTAACCTTTAAGATTAACATACTTGAGTACCGCATTTCATAGTTTTTTTATTTATTTTTATGTTAGTAGCTTATTGCCGTGGCACTGTCAGAGTTGTCTATGTTAACATGTAGCCTACGTGATTCCTCAAAAATCAAACTATCTACATGGCAAACATTGAAATCGGTGAAGCAGTTTCGTTTAGCCGTGAAAGAAACAAGCAGACAATCAGTCATTCGAATTTATGCTTTTATATGCTATAAATTTGACATATATAAACTTATGGCTTAGTTATAAAATTAAACTAACTAAACTCATGGTTTAAGAAGGAGTCCAAGTTCTATTTTTATAACTATATGTTTAGTTCTCTTTTGATATGCTTCAGACACGTTTAAGTACATAGTACTGGCCATATTGTATATACCATGTATATAAAGGATTTCTACATTGTTCTCTATTCCGTAAATTATTAAGCACATAATAAAATTTTATTAAAATCAATGTTTACTGTCATTTCACAAAAAAATACTATTTTTTAATTTAGTTACTCGTAGGTACCTACTCAGTTATGTGTGTTCAATTTAAGTTAAAGCATATTTTTAATAAAAGAACAATAATTAGGTAAATGCCTAAATATGAGCCTTACAATACTCGTTATGATGAAGGAGCATGATATGTTCAAAAGAACAAATATAGTATTTTATTTGCGTCAATTAAATACTAAAGATAGCCTACAAAGTACTATTGTACTCAAAATGGCTAACATAACCCCTTATTTCACAAATTAAGTCCTCAAACATCCAAATATGATAACAACACCATAAATGTAAAACAAAAACGGCCCGGATATTCGTCAGCTGTGTGCAATAGGACAATGCACGCCAATATGGCGTCCGCCATTATTAGCAACTAATGACATATTCAGAGCATGCACACAACTTCCCAGCCCTATCGTGATTCACGGTCAGCCAGTTCGATTTTTGAATTTCAAATTATCTTGTTTGATTTATTGTTTTTATAGACAGAAGAGGTTTTATTCATTTGTGAAGCGTATTTTAATAACACCTCCGCGGTTTACAATGTGCATTGTAATGGAGGCGAACCTTTGAATTGTGACGCGTAAGGGTTACCAACTTTATGATTAATTGAGGAAACTGTCAATCTGATTCTCATCCTATTTTTTTGTATTTCTATTTGCTGTTTATCAACATCACATCAGTCCTTAGTAGTCAACTGCTGGAAATATGTTTTTATCAACAAATACTATACTATTCAGATCTTACTTAACTTCAATCTGCAAATTAGTGTAGATATATTTCGGTAACCAAACGAAATATTTTGCACCTAACATGGAAGGATTGTTATGTAACATTTTTCGGTATTGTGTGTTAATAGAAGATAAACAAACAGTGTGACTATATTAGGCTTTATAAGAGGAAATAATTATAATATACTCCATTCCATTTTCAGGCATGACATACTGTCTGTGTCTGTCTGGTGTACTGAATTGTTTTAAAACGGGTTTCTGCGAGGCCGTGGTATGACATAGATTTCCAGCCATTGAAAAAATCATTTAATAAAAATTACCACCACGTGTGTGGTGACGGATTAAGAATACAGAGTTTAACCTCCTCTACACATTCCGTGAGTGTCGTAAAATGTGTCTAAGGGGGCAAACTACGCAGGCCAGCAACACTGCAAAGAGAAGCAAAACTTGAATTAAGCCCAATACCAAACCCTCTGGCCAGTGAGGTACAATAGGCTCTTTTCTAAGGAAATGCCTATTTTCAGTAGTAGACTGTTAAAGGCTTTTGATGATGATTGATGAGGTCACTCACCCGTCGGTTATCGCGACAAAAGCAGCCAATATCTTTCTCCACTTGACCAGTCTCCGTGATTCGGAGGTCACGTAAAGCAGTCGGTCCCGGTTGTTATCGTACGATAAGTCGTGAAGTTTATTTGGGCTTGAACCAACCCGCACTCGGCCAGCGTGGGAACCCGAGGAGACCCGAACCCAGCAGTGGGACATAATGGGTTGTTAATGAATTAATGAATCTTTCTCTAAACTCCAATACATCTCTTTACCGAACCATTCAAATCGGTTTATCGGTTTAGCCGAAGTGTAACGGACAGTCCGACTGAGATACTTATGAATTAATAATATTAGTAAGTATTCTACAAGAAAGAGGTCAAGGATTTTGAAGATTAAAGTTGAAAAGGAGGTTTACTTCCAGGTACAGATCGTGCTTTTAAATGTCTTTTCAAATGTCTAACTGCGTGGATAGTTAAAAGCAATGATACCCAAAAAATCTAATCACCGACAGTAACGATCATAAAACTCATTTCTCTTCACACCGTGACAAATACAATTGTGTTTATTTTCAAAATAAACATTTAATCATCTTTAAACGATGACTTATACGATTGTAATTGGATATAGACGGCCATAATGCTGTTATTGTCAGTAAGAGTTAACGCGCTATATCAGAATTTATATTTATTAACCGATAGTGTTATGAGTAGCCATTTTCTATTTATGTGAGAACTTTAACAAAGATATCAAGTTCATGAGCTGTCACTTAGATTGATTCATTCTCAAACTTCTATAAAATATATCTGGTCTCTGGTAAAAAAAACAAGCAGATAGAGCGAATGATTTTTGGTTAAAGAATCATGACAATTAAGCATTAAAGAACCAGAGAAAGTATTAGAAGCCGCGGGATGAAACTTGTCTGAAAAGAAGTAAGTATCTTATGGTAGTCCTTATATCATATGCTATCTGGCGTAGAAAGTCCAGTTAAATCGGCTCAGCCATTTCAGAGATTAGCCGAAATTCGAAGACAGACAAAAAAATGATATTTGATCTAACTGCCACCACTAACAGGCAAAGGTAGAACAACAAAAGTGTAGACAAAGCTAAGTATTTATATTTGCAATAATGAAAGTCATCGTTACTTGAAATATTAAATACCTCCTTGGTTAGTTTTAAAGTTCTTAAATACTAAGTACTGTGATTAAATCAAAATGCATGGGCTTTTATATAAAATCTTATTGAAGAATGCTAAATTTTCACATTGTAAATGAGCAAAAATAGAATTTGAACCAAGAAAAAAGTAACAAGTAAGCAAAGATCACGTATTACTTCCGTACTTTAAAGTATTAAGAACACAAGTATTTAAAAATGTTAGAACCAATTGATATTAAGAATTCTGCAGTAAGTGAAAAGACAATCCTTCAAAATAAAGTGGTTGAGAAAACTTCATGAAGGCAAAGTCGACCAAAATAAAAGCCCGAAAGCAACGAAGAAACGTCTTCAAATCCAATTTAACTTGTGGTCAAATAAAATAAAACATTGAGTCATCACAGACGACTTGGAGGCGAAAGCACTATTTATCTTAATTGGCCGAACGGAACGAATTCAACCTGTTATAAATCTATAAATCGTTCGTGTTTCATTGGGGAATATCATTTGTGTTGACTTTTTCCTTCCGTGTCATACGTTTGATTAAATTCAATGTATACATCGTCACACCCTTTATTTATTGTAAAATATAAATTTAATAATATGAACTGACATTACAATAAAGTTTTTTATTGTTCTTTTGTACTATTGTAGTCTCGTAAATGGGATTGTCCGAGTAAGCTGAGTTAGATGGTAACCCTATCAATTATTAATAATTTTAATAATAATTGAAACCATAGGGTTTTCGTGATTTATTTGTTTTAAAAATGATTATGTTTAATTTACCAGAGTTTAAAAAAAATTAAAAGGTTTACCTTTTAATTTTTGTTTTAATGAGGCATAATTCTGGCAGATTCAATCTCAAGAAATATATTAATTACTCTAAATTTAAATTTAATTTTTAACTATGTGGTTATTCGTTTGGTAACATTGTCATGCCAAACTTGTGGTTTGTTGTTTAAGATTGGTGTTATATTCGAATTATTTTCAAAAACATATTTGAACATCGTACTGCTAAGTGTCATGTAGTTATGTCTTCATGAATAGGACATAATACGTAGTCTGTGGTAAAAGCATGTCTACGGCTTAGCACTTAAGCTATTGAAATGTTTATGGCCCAAATACTGTTACAAATAAGTACCCATTACTGTTGTTACCGTACTTTGATTTTAACACCTGCCCTCAACACGAAATTCTCCAATTTATTCTCGCTCTAAAAGGAACGAAACGTGACCGACGCATTAATATTTTTAATTGCGTTTAGTTACACAGTCAGGTAGTTCCATTTGCTGTAGTAATAAAATTTCGGCGTTCAGTTTATGTGAAGTTACGATTATGAACTCTGTAGTATGTTTGCTACCTTTAATGTATACAGTAATAGCTAACAGAAATGGTTAGCGATGTTAGTAGACCGTTAACGGTTCACAAAGGCAATTAAAAAAGAGTTTTCATACTTAAAGTTTGACAGTAAAAGTAAAAAATAAAAATAACAAATTTATTTACTTGAAATAATTAAGTAAAACTAAATTGCAACACTAAAAAATGAAAGTGTCGAAACTTTTTCAAATTAAGAAAAAAAAGCCGGCGTAAATTCGTGTCACATAAAATCTTTTTACAGTTTCAGTTTTAATACACGGTTTTAAAAAACGTCATCTGAATCATAGAGAAAAAGCAGTAACAATTTTACGTTAGAAAGCATATCTATCGTTATGCTTTGCTCCAATAAAAACTTGTAAAAGCGTAGCACAGACACCGTTACGCGCCAAATGAAAGGCATAGATAATAATAGATTCGCATTTTGACAGAATAAAAGATCCGCCTTTTATATGCATTTATCGATGGCCGTGAGCTTTTTGGTTGGTCTTGAAAAGAGTATTTGGTCGGATCGTATTCTTATTCTTTTACGAATATGAAACTGTTCTTTGTCGTAAGAAAATCGTTTTTTTTTTACATGGAAGAGACAAAAATTAAGTTTTAGTGGTTTATATTTTATCTATATTTTGCAAAAAGTGAGATAAAATTTGACTAATATATTTGTTACATGGCGAAGACAGCAACTTTTAAAAAGTATCACTGAATTTAATGCATTTAATAAATTGCATTCTTTATGGAACTAAAGATAATAATAAAGTGGTCCGACAACCTAATGAAGCTCGCGGGAAATCGTTGGCGGTACATGACTGTTATATATAGGCTGTTATGGAGGATACTTTTTCTAATGGCAAAACTTATTATGAAACATATCATCTGAATGATAGTATTACAAAAATCTGAAATATACTACACATTGTGTCCTTCAGAAATATCGGTCAACTTTCTGCCGCCATTGGCCTCTTACTGAAAAGGAGCCCTTGTTGGTCTTCCACATATACTTTCCTTATATACTCGGTGGCGCAGCGGTAGCGTATGCCTACTGCTGTGCTTGAGGTCTCGGGTTCAATGATATGTTTTGGAGTTTGGGTGCATAATATATGTACGTATTTATATCAGTAATCTAGTACCCATCCCACAAGGTCTGCTTAGCTTTGAACCAGATGGCGTTGTGTGTTTCCGAAATATTTATTTTCTTACTTTATCTTTAAAGTTTTCATTTATTCCTTTGGATTATTAATGCTTTTTATACCAGACCATAATTAAAAAAAAAACAAAATTAAATACCTTTTTCTTCAAGTAGACTTTTTCAGGTGCTTTTGAATTGATACATTAAGATTAATTCTATTTCTTTCGATTTGCGGAACATTTGTCAGGAGCAGTTTTATATATGAATCATAGTGGCATCAGCGCTTTTACGCCTAATTGACTAGTTTAAAAAAGGTAATGTTAGTCATGGACGTTCCAGATAATATTCGTGATAGAATTCGTGAACTGTTCGTTGTTTATTCAAGCAGTGCTATTCTGGAATACCCTCCCGCTCGATGTCAGGATGTCCACCGATTTACGTTCAAAAAGAAAGTACACAAACTCTTTCTAAATGAAATGGCAGAACGATCAAATCCATAGCATACCTCGTGGTACAGGGTTTCATAGTGTATAAACAAATATACTATTTTTATATATTTGTATATGTATGTTATATTTAGGTCTATGTGTGTGTACTCGTTTAAATATATTGTAAACTGTATATGTCTTATGGGAATGTTACCTCCGTGCACCTACCTTACAAAATATGTACACCACCCGAAGGTTGACTGGAAGCGAATACCGTGGGAATTATGTCCGCTGATGTACAAATGTAGTGTATAAAGATTTCAATAAATATATAACGGTCATAGATTACTAACTGTGGACATCAGTATCGATTAGAAAATTACTAACAAAGAGATTGCTAACACAGTCCCCAACCCGCACTTGGCCAGCGTGGGGACGTAAGGTCTTATATCTCTCCTGAGAGGAGACCCGAGCCTAGCAATGGGACATTATGGGTTGTTGATGAACAAAGAGACACTGGGAATATCATCATATGCCTATAGAAATCCACAGCTGGACACGACCTTCCCAATCATACATCATCGTCATTTAGATAATAATAATAAATATTTCGGATATCTTGCACACAACGCCACCTAGTCCCAAGCTAAGACGAACTTGTGTTATGGGTACTAGACAACTGATGTAATTACATATATTCCATTTATTTTGTACATACATACGTATTTAAACTCCCACACAAATATTTGCAGATTATACAAGCATTTGGGTATTTTTTATGTATAATATGTATGTATTTACAAAAAAAGTATATATATTAATATCAGTTGTCTAGTACCCATAGTACAAGCTATGCTTAGTTTGGGACTAGATGGGGTTGTGTGTCAAAATGTCTGAACATATTTATTTATTTTTATATTTATCAAGTCTAATCCGGAAATCGAATCCGAGACCTCAAGCATAGCAGTCGCATACGCTATCACTGCGCCACCAATGCTGTTAAACCGATCACTTAAATCTTTGACTTCTAACATCCAGCTTCTTTGTTGGAGATTGGATATTATGATTTAAGACAGCTTCCATTAAGTATCCTGCTCCGTGAGACGATAGTTTAACTTATTTTGTATCATAACATTCAGTAGGAACTTCATAATTTGACTTTAAACACCATCACCATCAGTCTATAGCAGTCTTCTGCTGGACATAGGCCTCTCCAATTTCACGCCACTTGGTTCTGACTGACTGAGCTTGGTTTCTGACGAAAGTCTTTGAAATTTTCAGCTTTCTTCTACTCTATTATTCATGAATTGAATGAAGGTTTGAATCACTAATATCTATGGCTGAAAACTGCATTAAAATACGTTGAGTTGTTTAATAGATCTAAGCGAATAGACAGCGGAAGCGACTTCATTTTATATCATACTAGTTTATGCCGCGTATATGTCGGTTATCGCGGCAAATAGTAGCCTATGCGTTATTCTGATGTATCAGCTATATTACTGTAAAGTTTCATGCAAATCCGTTGAGTAGTTTTTACGTGAATGAGTAACAATTATCCATCCATACAAACTTTCCCGTTTATATGATAGGATGAAGAACAAAGATGCGGCCATGTTTCAGTTATCGACTCCCTTGATTAGTTCAAACGAACGTTCGTCCACATTAAATACACTATTAAATTCTAAAGTCCATAGAAATTAATATTTTATGAATAATTCGACGATTAAGAACTACTTATATTGTGTCATTAATATTCTTAACACGAAACCATGTGAGTACCCATAGACGTTTGTAACACCGTTAAAACTGTGGAACGATTCTGATGTTTGACATACATAAATGATAGTCCTCCTATCGTGGAGACAGTGACAGATTAAAAATAGGGAGTGTCCCCACTCATAATTATCCTGCTGTAAGAGCTAAGGGAGCAAACACATGATAACAACATTGCGTATAGGCGTAACTTAGCCAGATTTCGGTGTAGTGGGGGCAAGGACCCGTAGATTCGCGTATAGTACACTTAATGCAACAAACAAAATCGAAGTGCTTTCGACTGATCCACCAAACGCTTCCTCGGAACGGTGGTACCACAATCCCAGAGTCCGTCTATCAACCAAAGGGACATGAAAACGACTTCTGCGCAGCTAACGAATCTGGTGTAATCAGACGCGCCGGTTTCTATGCCACTAACCCTTTTGGTCAGCGTGGTTTAATTTATCAAAATCTCCTTTATAAATTCCAATGTTCAGCAGTGGACCTTTAAAGGATTTTAAAGAGAATACAGTCTAAAACGCACGTAGGTTATTTTTGTATCCAGAAAACACGTATGGACTAAATTGAAAACAACGAGAGCGAAAACACGAATAAAAGCGAATTTTCTCCCTAAAGTTATGAAAACAATCAAACATTAGTCAATTTTCTAATTATGTTATAAACTTTATTTTCGAGATGATTAACAGTACCTACATAAATAATGGATCATTTCTAAAACATTTATCTAATTCTTTACATGTACCTAGGTGACTACGCAACAATATATTAAATAACTTACTGAACGTATTGAAAAAACAGCAGATATGTTAGTTATGTAAAAATGTTTACGTGTCTTACAGCTGCACCAGAAACAAACACAATGAAAAAAATGCCAGGAGCCATAAATTCGACTTCTAGATTTAAATTTATACCTTCAAAGATATTAGCTACTATTCTTTCCACTATTAGCTGCATTCTATCTTTTGAGTGCAACTTTGTCTTTCACACATTTCTGAGAAAGATATATTAGTAATAAATATCTAACAGTATGTAGTCAGCAGTTTAGAGCGTTTAGATTATTTTTCTGTTATTGTAATGTTTACATAATAAAGCAATTTAATAAATCTACTTCATTTATTTAAGCCGATTATTTTTTAAATTTCATATGTTGGGCCGTACGAAACTGTATATTCGGTTTAAAATTATTTATGAATTAAAAAAAAGTAAGATACTCATAGAGAATAATATAATTTTTGATATCGTTTATTATTTATAATTAAGTTGATAGGTACCCACGTCAAGTTTTTGTTACACTTTCAATACAATTTTTGCATGGGAATCTTCTATAACTTATTACTTATATTGTTCAGATAAGTTGACCATTATTCTAAAGTGGAAAATATAGTTAGTACTTAATGAAATAAGAATTATAAAATGAAAGTACATACTGAGAATAAACCAAAATTTACCCGTTTAATTATTAAATCCAGCGATACGATCTTCACAGTAGTTTAAAAAAAACAACTGTCAAAGAGAACGTTGCGAATTCAAATATTTGCATAACATAAAACAGTACTTACTTTAGCTCCGATCTGGTTACCGCACTGTCCAGCTTGCAGGTGCACTATTTCCCTCATGTTTAATTTGTTAAATTACTATTTTAAATAATACTAAAGAATATTTTTGCTCTGCACAATCCCGTCACACGCACGGACGGGCTGCCCGAATGAAATGAAATGAAAAAGGAACGGTGAACGGCGAGCGAATCGGTTCTGCTTGGGGTGTGTGTGTGGCAGTGTCATTATATTTCCCTGAATTGTTGGTACTTGTTACAAGCGTGAGTCATAATCTTGGTGATTCGATGTTTTGTATAATTTTATCTATTTTTTTGTTAACGGCTTTAATATTATGATATAATCACGAATTGTTTTGCTCTTTATGATTCAGTTGATAATGTATATGATTTACTTTTCTACTTAACCATTTGTGTTCTAAGACACATGGCTGAATATTTTAATTGATAGTATCACAGAGTTATTAGTTTAAGTAAATGTCTATTTTTGCTAGAAGCGCCGTTTTGTCTTGAAAGTACATATAGTACAGTTTTTGGGTATTCTTTGATGAAAATATATAGGGAAATGAAATAAACATTATAATGCAGGTGTAAAATTCAATTTATTGAACTTTTGTTAAACGTTAGAAGTTGAGAGATAGATATAATAATAATAATACATGCATATAATAAACGCTTTTACTGTATCTTTTAGAACTTATAAATACTATTCTAACCTGACTTTGTCTAAGTTTGATTAAATTAAAATAATAATTTTACCTAAAACAAGCGAATGAGCTTGATAGACCATTACGATATGTAACATCAATATCTAAACACACTTCGTTATTTAAATCACGCGCACTGCTCGGGCATCCTGGTACATACTTCAGTCCCATTCCGCTAAATCACTACCACAGGAAAGTGACAGGAATGATATTCCACATCTAAAAAAGATATAGGATTTCAATATTATGTTGCACAATGAATACAATATTGAAAGTATTTTATAAAAATAAATCTTTATGCAAATAGTTTCAGGATATTTTCACAAGCGATAAGCTAGTAAAACTTGAAGCTAAACAGTAACAACACCGGCGCATGATTCACACCGAACAACGACACAAGTTCGCGCCGACAATGAAACCATAAATTAATTCAAGCACTAATTACATTCTCTATGCCGACGACCGATGACGACCGCAGCCTGCACGCCACCGCCCGTGCTTCCGTTACAAATAGTTTTAAAAGTTTTTAAGTCTTTTCTTTAAGACTTTATGGTTTTCTAGAGGAAAAGGGTTCGCTTTGAGTCTAAAGCATGTTAATTCAGTAAATTAGTAACACTTGGTCTATTTTAGACTAATTTTTTGATAATTTACTACAGGGTTCTGTTCAAAAAATGAACAAGTTTGCAGCTGGGTAGCAAATGTTCTTGTGCGTGCACATTTAGCTTCCAAGTAGATTGCTATTAGTATTTTATGCTATTTTGTATATTGTAAATGAAACACTAAGTTCCGATCAGCAACTAGATTGAAATAGAATGATGTCGATGCTCCAGAAAATACTGGCCTGATGCGAGTTGGACTCGCGCACCGAGTGTTCCGTACAAACTTCTATTTTCGCTATTTCCTTTATCACAGCTCCAAGGGACAGTAGGCCTGAGTATTTGATATAATTTTAGCTTGATACCCCCACGCGTTCTTGAGAAAAAGGGTTTTGATAGACAGACAGACAGGGAACAAAGTGATCACAAAGAGTTCCCTTTTATTCAGGTACGGAACCCTATAAATAATCTGGGTTGCAATATTTTACAAGATATACCTACATACGGCTCCGGAAGTTAATTAGTTTGGTTTTTAATTAAATACTAAATCAATATTTCAATTAATGTCAACCTCTGAATATAATATTTCAAACTCCATTCTGGACTTTAGATTTCATATTAAACTCGATTTGATAATGACATGGCAAGAATCGAAACCAATTTATGTTATGTTCTTAAGATTAATAATCGGGTGCACTGCTAGAATTGCAATTTGGCGGCAAGAAAGACCAATAATTATAATAATTAAGTATTAGAAATATGGAGGAGATAGAATAAATATTTATCGATTCTCAATCAAAACTACTCATATATTAATACTGTTTGAATTGATTACCAAATTAAAACGTAAAATATTAGACAAAAAATAAAAACAGTTTCTATGAAAATGGTGGTATTTAATAGTTACAATTTTTTAATATAAATATGTATACACACTTTTTGGAGCATAAGACGGGCTTAATGCCGCAAGCATGTTTTTTAAATCTTTTAACCTCTAGCTAGAGAATCGGTCATGTTTTCACATGTCATGTCCTTACAACATATCGAAACAAGACCGATCCTGTCAAGTGCCAAATTGAAAATCAGAATACATATTTACTTTCAGCGCTTCATGCATCTATCCTCCATTCCAATTCTGAAGTACGTCACTATATATTATGAGTTGCCGTCTACTGTTGGACTCAATTCCATAAAAAAAACAGCTCACTGTGCCAGTATTAAAACAGGAAATCCTAACATCTCGAAAACAGGATAAGCATGGTAAGTTGAAATAATTGACGGTAATAAAGAGGTTTATGAGACGGAATACGTACCTCATTATAACCGATTAAGGCGATGATATTATGTGATTACAGAGGCCTAGAAAACTTAAATCGGATACAAATTTTATCAGCTTTTCAATTAGTTTTTTCTTTTATGTATGGACCTGATAAAGTGACTCTATTCTACCTGATGGAAAGCATAAGCAGAATTTAAAAGTGGTGGTCACCAAATTCATTAGGAATGCAGATAAGACAACAATGCAGCATGGTGACCTACACCATGGCAGCCTAGTATAATGAATTAAAGTAATGAGTATTTATTTCCCAAGTTTTCACAATTATATTGCACTAGTTTCTCCACGCGGCTCCGCCCGCGTATATATCGGTTATCGCTGCATAAGTAGGCTATGTGTTATTCTGATGTATAAGCTATATTACTGTAAAGTGTCATCCAAATCCGTTGAGTAGTTTTTACGAGAAAGAGTAACAAACATCCATTCATACAAACTTTCGCGTTTATAATATTAGTAGGATTAATTTTATTTTGTCATTTAAACCGCTTTCAAAAAGGTAGAGGATTTTAATTTGGCTGTATTTTTTAAGTACCGATATTCAACTCATGGGTATCGAGTCAACTAAGAGAGTATACTACACAGGACAACAGCACTGCAAATAGAGAAGAAGAAGTTAACGCAAATGTCGGAAACCCGTCTGGCTAGCGAGTCATAGCAAGCCAAAACTTTCCTTTAAAATCTGTTAGTAAATATTTTCTCACCTAGGAATGTCTCCGCCTAAATATAAAAGGTTATTTAAAAATTATTCATAAACAAACCAGTTCTAATGTCATTGTGGATTACTATTTCTTTTTGATGAAAGTGAGTTAATTTAAGCTACACTGAGAGTGTGCTATATCCAGTAGTGAACTATAAGCTAACGGCGCTAATTCGGTTGTTCGTAAACTCCCAAACTTAACTAAAAATCACTAAAAAAATTGTGTTGACCTGTCAAATGACGTCCAAAACGCTGTAGAATGACTAAAATTATAAAATATGTCATCTCAATACATACACACAAAAATATCATTATGGAAATCGTTTTACTAAAAAAATAAAAAAGAGAAATTGCAGTTTAGTTTAGTTACAAGACGCAACAACAGAATTATATAAGCAGTTTACATATTAAACCAAACACTTAGGGAACATTTTAACGAAATAATAGCTAAACTATTCGTCGTCATTTTTATTAATTCAGTACAACCGATACATACTCTAAACTAATTTAACTAACAAATGTGTTTTTCGAGGTTAGTTACGTTTGATTACTTTACCCTAAATTCACTAAGGGTTTTTATTTGAACTAAATTACTATCTGGTGCTGCCAAGTATTGAATTAAAGTCTCCCTACAATATGTTTATCAAGCTCTCAAAACCAGTTATTGTAACCTTGTAAGGTGTTATAGTACTGGTCATTTGCAACAACATTATATATGGACACACATAGCCGAAAGTGAACCATTCGTGAAATATTTTTATAAGACCTTATGAAAAAAGCCTTACAAACACCGGGGAACTTTACAAACATGCATGAAACGGACACAAATAAGACCCAGACTCAGAAAATTGATTGGATCATATCAAAATGTGGTCCCATGTGTGGTTCGAACCCACAACACTCAGGCAGTAGATAACGGCGAAGTGACCGCTTAAACCACTATGATATCCGTGTTGTCAATCTCTTTTCTAAAGGTTCCAATAAGCTATAATAGTTATGCAATAGAACTACATTATAGTTAGTTAGTGAGATGCTATCTTTAAATTATTTTTGTACTCCGTTGACATAAAAATCCGCCACTCTGACAGTTGTCAAGTTGACAATTAAAATGGCGGGAATTTCGCACGGCCCATTGTTAGGTGGTACATTACGATAAAATTAACAGATAAGTTGTTATTTATATGTTATTTGTTCTGCTGTTGGTGAAATTGTAATTTCTCGGAACCATTTAATAATAAAATTGCGACAGATAAAATATTATAGTACTTTGTCAGCTTATAACATTGTTGACGCGAAATATGAATAGAAACTTATATGCATAGTATTGTCTACATAAATATATTGTTTAATATATGCTTACATAGTATGTATTGTTGGCTGTTGTATTATAATATAAGCATTGTTACAACTAAAAATGACATTCAATAATTAGTTTAGATTGTTACAGTGAGATAATTAACAGTTATATTATGAAATAAAACAGAAAATCCCAGCAAAAAAAACAGCTTTTTACCCTACTAAAGCCGGCTATGTATGTCATTTTGTATGTTCACCGTAGTGCTTGAACTACTGAATCGATTTTAATGAATGAAGTGTTAATAGATTCGAAATAATGGCCCGGATGCCATAGGGTATATAAATTTTAACTAAAGTTTTTACTTAGGTCTTAAATTAAACTAAAATAATTTGTCAAATACAGATAAACACCAAACCAGTATTATTGAAAAATGTTACTAAAATGAAAAATGTTTTCCTTTTGAGACTCAAACGTAGTTGTGTGTTAGAAATAAAAGCTAATTCTCCGTAAGTCACCTCTCTGTTGTCTAGACTTCAGACAGCATTAGTTCACAATGACTCACCGTACACTTTACAGCCAATAAGCTCGTATTGTTCAGATAATAAGTTGCTAGAAGTTTATCTATAGTGTGTAAATGTTAGCGACAATCTGTATAATTCAGGTGTTTTATACAATACCTAGGCAAAGTATATAATATTTGGGGCGTCGAGGCAATGTATGAAACATGAATAATAATATCCATTACATGCTTTATCTAGGTATTTTATATACGGATATCTAGGGATTGTAGGGAATACCTGCTGACTCACCGGCAATGTGTAACCTAAATATATTGTTGATGACTACACGGTTGGCCTAGTGGTTTCAGTGGTCGCCACACCGCTTCCTACCACCCCAAGTGTTGTGGGTTCAAATGCTACATGGGACAACACTTTGTGTGATCCATACATTGCTGTTCTAAGTTTGGGTGTACTTTGTTCCGTTTCATGTATGTTTGTAAAGATCCCCGTGACACAGGAATGCATATTCCTAATGCGGGAGTTGTCTTTTTTTTTTATATATATATATATAAACATATTGGTCTGTACTTATTAATTTCATGTATGCTGTCTAGGAACGTATAAAATGAATTCTGTTTGCTTAAAATCAACTTTATTCACAATCATAGAGGTTAAGGTTAAGATATAACATTGATTAGGTCAGGGTTCCAGGGATTTTCTTTTTATGGTACACCTGGTTCCCCGACTTCTAGCACTCGAGACGGTGTGTGGTTTTTAGTCGGTTCTAGTCCGACATAGCCACTAGATGGTTGCAAACGAGGGGATTTCCGCACAAAATCACAGAACAGTGATCATTGATCATCAAAGATCCACTCTGTTGTTCTTGAATCATTTGGATTAGTAGAATTATATAGGCTTATGTTATGTTAGAACAGTGATCACTCCAGATCCCCTGTGTTGCTGTTGAATCATTTAGATTAGATGAGTTTGAATGGATCGGTTTGACCTGTTCCCATATATAGCACACCTACCACACAGTTTATAGAATACCTAAGCAAAGTATAAAATAAAAAATATTTCACACATTACCATTATGGTATAGTTGGCGAACGAGCAGACGTATCGCCTGATGGTAAGCGATTAGCGCCGCCCATGGACACCCGCAACACCAGAGGCGTCACAAGTGCGTTGCCGGCCTTTTAAGAAGGAGTACGCTCTTTTCTTGAAGGTTTGAAGGTCGTATTGGTCCGGGAATACCGCAGGCGACAGTTCATTCCACTGTTTTGTCGTGTGAGGCAGAAAGTTCTTTGAATAGCGCACAGTCGTGGACTGCCAACCATCTAGATCATGATGGGGATGAAATTTCTGTCGCTAAGTACGATGGTGGAAAGAGGCAGCAGGAATCAGCCCGAACAATTGGTATTGTACACATTGCCTAGGTATTGTATAAAATACCGGATTATACAGATTGCCGGTAACATATATATTATTTTATTACAGTACAAAAGTTATGAGCAAAGGGATGTTATTACAAACCTTATCTAAATCGGCCTTAACTTTCGGTTTGACGTAGCCCTTTTTGTAGAGTTTTACAACTACACATAATGTTTTTATCCGACTACGGTAAAACAAAAGGGCAGGGTCATGGTTTTAAGAAGTATATGTATTTTCTACTCGTCTACCGTAGCGCCTGCACAAATATACCAATTTTTAATCCCCGACTCAAAAGATGATATAAGTTTGAGCCGTCGATGTCTGTTATTGTGCGAGTCTGTCTGTCTGTGGCATCGTAAGTCTTTCGAATGAATTTCGATGCCGTTTTTTTCATTTGAAAGCCAGTTTCCTTGCGGTGGTTCTTAGCTATGTTTGGTTAATATCGATCCAGCACTGTAAGAGTATCAGCTCTTTTCCAAAATGATGTATGGCATATTTGGCGTATGGTTACTCGATTAAGTGCTTGCGTAGGGGGACTTTTAAGTTTTTAATTGTAGCTTGTATTTTTTTTTATATATATTTAAGCTGCCAAAATGACTCTGCCCTGCCTGATGGAAAGCATGAGCAGAATCCAATAGTGGTGGTCACCATCCTCCATGCGAATAAGAACAATGCAGCATGGTGACCCACACTATGGCGGCCTGGGAGGAAGGGGGATGGTGAGGGGGATAGGGGGCGTTGCGTTGGGGTATGGGCCTCCGGTATCCTCACTCACTCGATGAAACACAGCGTAAGCGCTGTTTCACACCGGTTTTCTGTGAGGCCGTGGTATCACTCCGGTCGAGCCGGCCCATTCATGCCGAAGCGTGGCTCTCCCACGGTTTAAATTGTAACGAATAAAGTGTCAATAGATTTGTACTGAAGGCCGTGTGATAAGGGCTATATACACTTTATCAAACGTTTATACGTAGTTGAGTTATAGTTTTATTAACTTTTCCTTGTTTAATATCTTATTGGTATTTTTGGCCTCTTGATAATTTAAATCATATTATATTTAGTAAGCTAACTGTACCCTTCTAAGCTTTTCTATTAATGATTAATGGTGATATTAAACAACTAAGTTGAAAAATAGATTATTAGTTTAAAAAGCCATCATAAAGCGTTTCTTTATACGAACTGTAATTTGAGTAAATGAGGTTTTAACTAACTTTGACTCTGCATAATAGTTACGTTGTAACCATAGATTATAATGTATAAACAGATATAGACAGAGAGTAAGTATATACTAGAGAGAGAGGTTATAACTATTCATTAATCTGTGGCGTAAATTACAATTCGAAGTATTTTTCATTACGTATGCAGACTTTTTCGTTCATTTTTTTTATTTTTATTATAGAACTCTCGTTATTTATGGCTAACTAATTTATAACTTCTGTTGTTTATGGAGTATATCTAACTCTACATACTGTTACTTAAGTTTAAAGGAAAGGCGTTTTGAATTCGTTCATATATATATATATATATATATATTCAATATTTCGGACATTTAACACACAACGCCATCTAGTCCCAAGCTAAGCAGAGCTTGTGTTATGGGTACTGGACCACTGAGATAAATACATATATACTTTTTTTTTGTAAATACATACATATTATACATAGAAAACACCCAAACTCCGTTAACTCAAGTTAATTAAATACGCATGTATTTCCTTTATTCCATTTTTCTCTCAAAGTTCTACTTCCAATAAATGCTACCATAAAACCAATCGTAGTCTGTATCAAAAATTACATTAATCACAATTGCAAGAAAGCTAAGAATACCGGTTTCTTAATAATTTATAATTGTTTCTGTTATCCTGCAGGGGCCACAGACGCATCTAACTGTTACCAGCATCCAATCAACAGTTAGTTTTACCGTAGATAATAATTATAAGCTTCTTTAGTGAGTGTCTAAAAAAACTTGCTTCGGTGGCGCAGTGGTAGCGTATACGACTGCTGTACTTGAGGTCTTAGTTCCGATTCCCGGGTCGGATCATATGTTTGTATGATCTGCAAATATTTGTTTCGGAGTTTTGGTGTCGCAATGTGGAAGAATGTTAGTATAGAAAAATTGCCATGTTGTTATTCCACTCTTACCACTTCTGTTATATTTGACTAGACTTTGCCCGCGGCTCCGTTAGTGTTTACATCGGTTTTCTTGACAAAAAGTAGCCAATGTCCTTCTTTGAAGTCTAATCTATCACTATAACGAAATTTATTAAAATACTTCAACGGTTTAGCCTTGAAAATGTTACAGACAGACCGAAAGGGTTACCTTTGAGTTTATAATAGGAAATTTTGTTTTTTTTTTCTTAAAGACAACTCCCGTATTAGGAATATACATTCCTGTGTCACGGGGATCTTTACAAACATACAAGAAACGGACACAAAGTACACCCAGACTTAGAACAACAATTTATGGATCACAAAAAGTATTGTCCCATGTAGGATTTGAACCCACAAGACTTGGCGCAATAGGAAGCGGTGTGGCGACCACTGAAACCGCTAGGCCAACCGTGTAGTCAAATTTACGAGTATTTAAAGTATTTACGAGTAGTATGTATGTACGTAGTATGGATTTCTTAAAATGGTTCGTGAAAATTATTAAATTAGTATACCGAACATTGGTCAAATGAAATGGCATAGAAGATTTTTGGAATGAATTTTACTTTAGGTATTCTCAATGTATGGAGCCTGCACCAACTCTATGAACAATTTCTTTCAGAAAATGTTTCAGTAGATTTTTTTAAAATATGAACCTGATTAAGAGTTTCTACTTGAGCCCCAACTCTTGGACTCACCAACGCAACACAACAGCACGACAACTGTCTTTTTAGGCTGGTATTCTGTGAGAGTACCTTCCGACCACACCGGCCCGTCCGTGCTGATACCCTCAAAACATAAAGAAGTTTTTGAGAAATGTTCTAGGCAACCCAGATGTTAAAAAAACTAAACTGGAACACAATCCATTTGCATGTGCAATGCGTCTGTTAAAAAAGAAAGTTGAAATTACAATTTTAAATTGATAACATTCATCTCACGGAATTACCAAAGCGGCACCAGGTGTTGCACTTAGTAATATGTACACGCCATTTTGACGGATTAAGAATGTGGAGTGTCACCACACCTATTAATCTCGTAGCTGCTGTTACTGCAAAGAGTAGAAAAACTTGGCACAAACCTATTGCTATGTTCACATACTTCCGAGGACTTGGCAGTCGCTCACAAACTACAATCCTTCACAAGCGCTCGTGCTGTGTTTACACGCCTGCGAGGACGTGGCAGTCGCTCACAAACTACAATCCTTCACAAGCGCTCGTGCTGTGTTTACACGCCTGCGAGGACGTGGCAGTCGCTCACAAACTACAATCCTTCACAAGCGCTCGTGCTGTGTTTACACGCCTGCGAGGACGTGGCAGTCGCTCACAAACTACAATCCTTCACAAGCGCTCGTGCTGTGTTTACATGCCTGCGAGGACTTGGCAGTCGCTCACAAACTACAATCCTTCCAAGCGCTCGTGCTGTGTTTACACGCCTGCGAGGACTTGGCAGTCGCTCAGAAACTACAAACACTCGCGCATGCTACCTTTGATCTGTGTCCAAAAACCGACACCGACTCGACTCGGCAACAAGCTATCACAACCTCACGCGACCCAAGCCAAACAGCCCGTTCACACGCCTGCATTTTTGGAGGGTTGTCGAGTCGTGCCACGCGTCTGACCGCACCATAAAACCAATCCATCTGGTCAGGTTGGTAATGTTCACTGATTATGTTGATGAGTGCTATAATTAGAGGGGTACTATCGATGTTTCGGCACAAGAAGCAGATCCATTGAGTCAAGAAATAATTAAACCAATGAATAGAGAAAGGATATAAAATCACTGCAATTAGGGGACATGAACACTTCTACAAGTAAAACTTTATTGAGCAGATGTTTTCGACTTTTCCTTACTGGACTTGCCCTAGGCAGAAACGACGAAACAAACTCAAGGGTCTCTTTTTTCGATAAAGACGCATCGCAACCCATGGGAGAGCCACGCTTCAGTATGCATGAGTGATACCACAGCCACACAGAAAACCGGTGTGAAACAGCGCCTGCGCTCTGTTTCACCGAGTGAGTGAGGATACCGGAAGCCCATAATCCAACCTTTCCCCTCCTCATCCACCTCCCCATCCCCCAAGACCGGCAACGCACTTGTGACGTCTCTGGTTTTACGGGTGTCCATGGGCGGCGGTAATCGCTTACCATTAGGCGATACGTCTGCTCGTTTGCCCCCTATTCCATAAAAAAAAAACTTATTGCTCGAAAAAAAACGATAGTGCTCAAATATAGACGGTAGCACTGGGTGTTTAAAATACTAATAATAAATCTGCCTGTATGGCGCCATTAGAGAAGTACCATAGAGTTTCATTATTAAGTAACAGATACGTCAGCCAAGATATTCGTAATTGATAGTGTCAATGCATAAAAAAATCGGAATATATCCTTAACTAGTTCCTTCTAAACTGAAGTTGCATTCCTTGATTCTAATACATTTAGGTCTCAAAACCATTATAGTTCTGAAATTAACTTCTTTGTGTCTTCAGTATCATTTGGAACTTCTATAAATAGGAGACTGACGCATTAAGACCACTACTTGACTCGAAGAGCCGTCGGTCCTGGTATCATCACAGACAGCATCTGTGTCATCAGTCTAATAAATATCAATAATGGAAGTATTTCGGAAGGGATTTGAATCCCAAATCGTTAAAATCCCAACAACCTAAATCTGGGAGAGCCACGCTTCGGCATGAATGGGCCGGCTCGACCGGAGTGATACCACGGCCTCACAGAAAACCGGTGTGAAACAGCGCTTACGCTGTGTTTCATCGAGTGAGTGAGGATACCGGAGGCCCATACCCCAATCCAACGCCCCCTATCCCCCTCACCATCCCCCTTCTATCCAGGCCGCCATAGTGTGGGTCACCATGCTGCTTTGTTCTTTTTCGCATTGAGGATGGTGACCACCACTCTTGGATTCTGCTTATGCTTTCCATCAGGCAGGGCAGAGTCATTTTGGCAGCATAAATATATAAAAAAAAAATCTATACCTACAGCACTTTGACATGTTCTAGTACTTGGGTTGTGAAGGTCTGAACGCAACGTTGGAAGAAAAACTGCTGAATAGCAATTTACCGCAAAGCCGTAGTAGCAATCCATTCAAGCTGGCTTCACAATGCCGTAGCACGATTCTCTCACTATTAGTATTTACAATATACCAATATCTAGCAAGTACATGGCATAGACAAAGCAATTATTCGAGTTTGCATTCCCTGTGGCTACACCACGTCCATAGAGAATTGGCCTAGAAACCCAACTTTTACTGTTCATAAATGGCAATGATTCCTTTGTGTTCGGTTTCTAATTCACACCTCTTTTAATTAAAACTAAACAGTGATATAAAAATTGTTTATGGTTTAATCTATAGACTGTTCACTAATGCTTTTTGGCAATGGTTAATACGAGTATATCTTTGAATTTCCTGGCCTTCCGGAAATCCGTGCTTCTTTTCTTCACGATCTTTAAGTGAAGTAATAACTGTGTACCCATTTTTTTGAAAAAAATGCATTATGGTCTAATGCCCTCCAATGAATTATGGTTCACCTAAGGCTAACTTACTGTTCAGCCGCGAGGGGGCGACGTTACGGGTGTGCCGTAAGTCACCTAAATTGAGAGTATAACATCAGGAGACGGTGCCCGCTTCAGTGCGGGCAGGCGCTGGGAGAGGTCCGGATGGCGTAAGAAAGCGGTTCCCGGATATCTCCCGTTTCAGGCGCAGAGTAGCACACCGTGTAGTTTTAGTCGGTTCGATTCCGACACACGGCCCCGTCGTGAACCCCGGTGGGGTGAAAGCCCGAGGGGGTTTCTACACGTAAAAAAAAAGTGTAAGTTACTGTTGATAAATGCTCAAGCGACACAATTGGGTTGCATCCCCTCTTAACACACCCAGTAAAAAGCAGCCGAACGAATATTTAACAAAAGATTTGTGAGAGGTTGAGATGTAACATTGGAAGAGGTGGTGGTCTTCTGGAGTCGCGGATCTCCACTCGTTGATTCAAAATTGAAATAGTTCTGTAACACAAAGACCACATCCACTTGCTTAGTATTAAATTATTATTATTTGTTATATAACGTTTATATTTTTTGTATTGCGGTTACATCTGAGCTACAACCAGTTATCGGGCTAATGAGTCGCTTATATCCTTTCTCAAGAATCAAAGTATTTCCATGTTAAATTTCATTGAAAACGGTGCAGCAGCTTAGCTGTGAAAGTGTAACGGACACAGTCATTTTCGTATTCATATTATTAAGTGCCTCGTTGGCCTAGCGGTTGAAGTATGCGCTACCGATCAAGAGGTCTCGGGTTTAAAGCCCGGGTCGGGCCAAAAAAGTGTTATTGAGTTTTTCTGATTATATAAATACTTAAATAACAGGTCGGAGTTTGGAACCCCGTGCCTCGGAGAGCACGTAAAACTGTCGGTCCTGCGCCTGATCTCTTCCTAATCGTGTCGATTAACCGTCCCATCGGATTACGAGAGAGAGGCAACAGAAAGTGCACCTGTGTTTGCACGCACACTTGTGCACTATAATATCTCCTGCGTAGTTGGCTGGTCTCCGTTGAGACTGGCTGCCGTGGCCGTAATCGGTTAGGAGGATATCATCATCATTAACTTTGAATTGAATTCCTTCCTAGTATAACTTTCCCTTTCAAGAAACCTTTGTTTTATCTTTTATATTTAATTTAAAAAGACAGCAGTTTGCCTCCATTAGGTCAGTTTTTAGAAGTAGTATTCCATATGCCTCTGCCTACTTAAAGCAATAGTAAAAATATATTATGTATATATTTATATTACATTCGTTTGTTTTATACATAAATGTATAAGAAGGTAGATGTATGTATAATAAAACGACCAAACATGCCAACAGATACGTTCGCACGTTATAATTAATTACTGCTTTAATTGCTTTTGTTATAGTTATTAAGTTGTTTTTAACTATTCTGTATGTGATAGGTACATACTTAGTTGGACTGGTAAGTGTTCATATACATTTTGATATAATTATAATTAGCTTTAAAAAAGTATCACCAAATTAATTCTTTAATCTTTAATTTTTTACCCTCAGAAATTTATCTATTTAATATCCTTAAACCTTAATTTGAATCTCGAAAACGGCTTGAACGATTTTCATGAAATTTCGGCATGCAAGGAGTTTCGGGGGCAATAAATCGATCTAACTAGGATCCACTTTTAGAAAAGTTACCAAAATAAAAAACCACTCGGTCATCAAACAATAAATTTAATAATGTGTGAAGCGAATACGATATAGCATACGATAATTTTTATTTTGCTTGATGAAAAGGGAGATTAGAATACAAACGAAGTAGTCACCATCCTCACCGCGAACGTGGACAATGCAACACGGCGACCCACACTGTGGCGGCCAATTCTCTTTCACGCTCTGCTTGAAGTACTCATCCAAGTTTCAGGCTAGTTCGTACCAAGAGAGAGGTCTTTAAAATATAATTGCATTATACGCGCTAATGTCCTTCAAACTGACTACACGTAACTGTTATGAGCAGATGTTTTAAATTGCACAAAAAACGTACACGAGGCTGTGTTTTTTTTCCTTTTTTTTATATAAAAGACAACTCCCGCATTCGGAATATACATTCCTGTGTCACGGGGATCTTCACAAACATACATGAAACGGACACAAAGTACACCCAGACTTAGAACAACAATTTATTTATCACACAAAGTGTTGTCCCGTGTAGGGTTTGAACCCACAACACTTGGCTCTGTAGGAAGCGGTGTGGCGACCACTGAAACTACTTTTTTTTTTCTTTTTTTTTGACGTGGTGTAATGCCTTTACGCACTTCGCTCCCCCCCCGCGGGGACAGGGGGTTCGTTTTGTGTGGGACTCCTGACTAACACCAGCCAGACTACCCACTAAACCACCACGGTGTGCCACTCTGCGCCTGAGACGGAAGAGATCCAGGACCACTGAAACCACTAGGCTAACCGTGTAGTTGTTTGGTTAGTACGTTTCTTACATCGATTAAAAGCTATAGGTACCTATCTATTGAAAATATGTAGATAAAAAATGTCGAACATGTTTCTTTAATAATAGGGATGGAAGTTACGGATCGACACGGACAGGCAGTGAATTTTGATGTTTTCACCAAATTCACCTTGACAATTGAGTACATCTTGCGTCTGTTTGTGTCGATCTATGATTCTTATCTGTAGCTTCAATTTAATGTTCATAAAAAAAAAAAAAATATGTTCATAAATGTCCCTTAGTGTCTTAATTGATTGAATGATTTTGAATTCGAATTTGAATATTTTAAAGTAGTTTTTATCCCCCGCTTTTTTAGTCTACTACGATGAATCCAAAAGAATGGGTTATGGTTTTGGCAATCTGGTAATGTCTTAATAACAGCAATCCCGGATCCCTTTCTTCTCAAGCGCAGAGTGGTACGCTGTGCGGTTTTAGTCGGTCTGATTCTGACACACCACTCTCCGCCCCAAACTCCGGTGGAGCGACGGACCGTGGCGTGGGGACTTCCACACGTTAAAGAAAATAGTTTTGGCAATCATATGGTGTATGTGCCATCGTAGCCTATACTACTGAACTGATTTTAATATAATGAGGTATCAATACATTTGCAATAATGGCCCGGGTGATATAGGCTCTATTTTTATCAAAAGTTAAGTCGTGGAGTTACATGTTTAGTAACCTTTTTAGCCGACTGCGAAAGGAGAAGAGTTATATTTTTCGAGCGTATGTATGTATGTACATTTCTTTGGCACGCCCTAGAGCCTAAACGACTTGTGGTATTTTTATGTGAGGGGAGTCAATAGATTCGTCTTAGTCGTGAGAGTGACACTGGGTACATGAAAATGAAAAAGAAACAAAATGTATATATACGCAGTCGGGGTTTTTTTTACTACATTACTTGTTAACGTTAAAGGAATGTACCCATATTAATAAACTGTACTTTAAGGAAGCGATAATGGGAGACATTTTCCAAAATACTTCACATGGACTGGGTTAAGGGGCCAAGTTTTCGTTAAAACGTTCAAATATGGCAGGCGCAATTTTACAAATCTCTTTTTTAAAGAAAAGATAATTTAGGTATTGCTTCGTCAGTTTACTGGCGGGTTAGTAATACGAAGTATGAGTACCTCTTTCCATCTCGTGGCCGTAAATAAAAGAAGCAAATTTCGCAGTAAAACAGCACAGCAAAGAGGACAAATAAGTTAACAAACTCTACAGGTACTTTTTATTTTACGTGTGGAAACCCCCTCGGGCCTTCATCCCACCGGGGTTTGCGGCAGGGTGGTGTGTCAGAATCGAACCGATTAAAACCATACGGTGTGCCACTCTGCGCCTGAGACGGGAGAGATCCGGGACCCGCTTTCTTACGCCATCCGGACCCCAAACTCTATAGGTATCTACCAACCCTTCTAACCACCATTACTATGCTAGCAGACCAAGACTCTCATTCTAAGGCGAGGCCTATGTTCAGCAATTGACTGTTAAAGGGTATTGATAATAATGAAAAAAATACTTAATACTTTTCGTACATTTGTGCCTAATTATAAAAATGTAAGGTAGTAAGTAGGGCCAAGCTGATTCCAGTTCCAGACAGTTAGTCGGCTCGAAGACTGTACACTGTTACACAGAAAATCAACCAAAAATGACAGCATGACGTGATTCGTGGCGAGTGCGAGACCGGAGGCCCTATGATGCAGAAGCATCACTAGGCCGCCATGCTGTGCAGCATGCTGCTTTGTTTCACTGTCTGCATTCGCAATGAGTATGATGACCTATGACTCTTGTAATCTTCTTATGATTTCCATCAGGCACAGTAAAGTCGCTTTGGCAGGCAGGCCCAAACGTAAAATAAATCTTTGTCACACAAATTACTAAACACTTCCACAAACAACAGTATTTCAGTAATGTACAACATTTAAAAGACAAGAAAAAAGCTTTTAAGCCCTCGGTTGTAACTTAAACTTTATCTTTTAAAGTTTTAAGGTTATTTACGATGTTGACTTCCAGCTAAATGATGCAAGGAATTTGTCGCGTGTAAACAAATTATGTGCGCGGAATCTTGGGATATTATGTTGTGCCTGGCGGATAGAGGTCTGTTAATAAGTTCGTGTGTATAGTTTAAGTCGATTGAAAGAAATTGTACCTAGTCTCACATATCTTATACAAGTTTGATCCAATTTTGTACTTAAAATATAGCTTTTTCTCTGTGATAGAACTACGGAATAGTCTAAGTAACTTTAAACAAGCGATTTTATTTGGTAACGTCTAAATATTGATTCTTTAAGTGCCTGTTTAATTACAAACTTGCTGAGCCCCGCGGTACAAAGATATTTTGTGAATTGTATCTTTATAAATTGTGGCAAATAGTAACCTATGTGTTATTCTGATTTATAAGCTATTCTATTGTAAAGTTTCAATAAAATCCATTCATACTTACAGACTTTCGCGTTTATAATATTTGTAGGATGAAGGGGGAGTACATCTATACTTCTAGACAAATAAATAAAATTGGAATGTCTGTTTGTAATACGAAAATAACATGATTTTAAATTTTTGTCTATCTGTCGGTTTGTAATACTGTCTCTATGTTCGTTCCGGTTAATAACCGGAACGGCATGACGAGATTTTCACTGGCACACAGCTGATGCTATAAGGAGTAATTTAGGGTACTTTTTTTAGACTCTCTCTCGCTCTGTGTTATCCGTGGTTGTAAGGGTACAACAATAATCATAATCGCGGGACTCAGCTAGTTATAATTATGAATTTTATACCTAAAATATAAATTGTAAGTTTTAAAATGACACAAGTGACAACACTGTCACAGAGATCAACCTATGTTTATCAAAAGAAGATGGTTTTTTTTATTTTTTCGTAAAACGGTCCCTTATTTATGTTTTTATCATCTTGCCCCTACCCGACATTCTACAAACGGAAATATTATTAAAAAACAAACAAACGTACTGGAGTGACGTCATATCTATGTTAAACACGTGGTCAAAACCTTAGCGATTGTGGAAAGAGATTTGACTCGAAATACTTTCATCTTCCACACCAAGGGCTTCTTTCCATGTTTCCTATCAAAGGCGAAAGAAATATAAAATTATATTCTTACAAGAAAGTTCCTAGCTTAAATCAGAGGAAGCTCATTTGGCATATCGCCAACTTGTGTCAGCGGCCGATGGCGCCTGCGACTCCTAGCGGCGGGCGCCGGAAACTATTAACATTTTTTTTTAATTGTTTCTCTGTGGCGGAAGACGCTTCGCGTGTGTTCTGTGCCTATTTATATTTTATAGCGACTATAGAAGAGGACAGATTATAGTATACCAGTTTTCGCCCGCGGTTCCGCCTGTGGTATGTCAGTAAGTAAATAAGTAACGACTGCGCGGTCAGTACCTAGATGGGTGACCGCTGGTGGCATGCTACCATGAGCGTCTCCGTGATTCGGAGGTCACGTTAAGCAGTCGGTCCCAGTTGTTATCATAGGACCGTTGATATAATAGCCGTTGAAGCTTAGATGGAGGCCTTTGAGTGGCTTCAAAAAACATCCAACGGCAAGACTACGTAGCCACAACGTTGTCTTGTCAGTCCCCAACCTGCACTTAGTCAGCGTGGGGACGCATGGCCTTAACCCTCTCCTGAGAGGAGACTCGGGCTCAGCAGTGGGACATTATGGGTTTTTGATTTGATGTCATTTATCCGGACAATATCGGCAGTATATATCCTTCTTCAAGGTCCTATCTATCTATACAAAGTATATGCCGCTATAGTGTGGGTCACCATATTGCTTTGTTGCCCTGTTTGTATTCGCAATGAGTGATTCAAGAAGTGGATCCAAGAGGCCATCATGACCACCACTCTTCAATTGTTCTCATTCTTTCAAGTAGAGTGGAGTCATTTTAAAAACAAACTTATCTATAAAATGCTATGTGATTACGTATAAGTCAAAATATGTACACAGGCTACAATACATCGACCCCGTAAATCTTTACTAACTAGAAGCATTTGCAAAAACACATAAAATACGAAAATACGACCCAGCCATAAGGAACTAGAAGCGGGGTAATGGCCGATTGGTGTAAACATGGTCCGATCGCAAACATAGTCTTAATTTCTTGTTTGTTTACGTAAACAACATTAGATACTGTGAAACGTCTGTCATCGAACGTAGAGGAACTTTTACTCTATGGTTAGCTTTTTAAAAGTTTGAAAATAGAATTATGGAGATTAAATTGCCAGATGTAAAATATGAAGCAAAATGTTTAACTGTTAACAAGAAATAGTTTAAAAAACGACCCGACATTGGATAGTAATTATAAAGTATAGGTCACCTGGATAATTATTACGACTCTATTGTCATCGAACATATTAAATTTGGTCCTGCAGTTCAGGCTGTATGTGGAACATACAAACATATATCGGTGACGCAGTGGTAGTGAATGCGACTGCTGTGCTTGAAGTCTCGGGTTCGATTCAGGTTAAGTAAGTAACACGATAAATCAGTGTTCTAATTTCACTTTAAAAAATTATTTAACTGTTTTCAAGCCTATTTTTTTTCTATGTTATAGAAACTTAAATGATCAGTTTAGGAAATAAAATAAAAACATAAATATTCCCTATTGTAGTATTACAAGTGCCTGAAAGCAATTAATAGCAAGCTTATCACCGTCAAAACTAAATAAAAACCTGGTATAATTGTGGCTGCCGCGTTGGTTTAGTAATTATCGTAGGCGACTGCCAATCAAGAGGTTACAGGTTCGATTGCGAAAGTAGGAGGGTTATGTTTTTCGAGTGTATGTTGAGTCTAAACGGCTTGTCGTATTTTATGTGAGTGGTGTCAATAGATTCGTCTTAGTCCTGAAAGCGACACTGGGTACATCAAAATTAAAAATAAACAGAAAAATTATACGCAGTCGGGCTTTTATTTTTTAAATGATTCGTTTCTTGTTAAAAAGACAACTATCGCTTTAGGAACATACATTCTATGTCGCTTGAGGCCTGTACTGACCTCTGGTTAAAAAAGCCTCATGCGATCAAGGTTGAATCTACAAGAAGTATATAAGTAGATATACAAACGACTGGTAGATGGCGTTGTTCTAAATTATTGTAAAAATGAGAGGTTTGTCGTTTTGCATTGAGGACATGTAATCCATACACACAAATTAATAAAATTAGAGTGTCTGTCTGTAATATTAGAAAAACCGCTTATGACTAACTGCATATGTATACAGACACGGGACATATACCAAAATAACATTTTAACAATTTTTGTCTGTTTGTCCGTCTATCTGTTTGTTCCGGTTAATCTCTAGAACGGCTGGACTGATTTTGACGGGACTGTCACTGGCAGCAAGCTGATGTAATAAGGAGTAAGCTAGGCTTAGGCTACTTTTTTTGACTAGCTTCACCCCGCTGCGTTACCCGCGATTGTAAATGTATAAAAAGAACCGCGGGTAACACCGTGGGACTCAGCTAGTATCAAATATACTAGCTTATTTTACTGCTAAAGTACGACACCTGGATTTTTCTATATTTTTTGTATTTCTATTTTTTTAAGGCAACTCCCTCAATAGACTGCCTCGGTGGTGTAGTGGTAACGTATGCGACTGCTTTGCTTGGTCTCCGGTTCGATTTCTAGGTCGAACTAAATGTTTGAATGATCTGCATATATTTGTTTCGGAGTTTGGTCTTTGTAGAATCTCTTTTGCATTGTCTCCATTCGCAAAGAGTATGGTGACCACTAACTCTTGGATTCTGCTCATTATTTTCATCAGGCAGAGTAGGCCAATGTATACCTAATAAGAAATGTTGAGTAAGAAATCGAACTCACGTCCTGGCGGTGTCAGGTTTAAACCTTACCACTTTCTTTAATATTTTTCTTTGAACTTAGTTAAGCTTCTTATGGGACTTATCACCATTTTAATCATAAAATAATATAACACTCATAAATAGTGTATTTTACATAACCTACTACTTCTTCTGCAGATACATTACTAGCTCGACCGGAGTGATACCACGGCCTCACTTAAAACCGGTGTGAAATAGCGCTTACGCTGTGTTTCCCCGAGTGAGTGAGGATAACAGAGGCCATACCCCAACTCCTTCCCCCATCCCTATCCTTCTCCCCATCCCCCAAAGGCCGGCAACGCACTTGTGACGCCTCTTGTATTGCAGATGTCTGTAGGCGGCAGTAATCGCTTACCATCAGGCGATAGGTCTGCACGTTTGCACGCTATTCCCTAAAAACAACTGGCCTCTTAGCCAAGATGCAAGAGTTTCGTCGAATCTCTGTCTACAATCACTAACGCTTCTATTCTGTTTATTTGACAAAATAGATCTATTAAACTACTTAATCTTAATAACTCCTGTTTTAAAACATATTAGTTTAGTAAGTGATTCAAGAGGAAGGTTTATGTGCGTGTAATACATGCATATTATACCAGAGGAAATCCGAAAATGTCATAGAGTCCCGTGCGAAGTCGGGCTGAGTCGGTAGTACTTCATATGTATGCATAATAGCTATAAGAACTTATGTTTTATCTGGTTTTTATATTCGAACAATATTTTTCGTTCTTTAAGTATACAATTAAATTACTTTATTCATCATCGAAACACTTTATCATCATCATCAATTTCACGCCACTTAGTTCGATCTTTGGCTTTAAGACTAGAGAGAATGTTAACTTGGCAACACCATAAACTGTCAAATAAATTAAAAGTCTACCAACTGATATCAAACTTTATGATAATCGTCATCTTGAAGTAGGTAAGGAACAAAAATTTCAAATTCAGAATTCTCTCGAATCAGCTATAACTGCCGTAAATAGCCACAACTATCTGGCGCTCAGACGAAACCAATAAAAAAAAAACTAAGCACTATTTCTGCGTTTTAAATTTTACATTAAAGCACCTTATTTCTTATGCACAAGGTCTTTATTAACTCGGCAGATAGTTTTAGTTACAAATTGTATATTTTGTGGTTTGACTTCGTGTAGAACGCGCTTATTCTCGGAGCGGATGACAGAATTCGAGAAGTTATTTGGATACATGTATCTATTTTAGAGTATCTATAGCCACAAGCGCGGTACAGGTTTGATTTTTATTTTTTGAAATGTATCTACTAAATAGGTATGTTTATCGCATTATTTTTGTGTTACTTATGCTACGTTCTTATTTCGTGTAAGGGGCTACATCTAAACAGATTTCAATGGTAGAAAAATAAGACGAAAGTGTGCCTAGATGAAAAAATAATGGTACAAAGTATAATTAATGAGTAATAAATATTTCGGACATCGGACACAACATAATCTTACTTAAAACTAAGCAGAGCTTGTACTACAAAAGTTGGATTGAGTGAAGGAATACATAAATATATTTTTTTTGTAATTTTTTCTAGTATTGTCCGTAGAAAACATCCAAACTCCGAAACAAATGTTTGCAAACTATACAAATATTTACTCCGACAAAGGAATCGAACCCTCATGTTCAGCAGTCGCGTACCCTACCACTGCGCAAGTGTAAATAAGTAAGTATTTTTAGTTTACTTTTATCAAATTGATTCGTTTCACTTCACTTGAGGGTCCATTGGTTAACTACCCATTTGCGGTAAAGGACTTAAGGAGATATGCAAAATTTAACTAGAACCACAGTGAAATATCTCAAAGTTTAAAATTACAAATACAAATCAAATACAAATTATTTGTTTATTAAAATTACCTATTTCTCTAAATCGAAATCGTAGTTCTTATTTATAATAATAATAACATTGTACCCACAATAGTAAAGCAACTGTAAAGTCACCTCAAAGGTTTACTTAGCCTATTTTAAAATAATAAATTAAAAATAAAAAGAGCCCGCGAGTCTAACTATAGTCACAAATTATTTTAATAACGATTTATCATGACAACATCTGACATCTCACCTAGCATCTCTCATCATCGGTTAAATTGTTGACTGTCAAATAAAATACAGCGCGTTTTCCCGCCTTCCAGTTACATCCAGATGAACAACTCCCTTTTTTTTCACAAATTACTTCGCCAGATTCAAGATAGCGAGAGATAAGAATTGCACATTAAATACGAAAAACAACTATTATTATGTCTTCCTGTGACATTTCATAACCAAAATTTAAATCTTAAATTAGATTGATATTTAAAACCCCTATGAACATAAAAATGTTGATTTATTTTATAGTGTGCACACCAGAAACATGACACATTTTATTTAAAAAAAGAACCGGAATTATAGAGAAGTTATAAATTGTCCTAGTTCTATATTCAAATCGACGTATAACCTAAAAATCTTTAATTTTTTTAACACTACTTAAGTGGGTACTATAGGCAAATGCTTTTATCAAATAAATATTTGAAGCATTTTATGAACAAACTAGTTTATGCCCGCGGCTCTGCCCGCGTATATGTCGGTTGTCGCGGCAAATAGTAGCCTATGTGTTATTCTGATGTATAAGCTATATTACTGTAAAGTTTCATCCCAATCCGTAGAGTAATTTTTGCTTGAAAGAGTAACAAACATCCTCACAAACTTTCACATTTATAACAGTAGTAGGATATTTAGAAGTCGATTTGAAGAACTCATACAATACCTTATTCTGTTAAGCTGTAAACCAAGGCGTGCGTTGTTTGGGTCTTGCTAAATAGCTGTGTAATATGTATATCTCAGAATATTCATATAAATATTATTAATCGTAAGAGAAATGATCAGAACGATCGAACTCCGACCTTGTACTGTGTACACTTTATGTTACCTACAACATGAATCATTTGCTTATCTCTATAAATAACTTAGTTTATTGCATATATTCTGTTCATCTTAACATTTATTAATAAAAAATATTAAAATTGTATGTCTGAGAATACTAGAGTTGAGTAAACACCCATTTTAG
This sequence comes from Hyphantria cunea, assembly GCA_003709505.1. NCBI lineage: Eukaryota > Metazoa > Arthropoda > Insecta > Lepidoptera > Erebidae > Hyphantria > Hyphantria cunea. The sequence goes on along the minus strand of PKRV01000906.1, from coordinate 440,222 downwards.
TCGAATTTGAAATCGGATAACTTCAGTTTGTTTTTTTATATGTAAGAGTGTTCCAATTTTAAATCGGATATTAAAAGTTTTTTTTTTCAATTAAATCCTTGTTTCTCATTGATTCAAATACCGTTTTGTGTGACGTCAATTTGAAACGGTTTACATTCATAAATTGACTGTCAATATCAATAAAATGGGACCATGTCCCCGCCATTTGATTTAAATACGTTAATATAAAATACTAGAATATGCCCACGGCTCCACCCGCGTATATGTCGTTTATCGCGGCAAATAGTAACCTATGTGTTATTCTGATGTATCAGCTATATTACTGTAAAGTTTCATTCAAATCCGTTCAGTAGTTTTTGGGTGAAAGAGTAACAATCATTCTCATAAACTTTCACATTTATAATATTAGTATAGATTAAACTTAGTAAAAAACAAATTTTTCCTGTCTCTTTATTCCTACATTACCTATTAAATGTAGGAATAAAGACAAAGAAAAAAGTTGATTTTTTCGAGGCTATTAATATTGAGATATAATTTTTATGTAACTGTCTCAACATTTAATATTAATAATAGATCATATACATACTCTAGCTTTTATCCTACATAGAGTAGGCAGAAGCTTATTTAAAACCCATACCAGGACTTTTCTCCTTTTGGCTCCGCACGATATAACTGGACTTAAACATTTGGAGGGCAAGTTTATTGCCATGTATAAAATACTCCTCATACTTAGTTTATTTATTTCAAAACAAGCGACCGCATACTGCTATGGGTGGGAAATGTGGGAATTAAGGATAAATAATCAAGAGACAACAAAATAATTTGGGAATCTAAACGATAGTTTGAATTATCTATACTAATGCTATCACATCATCTGTCACTCGAACTATTTTGTTTCAAAATTCAGGACTTATTAGGTACTTCTGAATCACTGCTAGTTACCGTATAACCTTAAAAAATCATGTGCGAATTATTTATTTATAAAGTTATTAATATGAGAAATTAACAGTTTGTTTGCTCGAACGTGCTAATATCAGGAACTAAGTAACTAAGAAGTAAGAATATTTTTTTGTATTTGTTGTGTCTGCAATCAGCGCATTCACTTTTAGCAGATGTGCTGCATGATTCTCTCGTTAAGAGTGTGTCCTCCAGCGAGAACATCTTCTCATAATTAATCATCAACATTATAAAATATCTCTTCTTTTAAAGCGTTTAACATAAACTTTATCGTGGGAGAGCCACGCTTCGGCATGCATGGGCCGGCTCGACCGGAGTGATACCACGGCCTCACAGAAAACCGGTGTGAAACAGCGCCTGCGCTGTGTTTCACCGAGTGAGTGAGGATACCGGAGGCCCATAATCCAACCCTTCCCTTCATCCCCCTCCCCATCCCCCAAGGCCGGCAACGCATTTGTGATGCCTCTGGTGTTACGGGTGTCCATGGGCGGCGGTAATTGCTTACCATCAGGTGATACGTCTACTCGTTTGCCCTCTATTCCATAAAAAAAGTATTGGGGTGGGCTTTTAACCGTTTCCTGTATGTAGTTTTGATATTGGCAATTTCTTCTCTTGCTATGGGTATTTCCAAGTGTTCGTGGATCTCAGTATTAGTCACGTACTAGGGGACATTACTGATTGATCGGAGAATTACGTTCTACATTCTTTGTATTCGTGTGATGAAGGAGTTACTAGCACTACCCCACAGCTGAAGGCCGTACATCCGTATAGGTTTCAAGATCGACTTGTACACTAGTAATTTGTTGTCGATTGACAGTTTGCTGTTTCAGCCTAACAGCCACAGGAAGCTTCTGTGTTTGATGATCAGCTCATCTCGTTTCTTATTGATGTGCTCATTCCATGTCATACGCCTATCAAATAAATATTTAAAAAACTTTGAATGTCGAACAGCCCAGTTTTCGAAAAACTGTTATTTTTATATAAACAATAAAGTTTATTCTATTATAACTTTACTACGCAACCAACGGGATCCTTTTTTTTTTTATCGGGGGGAAATCCTCATGGATGTCCTCCGCTCTGGGGACAGAGCGAAGGGGTCTGTCAGACTTTTACTGACTAAAACCCCCCGGTTTTCCGTCTCTCTCCTACGCCAGGGATCACGGGAACTTAAAAGGCATCCGCAATCCCCGACTGGTGCCGGCCCGCTGCTGCAGACCACATCTCGTCAGCGAGAGGAGTGAGGTATTTGACTCCCCTCGAGACTTCAAAGAGGGGCGCACAGGAATACTAAGCGCCGCCACCTCGGGTCCGGTTGGTTGGGCGCGACGGACATCCCCAAGTCCACCGCCCCTGGACCCAGTTAGGGAGGCCTGTGGAGGTCAGCGTATGCCCTCCTCCGATGCCCGGTGCGCCTTCTGCGGACTGAGAGAGAGGTCAGGATCTCCCTCTCCCTTTCCGCAGCCTCCTTCTGCGAGATGACGGTTTCGCAGAAGGACACCACCGCGTCCCAGGACTCCTCGCCGTCGACCATAGAACGAACTACGGCCGGCAGGGAGAGGTCACTGCCTACTACAGAGATGAGCACACGGCGCGGCCCCTCCCAAGCGGCACACTCTGCCAGTGGACGACGCAGTGGTGACACCGAGCGTCCGGCTCCCTGCCTATGCGACACAGGAACCTCCCGAAGCAGCCATGACCCGAGAGGATCTGCGTCAGACGGAACGAGAGGGAGCCGTGCCTTAACCAACGGGATCCTAGCATAAATTAATGTCGCAAAAATTTGGAAACTTTAATATTATTGGGGCACACACGAAGTTACAGTTCAGCTGTTTTAAGACACTACACACAGTTCAAGATCGATTAAAAATCACTTATGAAAGCCATAGTTTTTGTTTCTAAATTACCTAAATGTAAACCAGTTTGGTCCAATTATGCATAATACAAAAAATCAGAAGCAACGCCGTATTTAATAACTAAATAATATCTTATATTTAAATGTCAAAGCATAGTATTGTTGAGCAGACATGTTAATGGTTCAATAATAAATAAATCCTTGTATCGTGTACGCGTGTGTAGAACCATCCAATATTATATATTCCCGCCTTTCCGTTTTTGAATTGCATTTGAAAAAAAATGTGTGCTGTTTAGTTATTAAAAAGAAAATTACCTGAGTGAATATCGATATATTAGTCGATTTATTTTTTCGTAGTTGTGAACTAAAAGTGATATAATTTCTTCTTAATACGGAAGTCATTAAATGGTTAGTCCTGCCAGTGATCATTCTGGGCCATGGCCACTGAGACGATCGTTCGACGACCACATTAGTACATTTTATACCAGGTGATATTAATCAGTTTGCCATCGGAAGGTGCCGACGTATGTCCAGTTCCTACATGTTAAACAAAACCGCATTGTAATCATAGCTGTAAGTATTTTTATCTGTATTATTTATGTTGTAAATAATAATTAGATTGGAGTATCAGACAGTGGACAAAAGAACTTATTTGTAGTGGCCTCTGTTCTCAGACTGTTTTTATCAATTTTATAGCTTTGAATGTAATTCATACGGCGTAAAGAAAAAAAAAGAGTTTTTTCCTTAAAAAGTTTTCTGTAAATTAACGGATTGTTGTAATCTTTCGGGCTAAATAACATAAATTCTTTCTATTTTTTTAACACTTTATTTCTAGCCAGACGCAAAAGATTTTAGACAGCATTTAATGGAGACACTATTAATAATATTCATTTAATTTTCTCAAGAAAGCGTTTTATTCGTTTAAAAGATATTATTCAAGTCTACATATTAATGTTAGTTAATTATTTAACTTCAAGTGTTTTCCCATATATTTTCAAAATAAGTAAATATTTTAGTTAAAAACCCATGTATTTGCATATTATATTTATGTATATTCTACATATACATTTTATTAGGAACTTGTCACTATGTTTAATGCTACGGAAATGGACGCGAAATTTTCCACTCCGATTGGTTAATATTCAAATAGGTGGCCATTAATAACGGAATTAAAAGTAAATAAAACGACAAAAAACTTCGAACAGTTCTATTTATAAAAGTTTTGTAAATTAATATCAACGACAATGTCTCCCGTTTGCCAATCTTATTTGAGGTCACAATCACACCAACTTTGGAATAAATTATGACCTGTTTCTTTTAAGACGGGCAGCTTGCCTGGTGCAAGATCTTCTTAAATGGATTCGTTCCAGAAGAGACAAAAGGGAAGGATATGTTAGGATAACAAAAACAGATAGAGTAAGGCAGCTAATTAAGGAGACGCGTAACGTTTTGTCCATCTTGTGTTGCGAGAAGGTTGGTGGGTGTGGATATGTGCATAGCATGTAAGAGGCATTGTTTATCTATCTTGAAAGTATATATTATGTTATGTTTGCTTATTTGTTTATCTTCAATTTAAAACAAAGGAGGGAACTGTGGCAACACTAGTAATGTCAGACGATGTAGAAGCTTCGAGATTATAGTAGTCATACAGTTTTTTGTAAAATTTTAGATACGTAAATTAAGGTCATGTTAAGAGACCTTCTAAATTCATTTACCAACAATAACGACTGTAGATACATATTAGTATGTTTAAGAAACGTTTCTTTTGAACGAGTTTACAAACAGGAAGGACTTGTAAACATACATATCTAAATAGGTTAGAACATTATATATGTATAATTGATTGATAAAATGGACAATGAATGTCCCTGTCCTAATTTACTTTTTATCACAGAACTGCTATTATATGAATACAAGATCCAGGGGTCGTCGAGTTATTTACTTTCCGACTCATTTTCCATTAGACTTGCAGTTTACCTTAGCTTTATAGTCTTATCCTTTTGAATGTATTAATGTTGCATATCCCTTTGTCCTGTCTGCCAGCCATAAAAAAAGGGTGTGTGTGTACTTATGTGAACGCGTTAGAAGTTGTACTTCTTTCGCGTAACAAGATAAAAATTAGAAAAACTCTAATTTGACTATAGCTAACTTCAGGGTGTCGGTTTTTCTTGACGGTGTGCGCGCGCATTAAAAAAAATTACTCTCATTATCTTTCCCTAACGCGCCGAAAGAAGTATAACTTCAAAAACAGCCATAACTTTAGCAGTGCCGAACATTTGGCAACAATCTCGGATAGAATATTGATAATGTACTTGCTAGAAATGTGCTAATGTGCTAACATTGTTAATTAGATATTACTCACTTTAGTTACTAAAATTTACAGCTGACATGCCTATTATCTGTCTCCAAACCACAAAGATCGTATCACCCGGTAACAGAAGCGGTATTTTTTTAATTTAAATATTACCTATCTAATTATAAACTGAAATTAAAATTATCTCAATTTAATCAAATGTAAATTAATCTACATTTTAAATGCTATTCAAAGCTTAAATATGTCCACCTAAATTTATCGTAGAAACGAATGAAGTTTTTTTCGTCCTAATTAATAAGCTCGACTCTCGCGCCTAACTTAGAACGTTTCACACTGTTATTAGAAACACACACTGTTATTACAAATATTTTATACACAAACACGTACAAACACAATTTTTCATAAAGAATTAATTATACTAACAACTATTTACTCTGCAAATAAAATTTGAACAAACGAGGAAATATTTTTAACAAGACCGCCATTATAGTCAGAGACAAAATAGACCATGAATGATGTAACCAGAGATTATGAAATAAAAAAGTCTACTGATGTAACTTGAGCCTAAAGTATAAACACCTAAGGACAATATATGAACAAAAAGTTGTTGTTTTAAAATATCATTGGAAACACCACTGAATGTTACTTGTTATTTTTTTCTTATTCATACATTGCGTGACTCAGATATATTGATACAGTCTTGCATGATATATTATTAGTATACCTAATGAAATTATTGTACTTCGAAAAACCGTACTGTCAAAACCATCTGAAAATTATACAAAGCTTAACCAATATAAATGCGAACGGTAATAATAAATAACCTACATTACCAGCGTGTAGGTAACATAGGCAAGGGTGCCAAGACGGGGTGCAAGGGGTGCTATTTCATAGGTAAAGACCTAATATAATTCTATATTTATACTATATAGATGAGCCCCGGTATCACCCGCGGGTATAGCCGCGGGTCGAATAAATTATTGAAGTGAAACTTCTTTAGGCGCATGAGGGTAATTATTTTACAAATGTAACGTCACGCAAGTATGCAACGGAAATGTCGAAAAAGAGAGAGAGAGCGATCGAGACCGATTGAGAGAGAGTAAGACAGGGCGAACGTAGCATTAAGCAACTAGCGATGGAATGAGAGTAGGGAGCAAGCAAGTGAGAAAGATCGAGAGAAAAAGTGAGATAGAGCGATTGTCGTATCACGCACAGTGCCATGGAGCGAGAGCTGGGAGAGAGCTAAGAAGTTTCACTTCTGACATGTGTACTTTGTACGCACGCACTTTTTTTTTATTTTGTAAAGGATTAGACAAAAAAAAACATTAATATCGGTTCGGACGTTTCGGAGGAGTGTAGTCACATACACATGCACAGAAGATTTGGATCTGAATATGATCCTGGCGGCATCCACGACCATAGGCTACTTCTTTTTAGGTCTTAATCTAATGGAAAATATAATGTAACCTGTTCTTTAAATATATACATCTATGCTCAGAAGCTAAACTAGTACTAATTAATTAGCACGCCTACACGACGCGACGTGATTAATTTGTTTATTTTCTTTTAACTCCTTTCTTAGACCTCTCTCTAAGGAGAAAGTGGACGAATACAAAGATAATTTAACCAATTTAACCCTACAAAGACACAAGTTTGCACGTTCACTGCTAAAAAACTGCCGTGGGTCGTATGTCCTCGTTTTGAAGATACTTCCCTATCTGCCTCAGCCAATATTGGAATACTTGGTATCGACATATCAAGCGAAGTCCAGTTTCGTGATCATTTGGAGGGTAAGGCCAAATTGCCCTCGAAAAAGCTCGCTGTGCTCAACAGGTCGAGACAGTATTTCACTCCAGCCCACCGCCTTTTGCTTTATAAGGCGCAGGTCCGGCCTCACATGGAATACTGTCCCCATCTTTGGGCGGGGGCACCCCAATACCAGCTCCTCCCTTTGGACCGCATTCAACGGAGAGCGACTCGAATCGTCGATTCCCAGAAGGTTTTAATTCGGCTAGACTCATTGGCGCTGCGTAGAGATATGGCTTCACTTTGCATCTTCTACCGCATTTACCATGGGGAGTGCTCCGAGGAACTGTTCGGCTGATTCCTGCCGCCTCTTTGCGACATCGTCCTTCGCGACTGAAATTTCATCCCCATCATCTTGATAGTTGGCAGTCCACAACTGTGCGCTTTTCAAAGAACTTTTTGCCTCGCACAATAAAATTGTGGAATGAAATTTCGCCTGCGGTATTCCCAAACCAATACGACCTTCAAACCTTTAAGGAAAGAGCGTATTCTTTCTTAAAAGGCCGGCAACGCACTTGTGACGCCTCTGGTTTACCATCAGGCGATACGTCTACTAGTTTGCTTATTAAACCATAAAAAAAAATACTAAACTGTTTAATTTTTAATGTAGGTAAACTAAACTTAGTTTAAAGATAACTATTTTATAAATGCCTTCTTGAATATTCTTTAAACCTAACGTAAGTTTGGACAATAGAAGAGGAGGTATTCTCTGTACCCTTTTCCGTACGTTAAAAGAAAAAAAACGGAACCCTTATAGAATCGCTTTGTCCGTCTGTATGTCAATACTTTTTCTCACGAATTTGCCGAGGTTTGATTCCTCTTGAAAAAAAAAATGAATGATTATATGATAAATCAATGATAAATTGGTTCGTGTCATATACTATCTATTGTCTATTGTCCCTTGGAATTGTGAAGAATCTAACTTCTTACACTACGCAATCAAAAGATACAGTCGTTTATGCTGCAAATTTTCAACATTCGCAAGGGAATCAAAACCTACAGAGTACTTCCCGTGATGGGCATGCCGTTATTGCGGCGGTAAGACCCGTTATGGAGGATTGGCATGAGAGGCATCATAGGAGCGTCTCATACTAGCTGATACAGGTGATCACGGGGAAAGGATGCTTCGGATAGCACCTGTGTCTGATCCACAAGGCGCCAACGCCTGAGTGCCACCACTGCGATGGCGAGACCGTAGACTCGGCGGTTCACATACTGCAGAATGTCTGGCGTAGAAGGAACCGAGTCGTGATCTCGTGGCGGCCATCGGGGTGGGGGTTCTCTCGCTCGGAAACATGATTGCGGCAATGTTGCGGAGCGAGAGCGCGTGGAACTCTGCCGTCTCTTTCTGCGAACAAGTTATGCTTACGAAGCAAATGGCGGAGCGAGACCAGGAGAGGTTTAGAACTCTCCCTGTCCGCCAGGCCCGGGAACGGGCCAGGTACCGCAGACGGCTCAGACGCCGGAGATCGCTAGACGATCTCCGTCCTCCATAAGCGCAAGCCTGAGGGTGACAGGTAAGGCCATCTATCAAGCAGAAGCAGGCCGGGGTGGCGGCGCGAGCCCTATAAAGTGCACGCGCCCTTTTCTGCACAAAATAGGAACGCGAGGGTTCCATGTTTGAAAGCATTTTCTATTGTTAAAAACAATTATACTTCTACAAAATATAAAGATCTAGTAGAAAAAAATGCGGTTTAAATTTTAAGTTTAAAATTCACGAGAAAATCTCGGCGGTGTCATGGCGTCTGTTTATGTAAGACGCGACGTCACCATCTGTTAACTAGTGTCAATTATAGTTCTTGAAACAGTAAAGTGATCTTCGATTATATACGAGCAAAGTGAGCTTTATACATAAGTGACGTAACTCGCTCTGATTGATATAACTGATATAACATTGCGGATTGCTGTACCATGTAGTTTTATTTTTGATAATAAACTATGGATCTCACGCTAAATATGAGAATGAACACAATTTTTAGACTCTGTGAACCCCATTTCATCAGATAAATACATAATTATAGTGGTTCTTGGTTACTTTCATCATGCTTATTGTATTAGGTGTAACACTCTCGGTGTCGATGGACAAATCATATGGTGTTACGAATGTATAAATGTATGTCGGCTATCTATCTATGTAACGCATATATCATTTTTAATTGTCAACCGTTTGAAACAGTATAAAGACAAAATTTTTAATGCATTTTATTACAAAACACAGGGAATGGGTGAAGCCAATTCTGTTTCTTCTTAACACTTCTAAAAGTTATTGATTTGAGTCTTATTGCCCGCCTCGGTGACGCAGTGGAAGCGAAAGCGACTGCTGTGCTAGTGGTCTCGGGGTTCGATTCCTAAGTCAGACCAAATTTTTACATCATCTGTAAATATCGAAACAAATATTTGTTGGGATGGGTGTTTTCTATGTATAATATACATTAACAAAAAAAAAAGTATATATGTAGTAATATTAGTTGTCTAGAACCCATAGTACAAGTTCTGCTTAGTCTGGGACTAGATGGCGTTGTTTGTTAAAATGTCCGAAATTACATATTTATTTATTAGTTTTTCAATATCTTTAATGTAAAGACTGCATAGTCAGTTTAGCGGTTGATGCATGCAACTGTCGATCAAGAGGTCCCGGGTTCGAATCCCGGGTCGGTTCCGGTCCATCAATAACAATTTGGATGTCGTGGTCTGAACCCCCGAGCCTTGAAGAGCAAGAACCGCTGTCGGTCCTGTAACTCCTTTTTCCCCGATCGTGTTGGTTAACCGTCCCGGTAGAAGCGCTCATAGCCCAGTTGCACTCGGTGATTAGAAACAATCACCGAGGGTAAGCAACGACGGCGCGGTCGTTACCTGGATGGGTGACCGCTGACCGTGATGGCTTGTTACCATGAGCGTCTCCGTGATTCGGAGGTCATGTTAAACAGTCGGTCCCGGATGTCATCATAGGATAATAGTCGTGAAGCTTAGTTGAAGGCCTTCGGGCGGCTTTAAAACATCCAAAGATTCAGTCACAACGTTGTCTTGTCAGTTCCCAACCCGCACTCGGCTAGCGTGGGGGCGTATAGTCTTAACCTTCTCCTGAGAGGAGACCCGAGCCCGGCAGTGGGACATTATGCGTTGTTGATGATGATGATGTTGTTTAACCGTCCCATTGGATGATGAGAGAGAGTGCCGCGGCCGTAATCGTACATTAATGTAGAAACATTGACCCTTTACAGTACTAGTATACGTTTAGATTGTATTGATTACGATTGTAAATATAATCTAGTTGTAATGTAATCTGTATCCATGTAGATATATATTGCGCAATGTTTATTAATTAACATTAATATTGTGCAATACAGCCCACAGTCCACTGCCCCAAGACTTACAAGCCTTACTATATACATCATCACACCAGAAAGATTCCTAAAAAATATTTTTATTTAAGAACTAGTTCTTGCCCGCGGCTTTGTTCGCGTGGACGCCGATCATAATGTATTTAATTAAATACTGTGCAAGTATGTATGAATAATTTATTCATGTCTTTAGAAGTATTTATTAATTTTTTATCATTAGTCCATTAATAAGTACTTTAATTCTAACTGTCGATCCGTATTTTAAACATTAAAGGATTTCTTATTATCCTAATCTAATAATCTAATGATGTTAATAAATACGTAATACCATACAATAAGGACTCAATCAAAGCACATAAAATGAATAGTCACATTATTTCACCCCCTTAGGGGTAGAAACGCTTAAATACGTATCTCATCACTTCAGCATCAGCCTATCGCAGTATACTGTTGACACATGCCTCTCCCGGCTTATTGTGAGTCCATTCGTTTAGATAGTGTCCGTACACCTGCACGCAATTGTGTGTTATAGTTGTGAAATACGAATATATCAATTCATACAAGTGAGATGCTGCTCGCCTCATCATCTTTATCTTCCTAGCCTTTATTATTCATAAGATTTGGGGTCGGCTATAGTTCAACGGCTATAGGGCAGCGTTTGGGAAACTGCGTCCGATCTTCTCATCGTCGATCCCACAATGCCTAAAGACGAAAGTCTTCAATGCGTGCGTCCTACCCGTAATGACATTCGGAGCCGAAACGTGGACACTTACAGTTCGTCTGGTCCATAAGTTCAAAGTCGCTCAGCGTGCTATGGAGAGGGCTATGCTCGGCGTTTCTCTAAGGGATCGCATCCGAAACGAGGTGATCCGACAAAGAACCAGGTTCATCGACGTAGCCAACAGGATAAGCAAGCTGAAGTGGCAGTGGGCTGGTCACATTTGTCGAAGAACCGATAACCGTTTGGGTAAACGAGTTCTTGAGTGGAGACCGCGTCTCGGCAAACGTAGTGTAGGACGTCCACAGGCCAGGTGGAGCGATGATTTGCGCGGGACGGCTGGCAGGAGCTGGATGCGAGAAGCCATAGATCGAACTAAGTGGCGTGAAATTGGAGAGGCCTATGTCCAGCAGTGGACTGCGATAGGCTGATGATGATGATAGTTCAACCGGTTGTAACTGAATATCAGTTTTTTCATGGAGTGACTGACAACCGGGACCGACGGCTTTACGTGATCTCCGAGGCACGGGCGGGAAACAAAGCCATATTCCATGGTCCAGGCTCCGCAGTCTGACCCGGGAATTGTACCTGAGACCTTTTGATCGACAGTCGCTTACGCTAACCACTAGATCAACGAGGCTTGCCTGTTAGATAGTTAAAACAAATTACATGAAAAAAAAAATCTTCCCAGCAAACGCTAGGAATTAAAACATTTTCTGTTTACACGTTAAAAGAGTCAACAAACACCTCCATTCTCCACACTGCTACATTGAAAATGGATAAATCATATTTACTTGTGGTGTACACCGCAGGCGGCTCCTTTGATCTTGCTTTGACAAAAAGCCGCACGTTGCATAGAGCGGCGGCGCGATCAAAGCGACCTTATCGATACGAATCGCGATCGCATACGATATTACGATCTAAGCGAATGTACTGTACATAATTGAGATACACATTTATTGGTATAGGTATTCTGCCGGTGATAGAAGTATATGTATAAATAGATAATTTGCTTAATTTATAAATTTAGTCAATATGAAAACCGATTTATATGTATTAATTAATAAATTTTAATAATTATTTGGTTATTCAACTGACATATGGATTAATGTTCGGTACACTATAAAATACTCTTAATAACAAACGTAGTGTAGGACGTCCACAGGCCAGGTGGAGCGATGATTTGAGCAAGACGGCTGACAGGAGCTGGATGCGAGAAGCCATAGATCGAACTAAATTGAAATTGGAGAGGCCTATGTCCAGCAGGGGACTGCGATAGGCTGATGATGATGATGATGATGATTAGTAGCTCTTGAAGTTATAACACATCTATACAAATAAATAAAATTGGATTATCTGCTTTTAATATTAAAATAGCCCCATTTTACTAAATACACGGTCTGTATACCAAAATAACACATTTTACAATTTTTGTTTGTTGGTTCCGACTAATATCTGGACCAATTTTAACAAGACTTTCCCTAGCAGATAGCTAATGATATAAGGAGTAACTTAGGCTACTTTTTTAGACTAGATGTGACCCGCGGTGTTACTCGCGGTTGTTGTTGTACCACGGGGCTCATCTAGTATTAAAATGACATGGTTTTCAATTTTTGTCTGTATGTCTGTTTGTTCCGGCTAATGTGTGGGACAGCTGGACCGATTTTGACGACTTTCACTAGTAGTTAGCTGATGATATAAAGAGTAACTACCACTAGGCTAGGTCCCGCGGTTGTTGTTACTCTGCCAGTAGCTCTGCAAGACTCAGCTAGTATTTATATAAATAATGAAAAAATTATACATATTATAAAATATATAAATCCCAAGAACATCGTACAGATTATTTGTCGGTAACAAAAACGAATACAGTTTTGTGGCGATTTGAATTTTTATGAGCATGAATGAAAAATATTGCAAAAACTGGGTAAAAACGATGTTTTGCGAGTTAGGTAAAGAATAGTTATGAAGGTCCAGATGTGTTAATACAAGCAGTTCCCGGAGTCCTCCCTTGACAGGTGCAGAGTGGCACACCGTCTGGTTTTAGCCGGTCCGATTCCGACACACCACCCCGTCGCAAACCCGGTAGGCTGACGGCCCTGGGGTATCCACACGTAAAAGAAAGGAAGAGTTATGAAAGAACTTTCAGATATGTTGTTTGAAATCGGTTTTCTTCGAGGCCGACCAGATTGATGCCATGGTATCACAGAAAACTGGTGTGAAATAGCGCTTGTGCTGTGTTTCACCGAGTAAGTGAGGTTTGACTGCCTCGGTGGTGCAGTGGTAGCGTATGCGACTGCTGTGCTAGAGGTCTCGAGTTCGAATCCTTAATCGGACCAAATGTTTGTATGATCTGCAAATATTTGTTTCGGATTTTGGGTATTTTTCTATGTATAATATGTATGTATTTACAAAAAAAAAGTATATATATTAATATCAGTTATTTAGTACCCATAGTACAAGCTCTGCTTAGTTTGGGACTAGATGGCGTTGTGTGTTAAAAATGTCCAAAAATATTTATAATTATTTATAAGGCTCGAAAGTGATACCAGAGGCCCATACCTCAACCCTTCTTTCAATCCTAGTTTTCTCCTTTCGTTGGCTCTTACGACCACGATGTGTTAAATAGAAGTGATGTGGTGACGCTTCGTACCTACTTTAAAAGTCAGCGCACAGTTTTTTTTTTTTATAAAAAGACAACTCCCCCATTAGGAATATACATTCCTGTATCACGGGGATCTTTACAAACATACATGAAACGGACACAAAGTACACCCAGGCTTAGAACAACAGTTTATGGATCACACAAAGTGTTGTACCATGTAGGATTTGAACCCACAACACTTGGCGCAGTAGAAAGCAGTGTGGCGAACACTGAAACCACTAGGCCAACCGTGTAGTCAAACAAAAAAAAACAGATAAATCTATCTTGGTACTGTCTTTGATATGATAACATCTTATACATCGAAGAACGCCGGCTACTGCGCACACGAATAAGCATGACCCATTCCTGAGTCGGACAAAATGTTTGTATGATCTGCAAATATTTGTTTCGGAGTTTGGGTGTTTTCTATGTATAATATGTATGTATTTACAAAAAAAAATGTATATGTGTATTAATATCAATTGTCTAGGACCCATAAGTACAAGCTCTGCTTAGTTTGGGACTAGATGGCGTTGTGAGTTAAAATGTCCGAAAATATTTATTTATTCTCACGTTCCGCCTGAGCTGACCGAGATCGCGGAACAAGCGACAGAGTGACGCTTATTATTCATCATTGTTTTCATAAGACGTAATCACGTAAAATTACCCACTTTGAGAGAGCCACGCTTCGGCATGAATGGGCCGGCTCGACCGGAATGATACCACGGCCTCACAGAAAACCGGTGTGAAACAGCGCTTACGCTGTGTTTCATCGAGTGAGTGAGGATACCGGAGGCCCATACCCCAATCCAACGCCCCCTATCCCCCTCACCATCCCCCTTCTCCCCAGGCCGCCATAGTGTGGGTCACCATGCTGCATTGTTCTTTTTCGCATTGAGGATGGTGACCACCACTCTTGGATTCTGCTCATGCTTTCCATCAGGCAGGGCAGAGTCATTTTGGCAGCATAAATATAAAAAAAAAAAAAAAAGTTATAGGCAAACAATTTATTTTCCTTAGTTGTTTCTTCTTTTAGACTAAGACTAAGAGTCGACTAAGGGACTTAGTCGACTTTTACGACACTAAAGGATGAACAGGGTTGGTGCTACTCAGTATCCACTTTTTATTAAAGTGAAATTTTTATTACGTCGTCTCAAATTTTTTAGTCTGTGTATCGCATGTCGCGTGACGCGTGACGCGTGGCGGTCAGTGTTTAATGTAAATGTTGTTATTTATTTGCTTTATTAGATTTATTTATTTGCATGTGAAAAAAAGTTTCACTTTTACCGTGGTTTCATAAAACCACACAATCCTTTTTTTATTTTTTTGTATTATCTCGTTGAGCCTATTTCATAAAATACAATAAAAATATTTTGTTGGCCGTAGGGTGTACCTGGAGATCTGTCACACAGCCTTCGAGCCTAGTATGGACTCCAGCTCTAACCAGGGAATTTTTAAAAACTGTTTTATATGTACCTGGATCTCATATAACTTAAATTGTAAATTTCCTGTGATAGAAAATAAAGTTTTATTATTATTATTAATCAGTCCCCACGCGGTTATATTCTCGTCTGCCAGAATAAATATAGCAATTGAAATTTGATTTTCAGAGTATGTTGTCTTTGGAGGAGCTTGCTGTGCGCCTCTTCGATGTTGGTGCAGTGCGTCTGGGTGACATAGAAGCGAAAATTGGCAGGCGCACACCTATCTATTTCGACCTGAGGGTGGTTGTATCACGACCGGAGATCATGGTAAGAAATAATCATGGTTAATCTTTTGTGTTAGTAGGTTTTCGTTTTTGACATCCCTGATGTATCAATGCTGTGTATGTGTAACCAGACTGCTAACTTAACCTAGACGTGACTATGACTATAAACAAAACCTAATATACTATTATATATATATATACATATATAAAGGTTGCCTGGAAGAAATTGCTTTTTAGCACTGAGGCCGCCATTTGTACATGGTCGTTTATATGTTATGCTTCTGAATGTAAATTTTTTTAACTGGTGTACAATAAAGTTTATTCTATTCTATTCTATAACATACTCATATATTTTTAAATACACACATATTAAAGACCAGCTTAATACAAAGATTAAAGTCACTCAGCGTGCTATGGAGAGGGCTATGCTCGGCGTTTCTCTAAAGGATCGCATCAAAAATGAGTTGATCCGAAAAAGAACCAGGCTCATCGACATAGCCCACAGGACTAGCAAGCTGAAGTGGCAGTGGGCTGGCCATATTTGCTGTAGAACCGATAACCATTGGGGTAAACGGGTTCTTGAGTGGAGACCGCGCCTTGGCAAAAATAGTATAGGACGTCCACAGGTCAGGTGGAGTGATGATTTGCGCAAGACGGCTGGCAGGAGCTGGATGCGAGAAGCCGAGAATCGATCTAAGTGGCGTGCAGCTGGAGCGGCCTATGTCCTGCGATAGGCTGATGATGAAAAACCAGCTGTGCCCCGCGTTGTTACCCGCGTTTGATGTTGTATGGAGACCAGCACGTAACTTGGCTAGATCGTTAGATGCACAGAAGTAGTGGCAGAAGTCGTATTTTAGATGCCTTTGCCTAACTCGCGGTTAATACCCCGAGGCACAGCTAGTATGTTATATACTATGTGAATGGTTAAAATAAATAATCCGGTAATCCGGTAATCCGGTAATCCGGTTACCATGGGCGTAGCTAGGAAGAGTCGGATTTTATTCTTTTAATAATTCATTACTTGTTTTCATAATAATATTATTAAAGGGACATAGTTATTGACATTTCCGAAAATTTGGAATTACACTTTCAGTCAATAATGTCTTTCGTACGGCTAAATTATTATTGTAACAATTATTCATTGCTGCCTCTTATATAACGCACCTATCTATATTCTATCTTATCTCATTTAAAATGACCCATCAAATAAATTACTAAAATCGTTAGGTTATCGTCAAAATAATGTTTTGACAGCTTTCTGAATACACATTTTTTTGATGCAAGCATATAGGTATTTGGAACCCTATTTATTAATTTTTATTTACCTTATAAGTAATTTCAGATTTTTTTCCATAGATGGCAGTTGCCCAGCTGTTACAAAAACTGGCGCGTGGAATACATCACGATCTCCTGTGTGGTGTACCCTACGCAGCTCTCCCTATTGCTGCCGTCATGTCAGTCAACACAAACATACCAATGATTATGAAGAGAAAGGAAACAAAACTCTACGCAACCAAAAAAATACTAGAAGGCCTGTATGAAATAAATCAACATTGTTTGGTAGTAGAAGATGTAGTGACATCTGGTGGCAGCCTACTTGAAACTGTTGATACTTTACGTTCCGAAGGTTTGATCGTGTCACACGCTGTAGTAGTTCTAGATCGAGACCAAGGTGGCGCTAGAGTATTAAAAGAAAACGGAATAATTGTGAAACCATTGTACACTATGACTGGTTTATTAAAAATCTTAAAAGATGCCGGCAAGATTGATAGTGAAACTGTTGATTCTATTCTAGATCATATTAAAGAAAGTCAGTTTAATACCGCTATGAAGGATAATTTAGAATTATTGTAACAAAAACCAAACGAGGTAACCTAGAAATTTCTTTATACATATAAACGATACACGCTACATTTACAAAGTAGGTGATAAGTGCATTTGATATCTTGTTTTAAAGTATTGTTTATTTTAAAACCTAAGTTACATGATAATTAACACGTAAGTCGATAGGGTTATCAAATGATCTTAACTGCAAGTAAAGGTGACGTTGGTGAGGAATAGTCATTTCTATATTTATCAATATTGACTACAAGGCATGCCACATAATTATAAAGACAAACTGATGCTATAATAAAAACTTAATATGAAATGACGTTTCGCTAAAAGCCGAATAACAGGTAAAGAGGCAAAATATGTAATCAAAGAAGTTAAGAATTTTTAATACCTGAAATAATTTCTGACTTGTGAAAGTCGATAACTAATTTTCATTTATTTTCTATTTAACTTTATTTTATATTGTTTATAAGAAAAATCATGTAACTTCTAGGGTAAATTCTACTTTGATTTTAATCCTGAAACTCGTTCAAGATCTGAATATACATTAAAACAACGATTTTCTCTAGCTTTAATTATTATTTTTGTTAGACTACAAGAAAATATTTATCAACAGAAGAATTGTATTTAAGAATTGTATATTTTAGTTTTTTTTAAAGCTTATTTTTTTAAATTAATTTTGTGGATATATACTATTTTGAAGTAACATAAGAAAAAATGAAACTATATTTATTACAGTCACTATTTTGTGTAAGTATAGTGGATATTCGTTATTCTTTTTATTCATACCTATTCTTATAATGACATGAATTAAAGACAGAAACAGTACCGTTCCTTTTCTTTTGAATTTATAAAATGTGGGGCACGCTGCATTTGGACTTTGATGGATTTATGATAATATAAAATTGAATTAAATATTATTCACAAATGAGAAAACATGTTTCATTTATATTATTTCAAACATATTATGTGTTTAAAGAAAAGCAAGTGGTTTTTATCATGTGTGAACTTCATCTTGTGGCTATACTTTTTATGAGTACGTAATTATTTACCTTTCATAGTATTTAAAAATAACTACAGGGAACTATTACTTGGGTGATAATTATTTTCACGGGAATCAAAACGGTAAACGCGATCACTTAAGATAACATACCTCTGATTTGTCTGATGTTTGGACCAGGTTACACTGGCCGTGGTCACAGGCTGAATCAGCATGAAAATAATTATGAAGTCATGAAACGCGAAAGTTTAAAAGTTATTATTACTTGGGTATAATTACAACTTTAATCTTTAAAAGCAAAAACCCTAGTGCCTATCTAAAACAAGCCTGAGGGTGACAGATGAGGCCATCCCCTAGCACCACCCTAGCAGAAGCAGGCTCGGATGGAGGCGCAGACGCTGCGAAGCGTGCGCGCCTAGAGGGATAGTAACGGGAATATATGGGCTCCCACACAGGAGGGGGCCACCTACAGGCAGTGGGTGGCCAAAGGTACGTCGGGGTTCCAAGGATCTACTTCCAAAGTGGTACACCTGGTTCCCCGGCTTCTAGTACCCGAGATGGTGTGCAGTTTTTAGTCGGTTCCAGTCCGATATTCTTTTAATATTCTTTTAATAGTAATTGTTACAAGATTCAACAATTCTCCGTGGCGGCCCCAAACCAAGAGAGGGGTTGCCAACCTATATTTCTAAACACTCTTCATTTGCCAGTTTCAATTATAAATCTTAATAAACTTCTGACACAGAAGATAAATCGATCTAGCTAGAATTTATTTTCAGAAAATGTACAAAAAATACAGAGTTAAGCGTGGTAATCCATCTTTAAAATGAAAATGAAATAAGTCTAAATTCTTTCATAGTAGGTAGGTATACCTGCTGTTTATCATCACCGTAAGAAGACATCTAACACTTCTTCATTCCGGCAGTGTTCCTTACTCTACACCATTACAACTGATAACAAGAACCATTGCTTATTTTACCTTTTTTAAAGACAACTTCCGCATTAGTGCACACACAACACACGCACAGCAACCTGTGTCGCAGGGGACTTTACAAGCATACATGAGACGGACACAGAGAACACCCAGACTCGGAACAACAATTTGCGGATCACACAAAGTGTTGTCCCATGAGGTATTTGAACCCAAATTTGGCGCAGTAGAAAACGAGACCGCTTTAACCACTAGGCCAATCGTGCAGTCACTATGAACATTTGATGATGTAGTAATAGTCTCAACTTCACACCAGGATGGTTATTTCTATGCAGAAAAGACTTGGTAGCTACTTATGCAGATGGCAGCAAGACCCTCAAGAATTGGTAAAGGTTAGACGCGATATGGTAGACTTAATAGCTATTTCGTTGCGTGCAGTTATTTTGAAAAATACCATTGTTTTTTAGGCCCACTTTTACGGGGTGATCAGCCACAGCGTGGCACCTAAGGCGGTCAATGGTCTTCATATTTGGTGGAGCGATATACGCATATTTTCTAAATATTTTTTTATGCCTCATTGAAAATTCTTTTCAAGAAGGTAGTGTTGTGACGGAATTTAAACGGAATATTAGACTTATGGTCATACCACTAGCTTATAAAGATTTTCATTAGTAGTTTTAAATTGAATATCTATTGAATAAATGGCTTGATTTACGGTATTCTAACAAATCATACAAAAGACGCGAGCTGCAGAGTTAAGGTGTAGTTTGATTTTTTCTTTTCTTTGCATTGTTCGCGGCATTGAATAAAATGCCTTGAAACCAACGGATGCAGATGAACTCTCGCTCACAAACGGAATACAATTGACCTAAACTTGTGTGTAGACATTTTTTATTTCTCAAGGCTTTCTCTTTCTTCTATTTAGTTCTGTAAGATACGTTATAACTCGAAGTATTAACGTGGTAAACACAAAACAGTCAATGCAAACATTTAACCACATTCCTTCTTCAATCGAAGATCGGTCAAGATGAGGCGCTCATAGCCCAGTTTCACTCGGTGATTAGAAACAATCACCCATGGCAAGCAACAACGGCGCGGTCAGTACCTGGATGTGTGACCACTGGTGGCATGTTTCCGTGAGCGTCTCTGTGATTCGGAGGTCACGTTAAGCAGTCGGTCCCGGTTGTTATCATACAATAACAGTCGTGAAGCTTAGTTGGAGGCCTTCGGGCGGCTTAAAAACATCCCACGGCAAGATACGTAGCCACAACGTATTCTTGCCAGTCCCCAACCCGCACTTGGCCAGCGTGGGGACGTATGGCCTTAACCCTCTCCTGAGATGGGACCCGAGCCAGCAGTGGGACAATATGAGTTCTTGATTGATTGATTGAACTTCTTCAATTTCTGCGAAACCATACTCATTGCGATTGCAGGCAATGCAACAATGCAGTATGGCGACCCACAATATGGGGGCCTATTGAGGTATTTCTGAATCATTGGGCCTCCGGTCTCACCAACGAAACATGGCAGCAAGACTGCTATACTAACTTTTAAACTTTTATGACATAATAATTATTTTCAAAGGAACTAATGCGATCATTTATTTAAAGGTATTACATTCCTCTGAATTGCCTGACGTTGCGACCAGGTTGCACCGGCCGCGGTCACATGCTGCCAGTCAATTGTTAAGCACGAATGCTGTCATTTCAGGAAGGTCTTGGAGAGGGTAGGACTGCCCCGGTTGAGCCGGCCTGTTCGTGGTGAAATCAGCGTAGTTCTACTACCTTGAGTAGAGTTTCTTCCATCCTTATTCCCAGGGTAGAAGAACTCTTCCAATCTCATTACGATACTGTGCGAAGGTCTTTACAAGACTCATGATTTATAGCTCCGAAGTTATATATGTATGATACTGGAAGATATATTCAAAGATCGTTTAGACTGTGGATTTACATATATATTAACGAAAGGTATAATGAAAACATCTCAAAAGCTGATAATTTGATAATAAATAGAATTATTAGAAATACAATGTTTATACCATGTCCTCTTTATTTAATGTCTAAATCTTTGTCATACTATATATCTTATAAAAGGGAATCTTAACAGGATTTTAAATCAATACAATTAGATATCAACAAATCACCACTATTAAAATATTTTAAATAATGGCATCCACATCATTTGTTATCTGAGTTTGAATAATTTAGACGTGTTATAGTTTATAGTTTCAATGACTTTTATGAATCATTGGCATATAATTTAATGCTCGTATAGTATGAAATAAATACAATACTTTAAAGCAACAAAACAGCAATTTTTAAAAAGATGTTTTGTCATTAAATAAGGACCCGGCTCGGTTTTGTCGCAAGTCATTGAAATTCTCGGATTTGCTTTAGTATAATATGCATGTACATGTAATTAAAAACCTTCCTCTTAAATCTCTCTATATATATCTCAAATGACATTAAAATCCGTTGAGTACTTAGTTTAAAATATATAAGCGAACAGACGGCGAAAAAGAATACCGAATACATTTCATGCTAGTTACCTACGTAAAGAAGACATTTATTTAAACATGAACGAAATAGCAATACATCCCCAAATGGCTAAGATTTATTACTAGGAGTTTAAATCATAAAAAAAATACGACTAATGCCAAATTATTAGGTAGACTGTACACTGACAACCTGTAGACTGTATTAAATCTACAAGCTTATATGAACAGATGATTAAAACCACAAACGAAAATGAATATACATCCAAATTGTATCTAGGTTAAAATATAATAAGCAACAGTACCGTATATACATACCTACACCGTAATAAAAAGTGCTAATGACAATGCGTCTAGTGTCCGTTAACGCGCTGAAGAGGAAATATGCGCGTCCGGGCGCATTTAAATGCATATTATAATCTGTATGTACAAATATTATCATTTTCTTTTTTTACATCCGACCTCATTAAAAGATTAAAAAGTATTTAATTTCTTGTAAATAACGCTTGGTGTTAGAGTATTGTGATTAGAGGAAGGATTTATTGAGACATTATCGCATAAAATAATATTTACTGTTGTAAAAGTATAACTGACTAATGTGCCGTGATAAAATGCAAGAAATTAATTAATAATTTATTTATTTACCAGGTAGCCTTAAAATTGGTACATGTGTGTTATTTATTAGATATCAGCGCCGGCACGTAGCTTGGCCAGATTTCGGCGTAGGTAGTGACTAGGTGGTGAGGTAAGTTCGCGCTTAATTCACTAAATGCAATAAATGAAAACAAACAAGATCAAATTGTAGTCGACTGGTCCTCTAATTGCTGACTTGGATCGGTGCTACTACAAACCCCGCGTCCCGCTATCAATCAAAGAGACCTAAACAAAACACGTCTGCGAGGACTTGGCAGTTGCACACAAACTACAAACGCTCAAGCACGTTTCCTTTGATCTGTGTCCAAAAACCGACACAGACCCAGGCCGGCAACAAATAATCACAACCTCACGCAACCCAAGCCAAACAACCCGTTTACACGCCTACGTTTGTGGAGGGTTGTTGAGGCGTGGCACGCATCTAAACGTACCATCACGATTCCGGCCAAGTTACGTGCTGGTAACGTAAAGAAAAGGGGAAGACCTGGTGACGCGCAGTTGCAGAAGAGGCGAAGAAGGTCGGAAAAGCGTGGAGCGAGATAAAATGCGAAGCTCACGAACACGTTGGCGGGGTGCTGAGAACTGCCCCATCTTGGGGATATAGGACCATATGTCAAGTCAAATGAGAATACATAATATTAAATTAAATTCTTGTTTTGACTGACAAACTGATTCATCCATGCTACTTTAATACTAAATACAAAGTCTAAACCGCTGGGGCTAAGAAGCTAAAAATTTTGATAGCCTATGCTACTTATTTTATAAACATTCAGAAAGGTTTTTCCAAATTTCACCAGTGGCGGAGGTAAAATAAATATTTGACTGTTGTTTGGAAGTTAGTCGTGCCTAAACGCGAAATAATTAGCCGCTGGCAATAGTCTAACCAGCCGGTTCATAAACGTAGTTCTGTTGTATCATTCACTAGCAGCCCCCCCCGGCTTCGCATGGATAGACATTGGTATTTGCCAAAAATTTAAATATTATAGAATTTTAACACGCTCTAGCAAAACTTTCCAAGCTTGGAACACTTGACCAAGTGTCGAAGCTTTCATACGGATACCTAACTTTTTGAAAATGTAATATATAGCCTATGTTACTCGGGGATAATTTAGCTTTCTAATGATGAAAGAATTTTTCATATCGGTTCATTAGTTTCGGGGCCTATTCAATGCAAACAAATAAACGATCAAATCTTTCCTTTTTATAATATTAGTATAGATTAAAAATACGTTACCAATTTTGGTTACCAAATTTGGTTCTAGTCGTATATGAATTATCAACTTAATTGATTTTTGGATCAATATGACAATAAATACATTTATTACATTACTACATGGCGAAGTTAAAAAGAAGGATAATTATTTTTGCAAGCTATATAGGATGTTCTACGCAGCGCCTGAACTTCTAAACCGATGGTAATGAAGGCGTGTCTATAGATACGCAATGATGGCTCGTGTGATATAAGCTATATAAATTTAATTTAAGTGTTTAGCCATGTAAACGTTTCTCGTTTTTCATCTATTCAGACAATAGTGAAGTAGGTAGTCGCTCTGTAGATACTCAAGCTATTATTTAAATATTCAACTGTACGGTAATTCATTAATTATCAAGTAAGAGCTACAGTTGTTGTCTGTAGTAGTAAATTAATTTAATTAAAATGATTTTGAATGAAAATATGTAATTAAATAAATAAAACAGAACAAATCTCTCTCGTTTCGAAACCTATTTATTTTGGCCTCTATAAGAGACATAGCGCGTTTTTAGCAACGACGCTCAATGTTGTTCCGTAGTTGCCTTTTACAGTAACAATACGTCAAAAATACAATACACGACATGATGAAACTAAATTTTCCGTATCACTTCGGAACCCTGAAAGCAAGTGAAATTCTTGCGACACTTGTGTTTTAAATATTTCTTACATTGAGAAACTTGAGCTCTTTGTAAAAGGACGGTTAGTTTCTGTACTTTCATCTCATTTTAGGTAGGTTAAAGAACATTAGGTTTATAAGCGTTTTTTGACAAACAGTAGCTACCTACTTGATCCCTTTTCTACATTGTGCTTTCTAGTTGGTATGATCATCTGCCCTAAATGGACCGTAGGCAGGTAACCGAGTCACTCCACATTTATTTTCTTTGACCAATGCCACATTAACAAAGAGAAAGTAGTACTAATTAGGTAGACACCTAGATCTTTACCTTGACTTTATGACTTAGTCCTAAACCCTAATACCCATTACATGTTTATAACCAATTTGTGCATACATTGGAGCCAGTTCAGACAGATATTATCTAATTTTTTCGCCACTAAAACCTTTACTAAAAAACTCCTAACTTGGTATTACAGCAAGACAGCTGAGCCTTGCGGTACAAGTCACTGCGTAACGAAGCTAGTACAAGAAAAGTTGAATTAATAACTTATAATTATTAAGCCATCTACCAATACAAGTCTTGTCAAAATCGGTCCTGCCGTTTCAAGAGATCAGTCGGAAGACAGGAGTTTTAAGGTTGCTTCTTTGATCTTGCATCAAAGAAGCAACCTTAAAACTCCTGTCTCGACCATATATTTTAGTAATAGGCTTAGAGTTTGATGTGAAAACACAGTAAACTCAATTCTACTTATTTGTATGGGTATCTGCATTGCATATTCAGTTTTTGTACCTTATGCACATTAACTGAAAATAAGCAAGTTCTTTGAAGACTTTCAGTAAGAAGAAGGGGATAAGGTTTATCTTTTTAGTGTAAAATAATAAAACGATTTGTAAGTAAAATCATTGCAGTTTTATTACTCACTGAAATATAATAATTAAAAACCTTTGATCGATTTTGAATTGTTGTACTAGCTTTTTAGTAAAAAGCCAATTAATAACGCATTATCTGAACAGTATTATATCAAATGAAGTATTAAAATTAAAACTTAGGCATTAAAAAATAGTTCAGCCTTATCAAAAAAAAAGATCTTTTCCTTTGTGTCATCAGTGTGTCGACAGCAGTGCTCAGGTGGTCGGGCGAAGGGCCCACGTCGTTGGGGGAACCTGTTTACAGCCATAAACATCCGAGAGCCGCCCTTCGGTCAAGGAAAACACACACGGGAATGTAGACGCAACGTCACCAACGCGTAGGTACGTCCTACGAACATAAACAAGTTAACGACGATACAATTACACGGAGATACTAATGCAAATCAAAAGACTCCCATGCGACGCGTCAACGCTCGGGTCGGGAGCGGAAAGGAGGGGCATTGGTAGGGAAGTGGGGAGGGGAACGTGTAGCGGGGTGAGGGTGTTTAGTTGTCTTCGATCTCCTGCTCTTGTTCCTCATCGAACTCTGCGTCCTCGTCGGCGGTGGCCTCCTGGTACTGCTGGTATTCGGACACCAGATCGTTCATGTTGCTCTCGGCCTCGGTGAACTCCATCTCGTCCATGCCCTCGCCGGTGTACCAATGCAAGAAAGCCTTGCGCCTGAACATAGCGGTGAACTGTTCAGAGATGCGCTTGAACAGCTCTTGGATGGCGGTCGAGTTGCCGATGAAAGTGGCTGCCATCTTCAGACCACGGGGTGGGATGTCGCACACGGCAGTCTTCACGTTGTTGGGGATCCATTCGACGAAGTACGACGAGTTCTTGTTCTGGATATTGAGCATCTGCTCGTCCACTTCCTTCATGGACATGCGTCCACGGAAGATGGCGGCCACGGTCAGGTAGCGGCCGTGACGTGGGTCACAGGCCGCCATCATGTTCTTGGCGTCGAACATCTGTTGGGTCAGCTCGGGTACAGTGAGAGCGCGGTACTGTTGGCTGCCGCGGGACGTTAGGGGAGCGAAGCCGGGCATAAAGAAGTGGAGACGTGGGAACGGAACCATGTTGACGGCCAACTTGCGGAGATCCGCATTTAGTTGACCGGGGAACCGCAGACACGTCGTCACACCGGACATGGTGAGCGACACCAGGTGGTTGAGGTCGCCGTACGTGGGAGTGGACAGTTTCAGCGTGCGGAAGCAAATGTCGTAGAGAGCCTCGTTGTCGATGCAGTAGGTTTCGTCTGTGTTTTCTACTAACTGGTGGACTGACAGTGTGGCGTTGTAAGGTTCTACTACTGTGTCTGAT
This sequence comes from Hyphantria cunea, assembly GCA_003709505.1. Taxonomy (NCBI): domain Eukaryota; kingdom Metazoa; phylum Arthropoda; class Insecta; order Lepidoptera; family Erebidae; genus Hyphantria; species Hyphantria cunea. Next base: position 413,873 of record PKRV01000906.1, on the reverse strand, counting down.
ACTTTGGGCGAGGGTACTACTGAGTATGTGTTCATGATTCTGTCGGGGTATTCTTCTCTGATTTTGGAGATAAGTAGTGTGCCCATTCCGGAACCGGTGCCGCCGCCGAGTGAGTGTGTGAGTTGGAATCCTTGTAGACAATCGCATGACTCTGCTTCTTTGCGGACGACGTCTAATACTGAATCTACTAGCTCGGCTCCCTCGGTGTAGTGACCCTTAGCCCAGTTGTTGCCGGCGCCGGACTGTCCAAAGACGAAGTTGTCAGGTCTGAATATCTGTCCGAAGGGTCCGGAGCGCACCGAGTCCATGGTGCCGGGCTCCAGATCGACGAGGATGGCGCGGGGCACATACTTGCCACCAGAGGCTTCATTGTAGTAAACGTTGATGCGCTCCAGCTGCAGGTCGGAGTCTCCATGGTAGGCACCGGTGGGGTCGATGCCGTGCTCGTCAGAGATGATCTCCCAGAACTGGAACAATGAAAGAAATATTCATTATCAAAGTGAAGCAGACAAGTTCATGTTCAATTAAGTAACAAACATTAGGATTGTAATCTTAGCATTAGCACAAGTTAAGGCCGGTCGACCGGTGACTGGTATGGTAATGTTGTGTAGGATGAGTCACGGTCGCTAGGCGACGTTTTTCGCAACAAACGTCAGCTCCTGGGGCGTCGCCGCAGCATTAACATATTCATGAGGCCGACATCGATCCAACCCACTACCGTAAAGATACATGGATTATTTGAATCATGTCTTAAATCTACGCATAAATATAATTGCCGCAAAAACATTACAAGCGCCCACTTTTGTGGTATAATGTAATGTTACCTTAAATGGACAGCGCAAGACAAGTTTTCGATTCGTTCGATTTTTAGGTAACAACTAGAGTTTGTACAGTGACAAAAATGTATTGTTAGGAGTAATTCAACATAATTCGTTGGTTCAAGTTGTTCATATAAGTTCCAATTAGATTTTATATCTAATCAATCGAGACTTTCTAGTTACATGAAACTTTGCGAACCGACGTGGATAAGATCGCTCGGTTGACTCATTCGTGTAGAGATTATAAAAGTTATGAATAAAAAATCTAAACACTATAATCACGTCGCAAATATTAATCATGACGCACGTTTCATTAGTTAGCGAACAGAACAATAGGCAGTAATTTTTTCAGAAAGGGGGACCACAAACTCCTTCATCGTAGGCCACGCAATTTAGTCTTCAGCTAATACAATACGGCCTTGAACACGAACATGATGAATTAATTCTCAGAACTAGTGTGAAAACAAATATTTATCATCGTTATTGACTTGTTTACAGTTAGATAATTTTTATCGTTTTTTCACTTATCTGCTTGTATCAATAATCTAGGAACATGACGTATGTGTTAAAAGTATGCATAATGAATGTGTATCGCTATATTGGTGGTCTCGGTGTGATAATACACACCTTGACTTCATCTTAACGATTTTCTCTAGCGCCTTGTTGGTAGACACAGAAGCAGAAAGCATACTGTGTCTTCATTGAAGCGCTGTCCTAAAAACGCGATCGTTTCCTTCGCTTTCCACGTAATCGTAAAACCATTTATGACCGATTTGGTAGATTTTATCTACTACAATAAAGTCGATCGATATGGTGGTCACGCAAACCTAATAAGGTCAATGCGGAAGAAGCGGTGAGATTGGTTTGGTTGGTAAAACCGTAGACTGGCACGGAGACAATCGCGTGTGGCTGACGATTATGATCATCCATCATTGACATGCAAATAAGTATGAAAGTTTCTTGCAAGACTAGTTTAAGATTTCATTGCGGTGGTGCATTATGAATAATGTGGTTGTCGGTAGCTTGAAACTCATACACGACTACTATTAATATCGAATTAAAAAATTAGAACATTTAGTTGACACTTCGGCTTGAAACTATTATTGTCACCGGGTTGGTTAATGTATAAATTTTTATCATTTAATTGTACACTGAGCATCCTCGTGAATGATTTAAAAACACTTAATTTTTTTGTAGAATGTCCTCTCAGTGGATATAAATATTACACCGAATATAACAAGCTTCACCTGTAGAGTCATAAGTTATAGACGAAAGAATCCCGACCACACGCATTCTTTGAAATAAACAATCAAGCTTTCGTATTTACCGAAGTAGCTACATATTGTATCACTGCATTTCTTAAAACGCTTCATCTTAGAATAAAAACTTGGTATAAGATAGTTGGAGGAGTCTGGCGCCTTGCCAAGACTGGAAATCTTTCGCTTCCGACATTCTTAAACCCGCTTCTTAAATCGGGATGTTATTTTTTTTTACTTAGTCTTTTAATTTCACGTTTTAAAACAAATTTTGGTGGTGTTTCTATATTTCAAGTGTTTGAATTACCGTGCTGTTTTTAGGAGTAATCAAAATGAGAGTATCGTATCTTGTACATTTAGAGCAGTGAGGTGTTGAATACTACAGGCTTTTACATCTTTTTAGAGATAATAAACCGATTTATGTTGATTATTGGTAATAGATTGCATCCGCATGAGCCGTATCCCTTTCCTGCCCATAGACTTCTCTAGTAACCTACATTTATACTTATAATAATAGTCGGCAAAATTCAATTGTTCATTACGCGATTATTTAAAGATAAATATATCTTAATTTCTTTGATCGTTACTTTTATGCGTTTATCGCGAAAGCGGTATAATTTTGTCTTGGAAGATTTTTAACTAGGCATTTACCGAGCTAAGTGGTCGAACTAAATACTGAGTAAATAATATAATTGCTTGTAACTAACTACCTGACAAAGAGGTTTAGGAGACCATCAACACAATCATGTAATTCGAAACTAGACAATTTTCTAATTAATTTTTATGGATCACGTTTTTATCCAATTAATCCTATCTTGTACAAGTCTATTATGTTTAGTTCGTATCAACAAGAATTTCGAGAATTGGGTCGAGTTTACGGTTAAAAAAAAGAATTTCTAATAAGAATAAGCTAAAGGGAGTAAGAAATATTATAACAATCGTTGGATTTCGTTTTTTTATTCTACTTGAATTTACTTACGATTCATTTGATAAAGCAACGAATATTAAAAGTTTGATTATGGAATTGTTAAAAATAAATTGTAACGGACTGTAATGTATTCGAAGCTAATTCGCGGATCCCACTAGGTGCAAATATTTAAACAGATTTGTTTGTATCGGATGGGCTTTTGCATAATGTATATGCATGTATGTATTTCTAGTGTCTATAACTAATAGTACAGTGATGATGAAGTACCTACTCCTTATTTTCATGTACTTAGTCTTAACTCTTCATTTCATTGAGAATGTCTTTATCTTTTTTAGAACATCTTAGTTTAAATCATGTCAGATGTGTAAAATTAGAAAGTTTTTTTACAAAAAGGCATTTGTATCTAAAATCGAAACACTTGAAGCCTAGAAAGGCCCGTTCCGCTTTTGGACATCAAAGATTTTGACGTTCAAGAAAAGGGTATCGTTTTCACCGTAAACGTCCAAGTTTCTTCATAACATGTGCTAAGCCGTGCTATTTCGGCTACCGCGGAAGACAAACGGTCATCGAACCTACAATACGCCAACTACGCGTACCTAACTGCTTCTCCACATTAAAATTTCATAATTAACTTTTTGCGCGTATAAATTCATTTACATTTATGTTTATAACTAAACCGTACATTTTCTTTCAAATAATTACAAAAGAACACCTAGTAATCGTAAGTAATCAATACATTGATTTGGTAAATACAAAGCAAGAATACCAGTGTCTAACAAACAATACATTTAAAATAATAATAATCCATTCAATGCATAAAGGCGCGTCATATGTACCATAGACAGGTATAAGTTTTTTTTAACTGCGGCAGCTGTCGCTACGTTTGGCGGGACAAATATTGTATAGTGTCTCGATTCTATACGTTATAAACCAAGGCCTACGATTGGTTGTCCCTTATCATAGGACGCGCCAACGACGACCTTGACGCGGAATTCAAAATCCAGCGTCCCCTTTTTTAACGGTTTTTACCGCCAGGACTTTGTTAGAATGAACTAATTTTGAACAGATATGTATAACAGATCCTACTCAGAATAGAAAAATCCAATAATTTTTTTCTGTATTTGAGAATAAGAGTCAATCAAACAAGTACCTACGTAATAAGTACATGTTAATTTCTGTAAAATATGTAATGGTTAATATAAATCGTTAATCCGTCTTCGGTATGTATATCTATAATACACGTGGAAGAACGTGACACGACTTCATCACTTTTTCGATCCACATATCGATCGATAGACATCCGAATACATGTTGGGTGGGGCTTTCACCAAAGTCTGCGAATTAACATAATTTTCATACCGGTCTACCGAGACGATAATTCTAGTAAGAAACAAGATAAAATGACGCGACAATGCGAAGATAAGGTGCTATAAAAGAGCAAGTATTTCGACCACACCCAATACTTTAGAACTGTAATAAACATACAACCGGCGCTAATTGAATTCAATTTAGAGAATATTAGTGTGAATTAATAAAGGAAATCGTTGTCAATTGTTTCGTCTTTCTAGTCGTGGCGTGAGGCCGGCGTCACAAAATGCCGGCCGCTATGCCCACGTTCGAATTTCAAACTAAACACAAAGGAATTGCTTACCTTGGCTCCAATCTGGTTACCGCACTGTCCGGCCTGGATATGCACGATTTCCCTCATTTTGTTTTGTGTGAACTTATATTACTTATTTAAACTATAAAATGCTTTTGCTGCTCCGCACGCACCACGTACTCTCGCGGTCGCTAGAAGAATAATTTTGTTCCGTTTTGTCCGATCGACCTAAGCTACGGATACGATAAGGATGTAGCTACAACAGTTGTTAAAGTTATCGATAAAAATTGTCGCATTGCGACATGGGCATGTTTATGGTATAATACAAATTTACACTAACAATTCACAGTTTTCGTATCACATATAATTACGAATAATGCACTGCTGATACTTAAAAAGGAAAACCTGTGCTATAAGTATCAGCAACTATTTATATGGCACAGTTAGGTAATACAGCGCAACCATTTTAGGACAGAGTATAAAAAGAAATTCTGGCATCGTTGCTGAACAATATGCAACGACACTAATTAATAATAATTGTAATCAAACTAAATCAAAAATAATGTTCAAATTAATTTTAAAAATGCAATAATAATAGAATAATCACAATAATTAGTAAAGGAATAAGTTAGTGTGTGTGTGTGTGTGTAGTGTGTGTGTGTGTTGTGTGTGTGTGTGTGTGTGTGTGGTGATAGCCTATTCAACTGGATGAAGCAGATTTTCAGTTTCGTCATAGCTAAGTGTAAGAAGCCAATCGGTAACAACCTTCTTACAGTAATATTTGTTTTTGTTCACAAAATTCAATACTCTGTTTGAAAGACCATATAGAAAGCGTCCGAGAAAGCAGAAGAACCTTTGACTGAAACAGGTCCTGCGAATCTCATTTAGGGGTAGTCTAAACCTACGTGTTGGTTGTCCTCGGAATGTCGTAAAAGAACATTTACTATCACCTGTCATACTATGTTGTCTTAGAATAGTTTGGAGAATGAACAATTGTCGTACTGTCAAGACTCCGAAGTGGTCATATAGTTCTTTGGTAGGAAAACGGAAAGGCTTAAAACTGGAAACCTTTAGGATAGCTCTTTGTGCCCTTTCTAATTGTATCATATTACTCTTACAAGCGCCACCCCAGGAAGAAATACAGTAAGCTATGAGAGATTGGCACAAAGAGTAGTACACCGTTTTTAAAACATTGAAATCCGCTACATGCCTCAGATGTCTGAATATATATATAATATATCCAAATTAAAGTATTTAATAGGACATGATGAATTTCAACCCGAATATCGTGTCAAGATCTTGTGCTTATCCCATAGGAGATACAATAAGTGGTCACTTCGATAACTAAACTTCTTTTTGTATGTATGAGCCTACCAAAGTAACTCTACTTAGGTAGTGAGACCCGTTGAGATGATTCCGTATCAGTGGGCCTCACGAAACACGATAGCCACAGTTGTTGTCATTTTAGGTTGTCTTTGGTGTAAGTGAAGGTCCGCTCCCTTCGAGCCGGCTTGTTAGTGTTGAAATCAGCGTAGCTTTTGGGACCTTGGTACCTTGGGAGTAGATAGGTTTAAATTGCACACAATTTGAAATACTGCCTTGATATGCCATATTAACTATGGGTTTCCACAAACACAAAGAAAGAACACGAAACCAATTTATCACTTTCCGCACGTTAAATATGAATAAATTTTAACAAGTGGCCAATGACGTCGCTAGGGTGTCTTCGTTTAACAGAGCAAAGGGTGACCCTGCCGCAGTACCGAACAAATGTTTTGCAAATGTATGTATGTATGTATGTTGTATTATTACCTCATACATATGTAATGTATGTATGAGGTAATAACACAACAAAATGGCCCTGGCGATGAATCGGTTAAACGACCAAGCTTCATTTCAAAACAATTGAAAACTAAGTATGCCACTAACTAAATAGCTCCTCCTCTTTCCTGAGAGGAGGAGCTATGAGTATGGAGTGACGTGTCGTGGAAAGATTCCATAATTGTTACCTATCTTTCCACCCATGAATACACATTATTTAATGCAATAAATTAAATTGAATATAATGTTTTTGATTTCATTATCTTAGATTTGTGATTGTGATACAAAACTTACCCATTAGTGTAGTGAAATATTAGTCATCTTTCGATCACGCTATACTATCCATTATAGGTAATGGCTGATTAAAACAATGACTAGCCTGTAGACCTTAAAGCAAAAAGCTTGAGGCCGACTGTCGTAATGGTTTTAGTGGTAACATTATAGACTTTTCTTATGAAATCAATAACATCTGGTTCATAAGAACCAGATGTTATTGATTTCAACTGGTATCATTTCCCCGTCTACTTTGTAAGTATTCATTGCTCAAATACTTTCTTTTGTAAAATGCAAATGATCTAATGAAAAAATTAAATTATGATTTCTTAGCTTTGACACTTAATATAATAAACGTCCAATGTAAATTTCATTTAGAAGGATGATAGTTTTTTATAGTTAGCTTTTGAGTTTTTTACCATGAAAATATGGAGCAAAACACAAAGTACATACTTTTACATTCTTAGCATTAGTTAAGTTTTAATAGATATCTCCTTAAAATGCTATCTGTTTTTAAAATTAGAATATTCATTTTTAATTTTGGCGTATTTATTATTTCCTATAATGAGCTTTTGTTTCACACCCATTGTCAATAAAATTATGATAATGATATTTATTATCTGCCAAACATTCCATGACTGTTTACTTTTTTATATAATTTTAATTCCGCGAAGTTTTTTTTATTTTTATGTATATAAAAACATTTCATATATTTCCCAACCAATTCCTATCTAATAATATATTGTTTAGTCCATATAGTTTCGATAACGTATGTCGACATGTCACATCTCTTTATCTGCATCTGCGTTCCTATTGGTCGAACGTTGCCATATTGTAATCATGGTCGCCAACATAACGGATGGAATATGCGTCCTATTTTCGAGTTATTTACATTTTTCTTCTGTTTTTTTTAATGAATAAATCATTGGAATGTTGATACATTTAATTTTAAGTTAGTGCACATGATGCTATTTTATAATTTCACGTTTAAATGAACAAAGATGATACATTTTAAACCGTGAGTCACATATGTGTGTGTATCAATTTATGATGTTGGCAGTCGTGATACATGTCGAATTGCTGAGTACTGGCGCCGGCCGGCAAAAAAGAAAATAACAATTTGAATGTCTCATTGCTAAAGAAATTAATTCAAGGTTACTATTACAGCCCTTTATTTTAAATAAACACATTATTTTAACTAACATTATCAAGTAGGTATTTTAGGTAACTCTTGATATATACCCATAGCCTCTTATTGATATTAGTTTCCTTCCTGTTCATTGCCATCATTACTATTGTTCAATGTAATACAATTAATAATGAAATACCCATTTGTAAATAACTGTGAAGACTTTAAAATGAATTGTATTGGCATAACAATATATGTTATGTATTTAACATAGTTTAAATGTCTAAGGTTGCCTTCTATTAATACAATTTTGACAATGATAAATGACAGAAATATAAAATAAATAAATATTTCGGACATTTTAACACACAACGCCATCTAGTCCCAAATTAAGCAGAGCTTGTACTATGGGTACTAGGCAACTGATATTAATACATATATACTTTTTTTTGTAAATACATACATAGTATACATAGAAAACACCCAAACGTATAGGTAGGAAGTACATATGTGAGTATGTTACCGACAATCTGAATAATTCGGAATACCTGAATTATACAGATTGCCGGTAACATTTTGTAATCTGAGGTGCCAGTGAGAACTATGAAATAGGTTTTTTTTTCAGTTTACGAAACGCAAATTACATATTCATTGGTATGAATGAAAGTGCGCATGTATTATGCATTGATTTATTAAATAATAAATTACATTATGTATTTACGAAGAAATGAAAGAAATTTTTATGTAAAAATACAAATTCGTGTTAACACCAAGAAAGCTAAGCATAGCTTGAGTCTTGAAAACGCTGTGTAAAAAAATAACATGTGAAATTAATCAGGGATTTTTTCTTTCAAAATGGCCTCGCCCCCGGTTCCCCCCATCGATCCCAAATACAGGTTTATTATCTCGTAATAGTCCCGCTTCAATGTAAATATTCAAAAATATTCCCAACATACCTATTCATCAACAACGCATAATGCCTTACCGCTGGGCTCGGTTCTCCTCTCAGGAGAGGGTCAAGGTCATGCGTCCCCACGCTAACAGAATTCTGTTTGGAAATATACCTAATATTTTTAATTTATTATGTAAAAAAAAATAGTGTAATTCATTGAAATATACGTATACGTTTATAATAAATTAAAGGCGTAATTTAACACTCATTCCGAGTGTTTACACGTGTGGGGTGTGTGCGTGCCTTGAGTTAAAAAAAAAACTTAACGTTTCCCCTGCCTCGTAGCCATGTGATTTCGGACCCGGACGCTTTTTATAAATGCGAACCCTATTTTACTTCCCAATGATTGATCTTGTTATTAAAAATATTGTCTATTATTTTCGAAAGTTGACTCTTTTAATTAAACAAAACCTTTAGCTTTATTTCATTACTTACATAATACATTAAATTATATGTAATAATATGTCAATAAAAACTATTTGCGTAACAAGTAAAATCTTCAAAATAAATATATTATGATATGATATTAATATCTATATCTAGTCTATAAATAATTACAAATGAGGATACGTTTATAAGATAACTATTATTTTTGTTTTTGATAAAATAAAAATAATGTTTACTTCACTTTTTTTAGCGATAAGACCGCCATTTCTACATCCCGTTTGTTTAACCGTTTTAAATGGTGTACAATAAAGTTTACTTTATTCTTATTTATTCTACTTTAATAAATAATAATTAATTATAAATAACTAATAATTGAAAATAATGCAGTATTTAGAACATGTTTTGAAGGCATGTACACGAAATTATCAACTTAGAGATCGATTGCTTTGTGATAACTTGACGTGGAAGATAAAACAGCATCCTGGCCTTTGACAGGTACAGCTAAGGATTTTTATGATTTGTATACTGAATATTTGAGACGTGTGTAAAATACAAAGTGGCTATGGTGGAGCGTCATAGTCTAAATTGTGGCTAAGCTCCTTTAATAAAGATTAAAACAGAAGACGGAAAATAATATGACAACGCAAAATGACCGATATTAAACTGTCACTGTCACTGATGCTCATTACAAGTTTGTGAATGCAATGTTTGTAATGGCGGCAATGGTTTCGCGCCTTTGTTGTGAGATGAGCGTCTGTCCGTCCCAATTTCTTTTATTATTCTTTACCCAGGACAAACAATTGCGTACAATCATCTGTTCTGTTTGGGTAAAAGTTATCTATAATATGTATGTTCATTTAGATATTGAGTTGCATTAGATAACCGAGATCAAATGGTCCCAGCTATCTTTTAGACGCACTGAGTGGGACTAAAACTATACATAGTTGGTAAAATGTGGACACTTGTAATGTTTGTCTTGGGTGTGACTCGAACCCACGTCTTGCGGATCTACAGTCAGCCTCACTCAACAGCTAGCCAGACTGTAAAATACATAAATAATAGCTTTGGTTCACGTCTTTGTCCTAGTAGAAGCTCCTATTTAATCGCAGGATCCCTGTTTCTTTAAGCTACAGTATTTTAGTTCTGTTTTCATTGCCCTGGTGGCTACGCCCTTCTTTTTACCCCAATTTACCTTGGTCCTTTGTGCCGAATAGAAACAGTTGCATTCTCAAGGATAAGCAGGTGTGCAGCTGTGCACCCTTAGCTAAATAACTCCCTTAGTTATAACTGTGTGCCAACCCTAATTATAATTGGGAAAAGGGCAATTGAATGATGATATATAATATAAGTTTTACCATCGATTTCGTCCGTACCAACATCAGATATCAAGAAGAAGCAGAAATTGATTAATGTTTATTTTTTTATGTCATCTATAATATAGTAATACTTTTATTGGAGACAATTTAGACTGTCATAAAATGTTCTAAGCACTAGCTCCGAATTTAGTCCCGAATAACCTGACGACAAGTGTCTATCGCCATGAAAAGATGTAAATCAACAGTCACGGGACAGTCCCCAACTTTACAGTCTTCGACTGCCTCGGTGGCGCAGTGGTAGCGTAAGCGACTGCTGTGCTTGAGGTCTCGGGTTCGATTCCCGGGTCGGACCAAATATTTGTATGATCTGCAAATATTTGTTTCGGAGTTTGGGTGTTTTCTATGTATTATGTGTATGTAATTACAAAAAAAAAGTATTTATGTATTTATATCCGTTGTCTAGTTCCCATAATACAAGCTCTGCTTAGTTTGGGACTAGATGGCGTTGCGTGTTAATTGTCCGAAGTATTTATTATTTAATATTATTATTATTACAGTGGGTCCCCGGTACCCTTATTCACAATCTATGAGATCATAAATTAAGAATACGATGTGTAACCATCTGTATTTAGTTCATGATGATTGATGCTGTACTAATAGTAGCCATATGGAGTATCACAGCTGAACTATTAATTCCGTGGGTGTCGTAAGAGCCTGCCTCGTTGGTATAACGGTTAGCGTAAGCCACTGCAGATCAAGATGTCTCCTGTACGATTCCCGGGTCGGAATGCTGTTGGGTTTTTCTTATAAGAAATTCTTTATAGCAGCCCGGAGTATGGAGGGTGGCGTTGTTTTCCGCCCATGCCTCGGGGAGAGCGTTAAGCCGTCGGTCCCGGTTGTCATGAACATTTATGGCAATCGTTATTGGGTCAGTGCCCTCAGATATATTGACAACTAGTCCAACCTTCGAATTCAGTTCACCCTCAGATTTGCGGAGGTCCGATGCGTTTCGTTTAAAAATTGATATTCAGGTAAAACCGGTTGAGCTAGTAGCTGATTCCAAAGGCTAGGAAGATGATGCGTGTCGTAAGAACCGATTAAGGGAGCAAACTGCCCAGGGCAATAGTATGGCAAAGAAAAGTAAAACAGTCAAAGCAAGTATGTCAAAAAGTTTAAAGGCTCTCCTTAGTCGCCTTAGCTTATCTCAATCAGTCAGCTTTTCGATTATGGTTATAAACCTCACTCAGTGTTGAAATGAAAGAATTGGAAGAAAAATACACAATATATTTGCATCAAATTATAGTAATATAAATTATATGTTTACCAAGATTATTCTAGAACACATTATATAAGGTATGCTTAAAATGGTTCTAGAAAAAGTCCAAAAAAAAAGCGATATAACTAGAGAACTATATATAAGATGGCCGCTTTTTGGCACATACGGGTTGCCGCAGTGACGTAATACCCGGTCGCAGGCGAGCCGGTCGTTGCACTGCGCCATTTTAAAACTCTAATGTTTATCTAGGTGTTAAATGTTTTCCGAACAGGAAAATATAAAAGACAATGGGATTAATGGCGTTTTGGTTTCTTTACGCTGAAATGAAGAACATTCGTTAAAAAGTTAAAATAGTATAGTTTGTTATGAGTTTGTAAATAGCAATTAGATTACTATAGTACCTATAGATAATATCTGTACTTCAAATTACAACTTCCCATTTTTAGCCGACTGCGAAAGGAGGGTTACATTTTTCGAGTGTATGTATATTACTTCGGCACGGCCTAGGGCCTAAAAAGCTTGTCGTATTTTTATGTGAATGGTGTCAATAGATTCATCTTAGTAGTGAGAGTGACACTGGGTACATCAAAAATAAAAACAAAACAATATTAAAGGATTTTTGGAGCCAAAAAGTAATCTCAAAAATTTTTTTTCAATATACATCGAGTGTGGTATCAAAATAAAGAATTTTTAACGGTGATTACCTATACTTATGTATATGATATTGACGCAGTTGGGTTTTATTTTTTTAAATAATTCATTAATTGTTATATTTTATCAGTTTATGAGCTACTCTATTCAGCGGTTGCCTGGAACAAATCGCATATCGCGATAAAGCCGCCATTTGTAGGTATAGCTTCGTTTGAATTAGTTTTACAAAATGTATGTTTCATATTTTTCTTTCTTTGTGTGATTGTATTTTTCATTGATTGAAGGTTTTAGACTTGAAGGCATAGGAGCTGTGATATTGACTACATTCGCTCATGATTACCTGCAGTTCATAAATAAAAAATCCGTACTAACCTGTAGTTGTCTGGTACCCATAATATAAGCTCTGCTTAGTTTGGGACTAGACGGCGTTGTGTTAGGTGTCCAAAATATTTATTTATTATTATTTATTATTTCTATTTATGTCAGTTTTCTTTCTTGAGCGAAACATTCTTTCTTCTAATTACTATAAATTAATATAGGTATTAAAATCACAAGCGACCTTAACTATTTTAGTTGTTAACCTCCACAGCAGTCTACATTATGACCAGTATGACCATACCGGTTCGTAACTCCTTTAATAGCTTACATACAGTCGAAAGTTCATGTCAAGTCAGTATGTAATATTTAATTTAAAGAAGACACCAAATCGGTAAAGTGCACTCGCTACGGACCATCTGTTCGAATGTTGATGTACAAATTTCTCTGGAGTACGGCGCCGAAACTGTCTGGCGGCCATCTTGAATTACATTTTGTACATTGGCGGGTAACTATATTTTTTACCGCGAAAATATATATTTTTTTAATCTTGTGAATTATAGTTTATTATAAAAACTAGTGAGGACCAAAACCTCTTTTTTAAGAAGTGCAATGAACTATGAAATCTATTGGTCTTCTTAGAAAGGAAGTTTAGGGTTACTACTTATATTGCACTGATCAGATGGGTTAGTTTAGAGTTTATGGTGAGTTTTCCTTCATTTTACAGTGTCATCACACACAGTTTGCTTCTTTAGTCTGCTCTTACAAGACCCACGGGATGAATAGAGGTGGTGACTCTCCGTATACTTCATCCGTCACCACACGTACTGTAATAGTGTGACGAACACAATGATTTTCCTGTATCTAGGTGTTAATAATATAAATTAAACAGGCAAGCAATGTATATCGAACATCACTGAAAAAAACGTTTTTTCATCATCGCTGTGCCATTGCGAATTATTTCGTAAGTTTATTCGTTGAGTTTTTCTGAGTCACACTTTCTCGAAACCATCGGCCTACCAATATGGAACTGACTGCTTTTGTAATCAACGTTAAAGGTAATCTTGCCAAAAAAAGTTTTGATACTATTGTAATAAATGATGATTTATTTACATACATACATAATACATACATATGTCTTTATTACTCAAAGGAGGTAGACAGAAGCATATTAAGTGTTCACGTATTGAAGACTGTAATTTTAGTTTATTTTCTTAAAAGGCAACTCCTACATAAGGAATAGATCTTGTGTCGCGGCAGACTTTACAAATATGCATCTAAATAACACAAAGAACACCCAGACTGAGAATAGCAATTTTTTGATCACACAAAGTGTTGTCCCATGTGGGGTTTGAACCCACAATCCTTGGCACAGCAGAAAACGGCGTGGCGGCCGCTCAAACCAATAAACTATTAGTGCAGTCGCAGTCTTATTTATGACTATTGCCGCATACTTATATAATTCTAACGTTCATATTAAGGATAAATTATACCGAGATATATTATGTCCTGAGTGAGGTTTGAACCGACGACCTAGCTAAGCAGTCAGTATTAAAACCACCAGAATTAAAATTTACATACAAATTCTAATTCAATCAGTTTTTCTTTATTTTAGTCATCTTTAACTGCCTCGGTGGTAGCGTATGCGACTGCTGTGAGATTGAGGTCTCGGGCTCGATTCCTGGGTCGGACCAAATGTTTGTATGAACTGCAAATATTTGTTTCGGAGTTTGTACGTTGTTTATGTATAATATGTATTTCCAAAAACGTATGTAAGTATTCTTTCAGTCTTTCCAGCCTTCACAGTACAAGCTCTGCTTAGTTTAAGGCTAGATGGCGTTGTGTGTTAGATGTCTGAAATATTTATTTTATTTATTTATTTTATCTATTTCATCCAAGTAGTTTTGAATTCGGTTTTGGTTTGTTGTCTCAACACTTTTGATCATCATTATCTCAGCTGAAAGACGTACATTGCGGGACATAAGTCCTCCCCAAGATTCTCCACAGCCATGAGTCCCGAGTTGCCCGTATCCAACGGTTCCCGCGACCTTTACCACCCTACCAACTCTCCGTCTTCTAGTCTATGGTCGCCACTCCAGAACTTCTTGGCCCCTGTGAGTAATACGCCCCACCAATTTTACCCTTATAAATTATTTTTCATTGGATATATATAGTTTACGTTTAGTTTTTTCATTGAATCTTTGTTTCTTTTGTAGAAAGAGTCTATGGGTCACATGATGGCAAGTTGACACCACCACCCCCAGATACCTGCAACTCAAAAGTCATAAGTGCATTTCCAGCCTTGGAGTGATCCTACACGATTATTTAGCATTATAGGGCTGGCTCGAACGGAGCTCTAATCTGCCTGATGGAAAGCATGAGTAAAATTCAAGAGTCATGGTGACCATACTTATTGCGAATGGAGACAATGTAACACACTACTGCCTATTGCGATTCCATTCGTACTGTCGTGTTTCGTTGTTTCATTGATAGCAATGATTTTAAGGGTTGGTCTTCCATGAGAGGATAGTACCGCTCCGTGGCTCTACTACCTTGAAAGGTAACGGCTCATGATCTCTATTGTGTCACTCCATAGGTCTCAGGCGATTATATTTATTGGTTTAAGGTCATTTCTGTACTCAGTCCAACCAATGACGCGTTGTTTATTTAGAATGATGTCATTTTACTGTAGCTATTTTGGTAAATAACACCACACTATTATACTATGGTTGTGACGACGAATACGAAGAACCTTTTGTTGACCAGATCTACTGTACTTATGTATAGTTAATTGTTTCTAGATAGAGTAAAATAGTAGCTAAATATGACTTATTTTGAGAGCCTCATGGATCAGAGACCGTTACGGGTCCCCCGGGTTTTTCTCACAAGAAACTCGTAATAGCAGCCCGGTGTATGGAAGTTTCTTTTCACGTCCGTGCCTTGAAGAGCACGTTCAGCCGTCGGTCCCAGTTGTCATATAGATCACTAAGTCACAACCCTAAAATTAACTAGTTAAACGAATTCAGTTTGTTCTCAGGGTTATGGAGGCCCGATGCCAGTCGCTCCTTATTAATATCTGTGGCAATCGTTACGGGTATTTGGAGGCCTAAAAATTCCGATAACAGTCTATCTACAGACAAAACTTTTTTCCAAGCATAGCAGAATCCAAGAGTGGTGGTCACCATACTCATTGCTCGCGAAGACCCGCACCATGGAGGCGTAGTGATGTTTCTGCATTATTGGGCCTCCGGTCTCGCACTCATCGACGAAACACGACAGCATGAAGCTGTCATTTTAGGTTTATGGTCTGCCCCGCTCGAGCCGGCCCGATTGTTATATTTAGATTTAGAAGGTATGAGGACCCGATGGATTTAAAATCGAAGACCAGTCCCGTCTTAGTATACTGAAAGCCGCATTACTTTAGTGAATTGCTACGCAAAAAGTATCCATACTGATAATAAAAATTTGAATGTAACTCTGTCTCTTACGATTCCATGGCTAAACTGCTGCACCGATTTCAATAAAATTTTCCATGCAGATGCCTACTTTGAATCTTCAGGAAGAACATAGGCTACTTTTTACTCCGATAATAGACATAACCAACGGAGATGCCAGCTAAAACTAATAAACTAATAATTGCTCTACAAATTTCAAGGCCAGTTAGAAAAAAAATCGAAATACTCCCATGTCATCAATATTTAGAGTTTAGAGAATTAAAGTTTTAATCACTGACTGTCAATCAAGTTACTTTGCATTAAAAAAAAACTATTGACAAATGAAATCATCTTATGATCGAAAATCGATTAATCGTGATTATAAGTCAACAAGATAACAAGATTGATTTTTTAATGATTAGCGCACCTCTGAATTTATTTTATAAAATTATACTACAATAATAGCTATTACAAGTTTGCTGAATAGAAATTTAAAGTACAAATTTTTTTCTTCTTTATCTTTCCGTAAAGGGTCATATTTTGGCGGTTCCAAATTGAGCACACATTTTTCTATTTAATCTTGCTACTCCAAATAAACGAATTGTAGTCGAATTTCGAGCACTGGGCGACCCTCCCTGTGGTCGAAAATCGACCATGATTCGTTTATATTTACCTTTCAGCACTTCTCTTTTATATAAACTTGAACTTTCAAATTTCATACTCCTCCGTTAGCATAATAGTCGTCAAAAAAGAGTGCAAATTTATAACATAATGTATTAATATATTCTGTCAAAAATTTACATAATTCCTCTTAGTTTTTTTTAAGTCTATAATGTAAGCATAAACTAAAAGAGCAGTCAAGAGATATCTGTCACGGTATCTTAACAGAGCGGGAAAATTGACAAGTGACAGATGAATTTCATTATAAGCGATATGGCCAAGTGAAATTAATTGATATTTAAGCTGTTTCATTTTAGAACCGATTTATGCATTGAAGTACCTCCGTTTCTTTGACATAAGAAGCTGGACATCGTCTATTTTGACTGCACGGATGGCGTAATGGTTTAAACGGCTATCAGCCCACTTTCTAGTGCAATGATTGTTTTGGCTTCAAACGTCACACGAGACAAAAAATCGTGTTATCTTCAAATTGTTGTTATTAGTCTGGATGTGCTTTATACTCGTTATATTTATGTTTATAAAATCCCCGTTACACAGGGATATTCCTAGTGCGGTAGTATATTTATTTCAATAATTATTTAAAGTTAATTTATGGGTTATTGATTCACCTGGTGGTATTTCGGCCAGCCATTGATACAAACCCGTCTGATGTTCATAATAAAATTAAGGACGAGCTAATTCTTCTGAAATTCAATACTTTCAGAAAGGACCACAAGAAGGGCTGTAATAGTTCTGACATCATAGGTCTCACAGTATACTGGTATTCATCGAAGATATGTTTTTACTGTAGCCAAACCCTTCCTCCCATGAATTATAGGGAGGTGGGTTCAAAGGGAAAAGGGTCAAGGACATCACTTATGACTCTCATGTTGCAGCTGTCCTTGGGCGGTGGTATTCACTTACTCGACTCGACTCGTATAAGAATTCTCGCTAGAGAGAAAGTTGCGCTACTAAGAACGATTTTCATCTCGTACTGAGCAACAATAAATTAGCATTTTCGCACATGGCAACACATAAATATACTAGAAGTCATTGAACTTCATTTATCTTGTCAAAGTAAACCATCTCTTATCTGTGTCCGTAGCGAACTAATCTATGCATTATCGCGTCATAATTAAACAAAAACTTCTATTTTTTTTCTGTCTTTGTACACAATATCAATGAGTAGGTATACGTCATCATTCCTATCCTTTCAACGGCCTTTAGCAATCCACTGCTAGACATGACCCTCTTCTTACAAAGGAAACTTTGGCATATTATACCACGCTCGCCAGCGCCGTGGATAAGGGGTCTCAAGTTAGGAGCAGTATGAATAAGTGTTCACCTTAACTGGTATGAGAGATCAGGAACACTTGTGATGTAATCTGTGGGCGTATGACTGATAGCTACAACCTTGGTGCGACGTTCAATGGTCACTTTCATGACAACTGGCACGGCCGATAGCCGCCTACATCGTTTACAAAGTCACATGACGCAAGTGCAGGTGGAAGTGTAAGGAGCTTGAATTTTGTATGCTTGAAGGTTGGTAAAATAAGATTTGTAGACGAAAGGGTAAAGATTACTATGAGAAATGCAGTCGGAATGGTCCAATATCGACATAAACTTACATATAATGCATATATTGCAAAGGGATGACTTGCTTAGTTTCGGAAGAAAATACTTTTGCCAGAAGAATAGGCTTGAAATCTGATGGTTGTAATTTGTCATTTTCTAATGTCTACTATCTTTTCACTAGTAGTTTTGTGGAAAGGGACGAAACTGTGACATTACCAGTATTCAGAGATGTTAGATGTTAACCATCATAATCATATTCCATTTATTTATTATGTATCATCAACAATGAACATAAACATGATAGGATTAGTAGCTGAAAATAAAAAAGCATGTACATATATCCATTACAGACGTACACAACTGCACAATTAGCCTAGTTGTTTAAGCGATCTCACGCGATTTCTACTGCGCCAAGTATCGTGGGTTCAAATTCCACATGGGACACAAATTATTGTTTGGAATCTGGGTGTTCTATGTGTCCATTGCATGTATTTTTGCAGAATCCCCTGCGACACACGATGTATATTCCTAATGCAGGAGTTCTTTTTTTTTACCAAAAGATACCTTCGTTACACAGAACAGTAAAAAATCGGATTTAAACATAAAAAATAGTGAAAAATTTACAAAACATATTATTTAGAAATAGAAAAAAAGTTAAATAATACACGAGGGACGAGATCTAGTACTCTATTCGCTTCGCTTAAATTCTCTATGCTTGTAACAATTCATCTATGCAAGGCCCACTGTTCTGTAAAAATATTATTTATGTCTCTATCTATAACTTATAAAACTTGACAAAATATTTTATAAAGTTTCTTGTCATTGACTTTAATTTAATCTGTGCTTGTATGTGATTGCCTCTAAAAACTTAATCACACTTCGTCTGTCATAGAATTGTAATTTATGGTCCCCACTACAGATCTACCAAATTAATAACCAACAAAAAAAAAATCAATCAAAATTGAATTATCTTTGCTTGTAATACAAAAAGCAACAACATAATAACGGTTTACATTTCATTGGCTGTATATAATGTTACCATGGCGTATCTATCATAAAAACAACTCACAATCATTTTTTATCTGTGCTCAGTATCACTACCGTGGATATCGCAAGAGCAGACTTTAATGACAGTTTTACAATCCATAAATACTAAACATTGAAGAATTTTAAGATCTGGTAAACCGCAAAAGTTTCTTAAGTGGTAAACACGGAGTTTGGTTTGTTGAAAACTTATTTATAGTCATTTTGACACATAAAACAGTTGTAACTTTCAGTCTTCATAACAAATTGTTACCAAAAGGAAAAGCCTAAGTTTTATTCTCGTTGGTGTGTTATTTAAGATTTTTTTTTTTTATAAAACAATGGGTAAATGAGTAAATATGTCAAATTTTAGGGTAAGGAATTTCGGGGTTCCTATATAGGAATCAGACCGTACGTATATCATTACGTCAGAGTTCCAAGTGTTTTTCTTCTAGAGTACACCTGGTTGCCGAGACGTCATATATTATTATGTTACTATGATGATGTTCTCCTAGTCGATTTAGGCTACGGCAGTCAGTCTTGACGTAGACCACTACGCAGGAGATATTATAGTGTACAAGTTTGTACGCAAGCACAGGTGCAATCTCCGTTACCTCACTCTCATACACACCGGGGAGAGATCAGACGCATGAGCTACGGCTTTACGGGCTCAACGAGGCACAGGGGTTAAGATCCCAACTTCAAACTCCGAGCTGTTATTAAGTATTTCTATGTACAGTGAAACTCGGGATTCGAATCCCAAACCTCATGAGCAGCGGTGGTATACGCCAATCGTTAGACCAACAAAGCAACCAAAGCAGTATGCCAATTGTCTATCTAGTATATAAAATTCTCCTGTCGCGGTGTTTGTTGCCAAAAGTCCTACGAAACCATACGATTCGAATCCCAAACCTCATGAGCAGCGGTGGTATACGCCAACCGTTAGACCAACAAAGCAACCAAAGCAGTATGCCAATTGTCTATCTAGTATATAAAATTCTCGTGTCGCGGTGTTTGTTGCCAAAAGTCCTACGAAACCATACGATTCGAATCCCAAACCTCATGAGCAGCGGTGGTATACGCCAACCGTTAGACCAACAAAGCAACCAAAGCAGTATGCCAATTGTCTATCTAGTATATAAAATTCTCCTGTCGCGGTGTTTGTTGCCAAAAGTCCTACGAAACCGGCTTGTCATGAATTTTTGTGTGCATATCGGGTCGGGTAGGTTTGAGAATCGGCTAACATCTATTATTCATAGCCTTATTTTTTTTTTTGATTTTATAAATGGCAAGACTACTAACTAAATAAAAATGAATCACCAAAATATTTGAACTCGCATAACTTCTGATTCACTGCACTAAATTGGACTATTCTTCTTTTATGTGTTCGTTGTTGTTAGTGCAAGGTTTGTATAGAAGAAAATTATAAGAAAACCATACACTAAGATATACTAAAACAAGATCTTTGGAAATATAAAAATAAAATACGAAAATATGGCGGTAATAAGTTCGTCGAGTCAGCTAGTCGTATATAATGAACTAGGTCACACTTCCTATGCTTTCAATATCTCCAATAAATAACTAAGTGTGGACATTTTGTAGCTATTACTGTCATGTGTCACTTAGTAAGCGAACTTTGTTTATTACTGGAGTATGTATTAGTTCAATGCAGATATAATTATTCCTGTTTGCTTCCATTTTGTAACGGAATATGGTTTTATCAAGTACTAGTTGAACCACGGACCCTCGTCTGCCTCTCCTGTTCCCCGCACCGTGATGGTATACAGCATGAACCAAATTATTAAGTTACAAGACTTAATGCTGTCGTGGACTAGATTTTAGAACTCATAAAGCGGAACAATACGTTCATATATTGTTTTTGTGAAGATATCAAAAGGAATAATGTAGAAAGGTCCAGCAACATTTTTGATCATTACTCTCTTATTTTGATTGTATCATGGTGATATATTAGCCTGCAGCGTTCCTTGATAACTGGACCATCTAATAGTGAAATGTTTTTTCAAATTGGTCTTGTATTTCCTGAGGTTAGCGCGTTCAATTAAACAAACAGCCTCTTCAGCTCTAGCCTAGATTTTTTTTTCAAGAAAAATCCCGCGCAATGAATATGCATAAAACGGACGTAAAGAACATGTAGATTCAGAACAACAATTTGTGGTTAACACAGTGTTGTTTCATGTAGGATTTGCACCCACAACACTTGGCGGCTGCTTAAACCACTAGGCCATATATGGAGGCAGTATGAGTATAGATAAGTTATTATGAGTTATCAATGTCAAAACAAAGGCTTCTCGCCATTTATGAAAGCCATAATTCAAAATACCTTTGTGATAAAACTGACTGACTGATGACAGATATCTATCATCGAAATTAATGAATGGAAATATCTCCAATCTTGACAGCTGTCTTGAAACAACCTTATCATAACAATCAAATCACTTAAACAAAATAAAGAAATTGATTTAATAACGGTGTTGTATTCAAATTGTTTTTTTTTCTTATGGAAAGGGGGCAAACTAGCAGTCGTATCATCTGATGGGAAGCGCTTACCGCTGCCATCAGGCGAAACTTCTGCTCGTTTGCCCTCAATCAATCACTCAACAACCCATAATGACTCACTGCTGGGATCGGTTCTCCTCTCAGGAGAGGGTTAAGGCCATACATCCCCGCGCTAAAAAAATAGGCAAAGTTGCACATTACATCTCCACTCTTGCTCTGACCTGGTCTTGCATTAACTGCTAACATTTTAGGCGTTAATTGTATAAAATACAAAGAGCGTGGTATCCCTTATTTTATGCGAAATCCCCATCGCATGCCATCAACTGGTGCCTATGGCGGACTCGAGCACACCGTCTTGAGTACTAGAACGAGTTGGGGAGCCAAACGCACCCTCGAAAGGAAATCCCTGGAACAGCGTGATATCCCTTACTTCTTGCTACACACTTGTGCTCTTTACTCAATGGACAAAATCACCCACCCACACAGGTTGCAGGAGAAAAGAGGAATGATTTAGCACATTAAAAAATATTACTGATCGGCTTAATATAGGCATTGATTACCGCACCATATGCCTTATTTTAAGCCGTTACATCATCCAATCGTATTGGATCTCAAGTAAGATTAAGTTCTCAATATATTGTGAAAGTAAGTATCGATACAACAGCTGGTAATAAAAGCAAATACTTATAAGGTGTAAGCTTACGTGAAAGGCACTTTTAAAAACGTAATTCATTTGATTGATATTGGCCACGATGTAGAAATAATACGAGAATTATCTGAGTAACGAATTAACTTTTTGTTACTGTAAAAAGATTTAATAAAATAGATCGATTATCCTCATTATTGAGAGAAAACCGGCCTATTCGGCAATAACCTTGCTCAATTTATGAAACAGTGTCTATGACAAAAAGTAACCATAGATAACTTAAATGATAAATTAATAAAAGAAAGGGAAAAATATATAATTTTTTTTCTATAAACGAAGTAGAATGATATATTTTTACCTACTTAATAGTTGTGACGGCATATTTTCGTAATAGTTCATGCTTTTTAAAATGAAAATAATTCTAATTAGTTTAATAATTTTAAGCGTTATTTAAAAATCACAGTCATGTCCAAACAATTAGGTAAACATTAAAATTGCTGGACGATTATTTTAAAAAAAAAATAGTGTTTTAAAACCTAATTTGGAGAACGTTTTTTGTTTTTTCGAAGGCGGTTCCCATTTCATCTCATCCACATTTTTTTTAATATTTTTTATCATTAATTTCATTTTATTGAAGACTTTAAATACCTGACATTGCCAGAAATAGCTGATTAACTGGTTGCCATGTCATCAAAAGAAGAATATGAAACTTAAATTTTTTGATTCGATACCTGTTAAATTTTATGTCAAATAGCTGACAGACCGCTAAATCTAATGCAATAAAAAAACTAAAAAACTTAGTGAATTAAACTAAACTAAACTCAGTGAAATAAAATTGGCAACTTATTTGGTGTCTATGGTTATCCAAACATATTAATATTTTACTGTGTTATTTAAAAAATGATTTTTTCATTACAAATTCTCACGATAATTAAGTTAAATTTGTTTTTCAACCTTGTTAAGTTGCGGAGGTATTTATTCAACTTGAGATTGAATAAGTAAACGTTTAAAGTTATCTCCAAAAAAGTAATTATCGACCTCCATGTGACCTCCGCTACAAGACTGAAAAATAGCTCATGTTTAAATTCCATTTAAGGATAAATGTACAGCTATTAGCTACTTAGATATAACCACGACATTGATTTATTATAAAAACGCACGAAAAGTATTATCTTGCCGCTAAAAGTAACCAATAGTAAGTTTTTTTAAAGTTCGTACTTACACATAAGTGTACAGTACCAGTACAGTTATCTACATTCCTTACTTTATCTAGAAATTTTATCTGTGCATTACATCACTTGCCTATCCTGTAATGCAATTTCTCAAAACATTGATAAATATAAACTATTAAAACAATAATTAAAACATAAATGCATGTTTTACACATTATGTTCCGAGAACTATGACCTAATCGGAGTTCAATGTCAACTCAATATTTAACAAATTTATTTGTATATTTTCGATAACACGCCATGTTTGACTAATTGGGCGCGAAAATTTTTTTTAAACTGATTTAATATGAGTATTTGAAATTAGGCCTCCAGACACCGAAATCAACGCACGGAGGACACATAGTGGTGGCTCGCCGTTATCTACTGAGCTGAATATTGCGGATTCAAACCCCACATTAGGTCACCCACAAATTGTTGTACTGAGTCTTGGTGCTCTCAGTGTCCTTTTCATGTATGACTGGAAAGCTCACATGACAGGAATGTTATTTTAAAAAGAAAAGAATTAGACGTAAAAGCTTTAGAATACACTACACCGCTCATCATTAGATGGGTGATTCGTTTATTTCAAACCCCTTTCAAATTAAAAAGAATCATCAAAATCGGTTCACCCAGTCGAAAATTATGAGGTAACAAACATAAAAAAAAACTGTCGAATTGACGACCTCCTCCTTTTTTGAAGTCGATTAAAAAGCCAAAAGGAAGGCCAATAGTTTTGGGTGTCTATGTATGTTTGTATATTCCACTGTAGCCTAAACTACTGAATCAATTTTAATTATGAGTGAATGGTAATGGTAACAATGGTTCGGGTAACAGGTACAGACTATAAAATTTCGTTAAAATTTTTTTTTGTTTGATCCAGATGTTATTGTTCTGAGTTTGTGTGGTCTTTGTGTCCGTTTCAGGTATTCCTAATGTAATTGGAATCGAATCCAATACCTCTAGGTAGCAATCAAAATCGCTAGCCACAAGAAAGTCTAAATCAAGTATTATCTGTTCTTATATCCACTTAAATGTCTTAATTTAATACAAGATTTGTCATCAAGCATTACAGTCCCCTAAAATTTAACTTCAAGTTATATGTAAATATTATTTTCTGCATAAACACATTGCTTATATTTGCTTAACTTTCTCCGTCGGCCTTTCTTGCCCCCATATTCATAAAAATTATCTAACTTTATACAAGGGTCTGTGTTATTTACGACTTTAATTCAACGAAATGAAAGTAGTAAATAACACAGAAAGATCAATACGTAACGTTTACGAATAAGGCTGTTATTGTTTAATAAGTATAATAAATAAAACTATGAAATGCAAATTATTATTTTTGAGAAATTATCTCTTGTAAGAAACTTCAAACCTAGTCTGTATTAATGCGTTTTGCTTAGAAAACATTTTAGTATGATTAACTGAACTAAATCTATGTTAGCAATTCGTAACCTATATCTATGACGATTAAATATAAAAACAAACTACAATTCCTCCATGAATATACATGACACTAATTTCAAAAATTAAATTGAGTGTAATATCTTTCTTCTTAAGCATAACCCGCGTTGGTCCCTGTTGCCATACGAACATTTTCAGAAATCATAATGGGTAGTTGGAGCCTTAAAATGTTCGACATTGACGTCATCAGACCTTCACAATTTCAATATCACCTAGTACATGGCAATAGTCTGATGCTAAGCGTAAAAAAATAATTTCAGCCGTATCAAACTGATTTCGGAAAAAGGTTAAAAGGAAAAGTATAATTTATCTGTGGTTATTGGCTATACACGGCGGTAAAATTCTTCATTTAAACCTTAACCTATTTCCTGATAAAATAGATAAAATAATAGTGTAAAATAATATCTGTGTCGCGTTTCCACGTAGGTAAAACATGTTTGTGTAACCTCGTAATCTAAATGATTCGAATGTCACAGAAACCTACATGACATAAGTTGTTTGTTTGTGACGAATTACATGACATCATGCCGTTAACACCTGACCAATTTAAATTGAATCCACACGACCCCCTCCAATTTATTCATTACTCTAAATACAGTCTATAACGGGAATTGACAGGGGTCTCAACAAAATGGTTGTACGATCAGTGCATTTCTAAATTTAGAACAAGGCGATGATGTCAGGTTCGTTTTGCCTCGTTTTGTTGCTAAGTTTCATTTATCTCTAGGTGTTTACGATAAAATAATTGAGTAATAGCATTTTTTAAAATAGTTTTTTTAGTAGTCCTACGTGTTTCGGTACAACAAAGTTGTAATATTGAGTCATAGATAGTAGAATATCTGATCTGTGGATTATAATAATTTGTAATGGCGTCTACAGCCGAGTTCCATAAAAAAAATTGTTGATGTCATCTATGCTTTCAAAGGGCAAACTTGTTCATTATTACCTTGAATTGTAATAATATTTAAATATGATTTGTTGTCCATCTTGGCTGTATTAAAGAAAACATTTTAATAAATAAAAATCTTTATTATATACATTAAATTATTGTTGAAAACAATATAATTTTAATCGTAATAGGTATAACTTCGGTTATTGAAGCACTCAATATGTTTATGCCCTTGTTACGAGACATTCTAACTTTATTACAAATATATAAAGAGTGTCTGTCAGCCTTAGAAAATCATCAGATCTTGATTTTGACGTCGGGCGTTGAATCACAGGAATGTATAATATAAAATGTGCCCTTGATTCACGTTTACATGTCTTATCCGGGATTTTAGTTGTGCATTCTGTTAAAAGTTAGAAAGCATATCTTCTCATTCAATACTCATTGTAGGAATCATTACTGTTACTCAAATTAAAAGTAACGTGTATAATAATGGCAATGTACTATGAATCACTCCGCTATGAGCGCGCCCTCTAGTGTTCGTCGACTTCCTGCTCTTGTTCCTCGTCGAACTCTGCGTCCTCGTCGGCGGTGGCCTCCTGGTACTGCTGGTATTCGGACACCAGATCGTTCATGTTGCTCTCGGCCTCGGTGAACTCCATC
Organism: Hyphantria cunea; assembly: GCA_003709505.1. Classification (NCBI taxonomy): domain Eukaryota; kingdom Metazoa; phylum Arthropoda; class Insecta; order Lepidoptera; family Erebidae; genus Hyphantria; species Hyphantria cunea. The sequence continues at coordinate 387,066 of PKRV01000906.1, read as the reverse complement.
TCGTCCATGCCCTCGCCGGTGTACCAATGCAAGAAAGCCTTGCGCCTGAACATAGCGGTGAACTGTTCAGAGATGCGCTTGAACAGCTCTTGGATGGCGGTCGAGTTGCCGATGAACGTGGCTGCCATCTTCAGACCACGGGGTGGGATGTCGCACACGGCAGTCTTCACGTTGTTGGGGATCCATTCGACGAAGTACGACGAGTTCTTGTTCTGGATATTGAGCATCTGCTCGTCCACCTCCTTCATGGACATGCGTCCACGGAAGATGGCGGCCACGGTCAGGTAACGGCCGTGACGTGGGTCACAGGCCGCCATCATGTTCTTGGCGTCGAACATCTGTTGAGTCAGTTCAGGGACTGTGAGGGCACGGTATTGTCTGCTTCCACGGGATGTGAGGGGAGCGAAACCAGGCATGAAGAAGTGGAGACGTGGGAAGGGGACCATGTTGACGGCCAATTTACGGAGATCAGCATTTAATTGACCAGGGAATCGCAGACAGGTTGTGACGCCGGACATGGTGAGGGAAACTAAATGGTTAAGATCACCATATGTGGGTGTGGACAGTTTTAGAGTGCGGAAGCAGATGTCATAAAGGGCCTCGTTGTCGATACAGTAGGTTTCGTCAGTGTTTTCTACGAGCTGATGGACTGAGAGAGTCGCATTGTAGGGTTCAACGACAGTGTCTGATACTTTGGGCGAGGGGACGACTGAGTATGTGTTCATGATTCTGTCGGGGTATTCTTCTCTGATTTTGGAGATAAGTAGTGTGCCCATTCCGGAACCGGTGCCGCCGCCGAGTGAGTGTGTGAGTTGGAATCCTTGTAGGCAGTCACATGATTCTGCTTCTTTACGGACGACGTCTAATACTGAATCTACAAGCTCAGCTCCCTCGGTGTAGTGACCCTTAGCCCAGTTGTTGCCGGCGCCGGACTGACCGAACACAAAGTTGTCAGGTCTGAATATCTGTCCGAAGGGTCCGGAGCGCACCGAGTCCATGGTGCCGGGCTCCAGATCGACAAGGATGGCGCGGGGCACATACTTGCCACCGGAGGCCTCATTGTAGTATACGTTGATGCGCTCCAGCTGCAGGTCGGAGTCTCCATGGTAGGCACCGGTGGGGTCGATGCCGTGCTCGTCGGAGATGATCTCCCAGAACTGGAACAAAAGCATTACCGTTAGCCAATCGAAACCATTGCAATGGAATGCCTACACGAAAGCTCTTGGCGTGTAATTTGTAAGTAGACTGAGGCACGGCGCTTTCCAACCGGTTTTGTTACGATATCGCAGGAAAGTGCGTCCCTTGCGTGTTCGAGTCTAGTTCAATGGATGTTTTCGTGATTCAATTCAAATGAGAGATTGTAAAGGTTATAAAGATCAATAGAGCATCGTAAGATGTAGACAGGATACATAATACATCGTTAATGAACGCTCAGCTTCGGGAAGGGTTACGCAAGACAATGGCATGAGTTACGACGACTGCACAATGGCTCGCCTTGACGGCAGGCGACGCCCACGGTACTCCCGTATTTGGTTTATCTCGCCTTGTAAGCGAGTACTTAAAAAAAATCGATTGAAACTGGCGTCCGAATTTCAGCTCTTACCATAAGGTTGGTAAAGTAATAAATTCATTTAGTGATTATTTTTTGATGTTGGTAATATACAATAGTGACGTAATCGCCACACCCATAGATTTAAAGTTTAGGAATAGAAGACAATGTGTTAAGTGTACGAAGGCTTTACTTTAAAAATGTGTGTGTAGCGATTACGCAATTGGTGAAAACATCATACTTAGCAGCACAAGTCTGTATGTGTGCTTTTCGCACATTAAAATTCAGCTGTGCGCGCACGCCGACGAAGTGATGTCATCCAACAGTGTGAATACATTCAACATGTACATATATGGTAATATGACTAAGATGTTGGCGTTTTTGGTTCAGGGTTTAGCTTCAAGTCTTATTTATTTAGTGTCGATGTTTAAATTAACTCTCGAACCATATTTCAATGTAAACATTTTTTTACCAAATGAATCGATTTACTTTTAAAGAGTTGTGGTATTAAAATGCCTTAAGTAACTGTTGTTATTACCAAAATTTTTAAAGTTTTTTTGATCCATACGACTTTTATTAGTTCTGAAAAGAAATTTCGTATTTATGGAGTTTTGTAGCAGGAAATACCATTACATTATAACTTTAAAACATTCAAAATAAAATTGACAGCTATCCATAGATAATATGCAAAAAAAAGTTGTCTTAAAAAAAGCAATTCACAATACACATCAATTCATCAAGACTTTCAAAGATGACATTATAATGATTTTTAATAACAGCGAAAAGTGAAAGGCAGACGTTTGGAAAGGCAGAAAGGCTGCTTTCTTAGTAACTAGATGGAGTAGGCGAGTTGAAAGTATCGTGTGACCAGACGAAGGGAAACTATGGTGGCTGAGTAATAGTTGCATGCTCACAATACTATAGCCATTGTGTACGATTTCACCTACACTGTTTTGTCTATGTCTCTCAGTTAGACGTTCGAAATTCAAAGTATTTAGAACGTAAAATCCGTGTCTTTCATCTGTATGCTTATTACTTTGTTACGAACATACCGAGCTGTAATGCAGATTAAAAATATGTATTCCATTTTTGAATTTCTCCACAGTATAATAGTTATGACTAAAAAACTTTTTGGATATTTGTTCGAAAGTTAAACACAACATTTTTACATCGTGAATATTTTGTCACAGATAATTTACGCAATAAAAACTTCGCGGTAACATTTATGGCTATCAGTTTCATCCGTTTCGTTGGTTATTTCCAGGAGTTAATCCATCAAAGATATGCATGCTTTACATTTATATGCTAACGGTACTTCGCATGCAACTATGGCGGACCATGGCGCTATTTATAACTGGGCATCGACCGGCAGACGCCGGGGCGTTGAACTTTATAATCTATGGCCCCTATTGCCAAACAGTGATAAGATAACTTTTGATGAGAGTTCAATTAAGACTGAGAAGAAACAGACCTCCCACCACCACCACTTAAAACTGAGCCCTTTGTCTCTGTTGCTTATACAATCTCTTTTGAAACTAGTTTTAAAAGTGTCTCTGATCATCTATGGTAATTCTATCTTTGTTCTTTCTTTTTTTGGAAGTGTATTATTTCTTTTCCATAAATTTTAAACAAACTGGCCACATAGTTTTACCACTTAAATAATTAAGATTCTAAATTTGAGACTATTTATTTTTAAATAGTTAAGGGTTTGGATTAGAACGTGTATATAGGCCTTTTGTAGTCAATTCAGTCGTCAATAATTTCAAAGAATAGATCTTTCAATTCGACTTTTTTAAAAGTTAAATAAACATGTATGTAGCTATAAAAATATCAGTTAAATCAGTGACTAACATTCAAATGAATCACCGTCTGTGTTTTGTAGACAGAAGGTTAGTATAGTATTTTTTATTAAGCTGCAATTTTCTCGGCCAGTGAACAGGCCAAATTGATGGTTCTATGATTTCAAATAAAGGCAACATACATAAAACCTCTTTATAGGTCGGGTAACATTGTATTTTCACATCGCCCTGTAAATAGCCAATAGACCACTGCTCGACATGGGCCTTTCTTTAGGAAAGAGGTTTGTATCCGACTGCAAAAGAAGGAGGGTTATATTTTTCTAGTGTATGTATGTATATCTCTTTGGCACGCCTTAAGAGTCTAAACGGCTTCTCGTATTTTTATGTAAGTGGTGTCAATAGATTCGTCTTAGTCGTGAGTGATTGGTACATCAAAATTAAAAAATCTTTTGTTTTCAGTTCTTTCTATCTTTTCAGTTCTTCAATAAATTTAATAAAGATTATAGATATTGACGCAGTTACTGTATATACCAGGCAGGCAAGAGTTGATATCAAGTTTTCTTTCATTATGAATGACGTTATGATATGACGTTAACGAAGAATGATATAAGTTTTCATAAGCACAAGCGACAAACCTATTAACATTAATAAAAAATGGAATGACTGAAAAATAAAACGTCCTCACTTCAAAATGGCGTCATGCGAGTACCATCTTAAGCTGTCAGAGTTAGCACAGCTGTGATTAAAACATTTACTTATGTTTCGAATGAAATACCACTCCATGATTCATTTTCTGAGTAACAACTGAGCTACGGACATAAATAGCCTTCGATCAATAACAATATGTGTAATTACAACACGAGTATACGTGTATCAGATGTGAAACTTTGATGGTTCTACATTAACGTTATGGCGTACTTCTTGAAAGGGTTTTGTCCATAAACACTACTGAATTGATGTTTCTACCTCTTAGGAATGTTCTTTTAAGTTTCAATCTTATAGATGTGTCAGTACTACAGAAGCATCTAACTATGCGAGAATAGATTATAGTATTCAGAAATAGACTCGACAAAAAGTACAAGTCATGTTAATTAAACATAAACAACTAAATTCAATCGGCAACTTTTTAATTCGATTCATATACTTCAAGACTGACATAACCAAAGACAAGAAGATTTATACTTTTTAATTGGCTTCAATAAAAGATCATTCTGTTCGGTCAAGCGTATTGATGATACAGCTGTAATTTCAATCAAGTGATCAAATCTAGAACAAAACGAATTGAAAAAAGTATAATACGAAATGTCTTTGATCGCGACAGACCGTCAGCTGGCATGTTATTCATGCACTAACAATGAACGGCGACTGTTGTAAGTTTCACTCATTTATTTAATGGGAAAGTAGGTATCTAATTGCAGTAAATTTGCAAGATTAAAGAGGTATGTGGGTCGGGCTTCATTAAGTTGTCGTATAAATAACTTCTTGATGTTTTAATTCAGCCATGAAGTAGAATAAAAGGTGACTTTTTTCGGCCAATAATATTAAAAAAATGACAATTAATATGGAAATCTTCTGTTACGAGTTTAAGATGTAAATTAAAAGAGATTATTATGGATCAAAACAAGAAACCGGTTGTAATATTTAGAGTAATCTAATAATTATGGTTTTGAACCAGTTATATGTACGTATTTGTATGAAAACCGGAGATCCTCCAATCAAATTACACCACGCCTATTTACAAATGTGTTTATATCAGAAACCTGGCTCTGTAGTTATATAACTATGTCATATCGCTATAAAATTATGTTTATTTATATCCTCCATTCGTTCAATGTTTAACCTTCGTTCTTTATCTTTCAACCGTGACAAAACTGATATAAAACTATTGTATGAAAGATTAAAGTTGTTGTAATAACTTTTTTAAATATAGTCTATGGAAGACCAAGGAGACACTTTTTGTAAAGCCTGTTTGGCAAAGGAATTTCTGCAGTGGAACATTATTTGTCAAAATGAATTTGACATTTCGTTTAATTATATTAACTTGTTCCATCTTAGTGAAAATTATCAAACACGGAGACATAACTCTTTTCCTCTAACAGACTTGTCCTGTGTTAGTGAAATAATTATCATTTTCCTTTGTTTGTCCTTCACCTAATTTCATTACGATTCAGTTTTTAGTAGGAAAGGGCGGTTCTTAAAACTGATTTTCTCTGGATGAACCAGTGTCAGTGGCGACATACCCTAGGACTAGAGCAGGGTATAAAATACTATAAGTTTTCGATGTAAAACAAGATGGAGACCGCAGTAGATTGAAGACCTTGGTTCTAAGAATGACAGCTTGTAGTTGTTTTTGACTGACTGGAAACTGTAAACCAGAGCCTTAAAGTAGTTTATTAATCCATCATCTTTATCATCCACTAGCACATCACCGACATCCAAGAAAAAACCCTATTCCAACCCGTCTGATGGGTGTTATAGGAGGCCAAAACCTCCTTTGTAAGGAGAGGCCTTAGTTCAGCATTGCACTATTTTGCGGTGAATCTACAATAATCTTCATAGGTAATTCACGCAAATTTAAAACAATTAGAAAGCATTATGAAACTTATTAAATTAAATTAATTTCGCTAAACCCTTCAGAGATCACCGACTGATTTGAATAACTGTTAAGATAATTAATTAGTTTTATTTAAAGAGTGCAGTTAATTAGCTGTATTTTATGCATTCAACTACCGGTATGTGACGGTATGCTAATTTATAATTTAAAGAATAACTAAATAGTTCTAGAAATATCTCCTCCATTGTACTAGGAAAGCATAAACCGTCAAGAGTACAAAGATAAATGTAGCTCTATCAACCTAAAGCCAGATGTACAAATCAATTCTAAATTCAAATGTAATCATTCAAATTATATATAAAAATATCGATCATTTAGCCTCCAACCAAGTGTTTTATAACTAAACCTATAAATTTATAATTCTTTTCGTCCGTAACTCGTACAATGATATTGTCTTACGTAACCTTTAGATAAAATACTTACCAACGTTCAATTATTTACGACCATATACTGATAATAAATAACAAATCGAAATGTAAGGGGTGATATTTAACCCTGCTTGCTACTTCATGCGTGAAAATAACTTATTGTCTATGCCCTATTTTTGAATGGAACTATGCAAGAACACGACATCACAAATCCAACCTCATTACTTCTTTTTTTGGTGTAAAATTACTTAACAATACTGTTTTTATAGCACAGTAACAAAGCTACTTAGAAATTCAATTTGCTTATCCAGCGGTTGAAACAAAAAGAACCGTTAGAGACCGTTATTATCGGTGAAACTTTAAACAATACTCGATATTACATACCTTAGCTCCAATCTGGTTACCGCACTGACCGGCTTGGAGATGCACGATTTCCCTCATTTTGATTTATTTAAAATAAAATTTTATTCGTAATAAATAACTTAACACTATTCGCGACTCTCGCACAACACAACCTCGTAGATTTGATCAGCCGGCCGGCTCGGTGGGGATTTTTGAGGCACGATTCGCCTCCGCTCTGCGGTCTGGTGCAGCTTTGTGATTGGTCGACAATGCTGCCAACTTCACAGCACAAGAGACGCTTATCAATTCATAAATGGAATCATACCACGTCTCTATAAATGGATATTGTCGCGGTGTTATTCTTGTATTTGTACAGCTCTTACGTACACTAACCTATATGATTTCAGAAAAATAACTTTATGAAAGTTGCAGCGACTTCAATGCGGTTACATTCTGATGAATTGTAATAACCTTTGTTCTTCATATAATTTTCTAACCTTAAGTGTTGTATATTTAAGAATAAACGTCAAATGTACTTATTTTCCTCAAATCGGTTCATGAAGGATGCATTTCTAAGATAACAAATATAAAAAGTTATACAACTAAATTCAGAAACTATTCCCCTTTTTTAAGGCCTCTAAAACTTTCTTTTTTCTCATTATTTACAAATAATAAACCAACTGTATCAAACTTGATAGGCCAATTCTTGAAAAAGATTCTGGCATATGTATTTATCGTCAGTATAGGATGAATTTGTTCAGATGTCCTCGGAAATCGTAATTTATACGTATTATTGATATCCTTTCAACACTAGGTATTGTTACGAGGTATAGTCAAAGGAAAATGAAAAGATATTCTATTTTTTCCTTCTGGTTCCGTTTTGCATGCAGACATATAGTCGTGCGTGTATTTTTATACCCAGTTTCGCTCGCCAGCCCATTGCTGTGTCAACACTCTCTTTAACAACCCTTGTACACCTTTAAAATGTTTTTAATAAGATTCCTGACATCAGTGGAGCGTGTAAACATGATTCTTTACCATTTTTCTGTCCCAATAGCTTTTTAATTTAAAAAAGATTGCGTTGGTTTCAAAGCCAGGTGGAGTAATGATTAACGCTAGATGGCTTCTAGGAGCTGGATGCGAGTAGACCTAAATCGATAAGAGTGGAATGCCATTGGAGAAACCTATGTCGAAATACTTGACTTAAGGTCCTATGTCCTCTAGATGCGGCAAAGGGCGTCCACGATGCATCGCCGTCCCGTTCTGTCTTGAGCGTTTTGCGTGAATCCGCGTCAATTCTTGCCTGCAAAATACTGTAATACGTTGATTCACAAATGGATATAATTATGAAATATGATTGATATTAGGAGACTAGTCAAAACAGGCTTGAACAATCCACTGCCGGACTTAGAATTTCCTTCTCTTTTTAATGTTGTCCTACTTAGTTTGAAACTATAATTTAATTTGAAATAATACAAAATAAAAGCAAAATATATATAAGAGGAAGGACTAACATACCCAGAGATGGACGCACAGCCCAAATCACTCAACCTACAATCCTGAAATTTTGCATGTAGGTTCTTTATTAACGAAAGTGAGCACTAAGAGAGGAATTTTGGAAATACGGGTGGTATTACTAAGAGGATAAAATAGGGGGTGAAAATATCTACTCATGGGAAAACCACTAGTAAATATTATATCAAGATACTTATCGATATCGCAGATTATCACCCATTATACTGCTGTTTTTTTTTGTTCATATTCTTCTTAGTATGTCACATGTCTACATCTAGAAGGACATCATCACCGTCATCATCATCATCATCATTATGTCTCAAATGTAGTCATGATCTGTGTAATACAAAGTACCTATCTATCAAAGTATAGCCCCAAGTATAAAAATGGGTGATATCATTTGCCGTATATTAACAACCGCGATGTTAGTGTTTAATGTCCTTACTAATATTAAAAATCCGAAAGTAACTCTCTCTCTGTTTGTAACGTTTTCACGGCTGAACCGTTGACCCGATTTGGTTGAATTTTGATGTAGAGATAGATTTGATCTTGTAGAAAGAGATCGCGATAACCGATGTGTACAGAAGCTAATCTATACTAATATTATAACGAGGAAAGATTTGATTGTTTGTTTGCTTTGAATAGGCTCCGAAACTACTGAACCGATTTGAAAAATTCTTTCACCATTAGAAAGCTAAATCATCCACGAGTAACATAGGCTATAATAAAAAAAGTTAGGGTCCGTATGAAAACTCCAAGACTTGGTTAAGTGGTTTAAGCTTAGAATGATTGCTAAGAGTGTGTTAAAATTTACAACATTTAAATTTTTGGGTACATATTAATATCTACCCATTTGAAGCCGGGAAGGGCTGCTAGTGTTATATAAATAAATAGATAAAAATTCGACAGGAATAATTTTTTACACTTTTTACAACATTTTTCATAGATTCTTAGCTCATAATTTAAGTCATAGCATGATACCCAACATTGAGTAATTTCTCTTTGTAGTTTATGGGTGTGATGGTGCACGAGCAGTCGTACTACTAATTCATAAATACGATCGTAAAAACGTAAGGCATTTGTCCCATTGAACGGATAGCAGCGAGTAAACCGAAAGACTTAATATTGAATTGATATAATAAGTTCTTAAAGTGGGCCTGACATATTATTAAATGGAATTTAATAGGCCAAAAAAACTAGTCTGAAAGAGAGATATGGAAAGAAGAGAAGGAGTTCTGTGTCCTGAAGTTGGCCAACACGTGTAAAAAGTAAGCATAATGATAGTTCTAAAATCTGAATTAGTACACTTAAATTTTTAACAATAATCTAAAGGAGGAAATTTTTAATTAGATTACACATTGTTTGAGTTTTAAAACACATGGTGAACAAATTCAATTTAAAAAAGTTTTTTGTAATTGAATTTATTTATAGTTTAAGATTACTTTCAATGAAATCAGAAGAAACTTCCATTTAGAAGGCGAAATTACAATGAAACATGAGGTACGTTAAAAGGGTTCCGTTAACTAGGATCCCCTGCTCAGATTCGAAATTAATCCCCTGTGGGATTTAAGTAGAGGATTCTAGTGAACGGAGACGTTATAGTTGTGACACTTATAAAAATGCATTACTATTTTATACGAGATATTAATTATATTATAACAATGCATTACTATTTTTTATATTTTATATAACATTCATGAAGCTTAGTTGGAGGCCTTTGTGCGGCTTGGGTGGAGGGTGGGGACGTATGGCGTTAAACCTCTCCTGAGAGGAGACTTGAGCCCAGTAGTGGGATATTATGGGTTGTTGATGATTACTATTTCATACAGGTACATAAGTATGTATAAAATAGAAATACGAAACGTACTTAAGACGATTATTATTTAATTTGAATCCGTTGCATATTAAAATTTTCAAATAGCTAAATTAAAAAGGTAGATGGTTATCCGCTACCGGTTAGATCAAAGCCCAAAGCTATTAAATTCTTACGTCCCATTCATCTACAAGCCTTTAGCCGTCTTCAGCATCTATCAGCATCATAAGGATTTACTAACGGGAACTTAGCCGACTGCCTTATAAGGTGAGTTATGACTTATCATTTAAGGAAATGCGTTTGGTGTAGGTGGGTGATTGTATGAATCAATTTCGTTCGACAATGAACGATCAGGTGGTAAGATTAAATTAAGTACATACATTGATATTTTTATCGGCGACTACCCACGTTCATTACACAAGGTATATTGTTATTTATATAAATAAATATTACACACAACGCCATCTATTCCCAAGCTAAGCAGAGCTTGTGTTATGGGCACTAGACAACTCATATAAATACATGTATGTTTTTTTTTGTAAATACATACTTATTATACATAGAAAACACCAAAACTCCGATAATAGAAACATTTGGTCCGACCCGGGAATCGAACACGAGACCTCAAGGATAGCAGTCGCATACGCTACCACTGCGCCACAGAGGCAGTCAAATTATACCCAAGAGCTATAAGGGAATATAATAATGCAGTAATATTGCAAAGGTTAAGTAATTTTGGCCAGGTCAACTTATGGACCCATTTCCCAACACATTGATACCCCTCGGTGAAATATTTACAGACCATACAAAAATCCGATTTGGATTCAACCCTTGAGCGCAGCAGTCGCATATGTTCTGTGGTTATGCTGTCACTGCGCCACAGAGGCAGTCAATTATGACGAGATGAAGGGTGTAATAAGTTTGACGTAATGTCTGTCTGTGGCATCGTAGCTCTCAACGGGATGGACCGATTTCAATTCGGTTATTTCATTTGAAAGCCAGTTATAAGCTATATTTTGTTATTATCGGTCCAGCAGTGTAAGAGTCTCAGCTCTTTTCCAAAATGAGGTACAACATTTTTGGCGTATAATTACTCGATTAAGAGATAGCGAAGGGGGTTTTTTAAATTTTATATAAGATTTAAATAAAGTTTAAAATTATCTCTGACTAAAGTAGAAGCAAAGACTCCTAGTTTGTTTTAGACCAGAAAGGAAAATCATTTACGAACTGCAAATACTTCTAGGTAGGCAATGTCTAACTATGCCAAGGATATATGTTTGTATCATCGAATTCGCAGAAATTAAGCGAAGTCAGTTTGCGGTTAGGACACATCAAAATAACTTGCTTGGATCTTTATAATTTGGGTCATGACATGTGTTCAAAGTCGCTCAGCGTACTATGGAGAGGGCTATGCTCGGCGTTTCTCTAGGGGATGGCATCAGAAACGAGGTGATCCGACAAAGAACCAGGGTCATCGACGTAACCCACAGGATTAGCAAGCTGAAGTGGCAGTGGGCTGGCCACATTTGCGGAAGAACCGATAGCCGTTGGGGTAAACGAGTTCTTGAGTGGAGACCGCGTCTCGGCAAACGTAGTGTAGGACGTCCACAGGCCAGGTGGAGCAATGATTTGCGCAACGTCTTGCTGGCAGGAGCTGAATGCGAGAAGCCATAGATCGAACTAAGTGGCGTGAAATTGGAGAGGCCTATGTCCAGCAGGGGATAGGCTACTGCGATAGGCTGATGATGATGATGATGATGATGATGTGTTCACTGGTGAATACTGCATTTAAGTCATCACCTTCCTAACCTTCATTATTCCCAAGATTAATTGGGGTCGGCTATTATTTCAAGCGGTTTTACCTGAATATCAGTTTAGGCACAGAGCGACTGGCATCGGACCTCCGCAACCCTGCCGGTGAACTGAATGCGAGGGTTGCACTATTTGTCAGTATATTTGTAGGCAATGACTTCTCAATAATGATTGTCAGAGATAGTCATGGCAACTGAGACCGACGGCTTTACGTGCTCTGCGAGGCAAGGGCGAGAAACACCGATATATTTCATACTCCGGACTGCTGTTAATAATTTCTTGGTTTTCCGACCCAGGAATCGAACCCGAGACCTCATGATCGACAGTCGTTTCGTCGATCAACGAGGCAATTATACTGCTTTTAAGTAAGGATTAATAATCGGCCATATTTTTTAAGACTTGCAATTGACGTAGAGCTGCTAAACATCCGAGTACAACGGGACATGCCCCGGTTTAAAGCGTTATGTCTCACTTACCCGGTCAATATACCTAACTTATGTCCAGGTTTGGTAGTTGGGTGTATCGGGTGGAAGATATTGGGAGGAAATTCGCGTTTTTTCCTATCGTTCTCTTTAAAGAAGGAGAAGGCTTTTTGTAGGTATGTAGACTTCTACCAGTTATTCCGCCCATGTGCATGTCGATCGTCGCGGTGAAGAGTTGCCTAGTCTTCCTCAAGAACCAAAATATCTCCAAGCCGTATTTTACTTAAATCGTGGCATCGGTTAAGCCGTCAAAACGTTACAAACTGAGTTACTTTTGAATTTATACTATTAGTATGAATACGGACGGCGGTAATCGCTTACCATCAGACGATACGTCTGCTCGTTTGCCTCCTATTCCATAAAAAAGGGTTTTAGACGATACGATGTCATTCAAATATAATCAATAAATAATGATTTCTATAGTGCCCTGTGAAGGTTCTGAAATTCTTTATTTTTCGTTCAATTATATTAGCAGATTACTTAACTTAATATATTATTTATATAATAATGTAAGATAAAATAAATTCTACGTGTATATTAAGGAACACAATAGTTTAAAAGTTAAATAAATAAATAAATATTTCTGACATTTAACACACAATGCCATCTAGTCCCAAACTAAGCAGAGTTATGGGTACTGGGAATTCAAACCCGAGACCTCAAGCACAGCAGTCGCATACGCTACCACTGCGCCAGAGAGGCAGTCAAAATTAGAGTTGAGTATCTGTAGGTAACGAAATTGATGAAAAGTATTCCCACTCCTGAAAGCCTCCTCATCTTCAGCCTTTAATAGTCCACTGCAGGACATAGCCCTCTTCTTAAAAGGAGGTTCTATCATTCTGTACCACCCTGGCTAGAAGAGTTTGTATAGCTCTATTTTCAAGTTTTGTTTCTCTTTGCAGTGATGTCATGCGTAATTTCTCTCCCTTAGTCGCCTCTTACGAAACCCATGGAATGAATAGGGGTATCGCCACTCCGTATTCTTAATCCGTTACCACAAGGAAAATTCCTGGAAATAAAACCTTACACTTTAATTCAATCAATGTAGACTTATTGTCTATGCTTTCATTACACAGCGAAGACAATATAATACTTTCTCACATTACGATAAATAAAATCTTCTGTAACACGGAGACAACGTGATAAAGAGCTAATGTTTTATTTTCTCATCAACTTATACATATCCACTTCGTTATTCAGAGTAGAACGTCGCGTTAGCATTTCTAATAACAAATGATCTCACTGACTACTGTGAACTCGACAAAATGGCCGACTGTCATTTTATCATTTACATTAGTTGGCGCGAAATACAATATGTCAACAGTTTCATAGATTTGTCAGTTCTGTTATGTTATTGGAGGCATTTGTAAATAAAAGATAAAAAAGGCTACTCTGCTTGTATGACAGCATGAGCAGAATTCAAAAATGGTGGTCACTTTACTATACATGCGAATGTGGACAATGCACCATGGTGACTTTGGCGGCCTAGTGAGTTGCTTTTTACGTAGTTAGGCAGCAGAGATTTTTTACGCCCCGCGTTAAGGACCAGGGATAATAGTGTCAGAAAAGCACGCTGGTAATGTGTTCTAGTTTTTAGAACACTAAAAATATATAAGTACCTACAAGTTCAATTAAATAGTCATAAATATTCAAACAAAGCTTACATTTTAAATATTTTTATTAGGATAAAGTCATAAAAAGTTTGACACAGGAACTGAAATGAACGGACCGGCTCGACCAGAGTGATACCATAGACTCACAGAGAACCGATGTGAAACAACGCTTGCGCTGTGTTTCATAGAGTGATTGAGGATACAGGAGGTCCATACCCCCCATTCCTTTTTCCATCCCACAAACCCGCTTGTGACGCCCCTGGTGTTGCGGGTGTCCATGAGTGGCGGTATTCGTTTACCATCAGGCGATACGTCTGCTCGTTTGCCCCCTATTCCATAAAAAGAAACTTGCGGACTAGATACCAAAGTTCCAGACTTAGGCTAAGCCCGTTACCTAGGTAACGGTATATAGGTCACAGGAATTATTGATTTTATGTTAAGGGCTAGAAATTGTTGCGATACTAAAAGGCGTAGTCCTATCTTTAAAGTGTTATGTAGCTGTGTTATTTTGTAACCCCAAACGTAAAAAGAGGTGTAAAAGTTTGACTTTCATATCTGTGTGTGTGCGTTTGTCTGTGGCATCGTTGCTCTCAAACGAATGGACCGATTTCGATGCGGTTTTTTTCATTTCAAAGCCAGTTTCCTTGCGGTGGTTTGGTGTTAGAGTATCAGCTCTTTTCTAAAATGATGTAATGCATTTTTGGCGTAAGATTACTCAATTTAGTGCTTTTGTAGGGGGATTTTCAAACTTTTAATTTTAGCTTTTTTGAATCTTAAGTTACTTGAAGTCGACATGCATACATGTAACACAGGATAGGCTTGCCTAGTATGGGGCTACTGGCTACAACACATACAATAAATACAACATTCGGCAATACATTTATTATTTTCTTTTATTAATTTTAATTGATTGCTCATAGCCCAGTTGCACTCGGTGATTAGAAACAATCAGCGAGGGCAAGCAACGACGGCGCGGTCAGTACCTGGATGTGTGACCGCTGGTGGCATGTTACCATGAGCGTCTCCGTGATTTGGAGGTCACGTTAAGCAGTCGGTCCCGGTTGTTATCATAGGATAACAGTCGTGAAGCTTAGTTGGAGGCCTTCGGGCGGCTTATAAACATCCAGCGTTAAGATTACGTAGCCACAACGTTGTCTTGCCAGTCCCCAACCCGCACTTGGCCAGCGTGGGGACGTATGGCCTTAACCCTCTCCTGAGAGGAGACCCGAGCCCAGCAGTGGGACATTATGGGTTGTTGATGATGTTGATGAATTTTAACTAAACCTAAAATATATTTATACAAATAAGGAAAATTGATGTGTCTCTTTCTAATTTCAGATTAACAGCTTTTCACTAAATGCATGTAAATGTACATGCGATACTTACATCAAACATCCTTTTATTATCTGTCTGTATTTGTCAAGGCTGGGACGTTGTTAATATCTGGAACTACTAGACTGATTTTGTTATGCCTGTCACTGGCTGATAGCTGATGGTATAAGGAGAAGCCAAGGCTACTTATAGTTTAGAATAGCTTCACCCCGCGGTGTAACCGGTGTAACAACAACCGCGGACAACACTGCGGCAAGCTGCTAGTCAATCTTAATCCTTACTTATATTAGGAATGCAAAAGTAACTCTGTCTGTCTGTCGCTCTTTCATTTGGTACCGTCTAGAGCCTGAGAATGGACATAGTGTACTTCTTAATGCGAATAGACGGTTGTAAAGGGGGATGAAGGGTTGTATAAATGCTACCTAAAGTCTCTCTACTTAAAGATCATATCTACATACATCAATTTGTACATACATAAATACAGACATATATGTATACACTCAACGCAAACACGCGCACACACAGGCTCACACGCAAACACACACACATACATACATGTCTGTGTCCACGCATCTTATACAATTTTATTACTACCTTTTAACCTAAAATTTATTTCTGTAACAGCAGAACACTAACTCCCGAGTCACAGGAATACCTAGTTTGGGAGTTTGGGTTAGTCTAATTGTGTGTCCTTTAACTTCAACCTTTAGTTCTAAGACAATTGTAAAAGGTAATTTATAACAATAAAGATTATTATTATTATATTATTATTACTAAGTCGAACGAAGTCACGGATACAGCTAGTCAATAAGTACTTACATTATTTAAATGACAATCAACAATCTTAAATCAGCCTTTGTGTCTGTTCTCCGTTTTTCAATTTTAATTGCTAACTACATCAATTACAATTTAGTCAATGATATGTAGGCGAAGGAAACCGGAAATAGGATTTGTGACGTCACCGTCTGTTTTCCTTGACGGAGCAGAATGTTAAGTGAGACATGTAAAAGGAAGTTGGCAGCCATTTTACCTATTTTAAGATTGCAATATCTAACTTTCAATCATAGCCCAGCATAGGGGCGCTCATAGCCCAGTTGCACTCGGTGATTAGAAAGAATCAGGGTAAGCAACGACGGCGCGGTCAGTACCTGGATGGGTGAGCGATGGTGGCACGTTACCATGAGGGTCTCCGTGATTCGGAGGTCAAGTTAAAGCAGTCGGTCCCGATTGTTATCATAGGATAACAGTCGTGAAGCTTAATTGGAGGCCTTTGGACGGCTTAAAAACATCCCACGGTAAGATTACGTAGCCACAACGTTTTCTTGCTAGTCCCCAACCCGCAGTTGGCCAGCGTGGGGACGTATGGCCTTAACCCTCTCCTGAGAGGAGACCCCGAGCCCGAGATTATGGGTTGATGATGATGATTGTTGATGAATCTCTATTATTTAAAAACATGATCTTTCTAAACATGAAATTCTTTCGAATATCTCTGTGGAGGCTTGTTAATAAATGGTATTAATACATTGCGTGGTTAAACAATCCTCACCGGTGGATGATTGACCAACCCTAATTAATTTAGATAACTCCGCACCTAAATGGGCAGACACAAGACGTGAACAAACCGTACTACGGAGTAGCTACAAATCCTGCATCGCGCAATGAAAGTTCTTGCACCGCACAGATTAGTTTATTCATATATTATTTAATAATAACGTCAACGGTTGAGCCGCCTGGTTGGAGCTCTTCTCTTTGGATTGGAGGAACATAAAACCCGTTCATCCACATTTCTATATCCGTCCTTTGAAGCAAGAAGCAACTAAGTCAAGGATATCACCTGGCCTATGTACTAATATTTAAATTTTCTGTGCGATGCGCGAGTGTATATGACTAAATACCTCCTAAACGGTTGATCCAATTTTAATGAATTTTTTTGTCTTTTCCTGAGGATTCGAGTACGGTTTAGAATACGAAAAAAGAAATTAGGCATTACCTGCGAGGGCTCATGTAGAGTTTTATTAAAATGTAATTGACATATGGTAAGTCAAAAATACTAAAGTATGCTAATAAGTATGTTACTCAAATAAGGTTCTCTTTGCCGATTTATATTCCATAAGGTAAATATTTTCATAAATCTTATTAATAGTATTTAATACAAAAACCACAAGATCAACCAGTTATTACTTCATTTCCGAAACAGGCAATCATTATTCATAAGTCGTCCAACATTTGCCCGCCAAATGAGTCATAGACAACATAAACAATATGACATATGCTGCACCATAGATAATTTGTCAATGTTTAAACAGCATTAAATGTTATTTTCTGAACGAAAATAATGGCGTAGCTTGTAATATTGAGTTAGTTTAACCTTGTTTTAGGAGATCGCTTTTTGTTTTTACGAAAGACGGTCCCCATTTCATTTCATCCACATTTTGTATATTTTTTATCATTAATTCCATCACGACGAAGACTTGAAGACTCGGAAGACTTAGAATTGAAGACATTAAATACTTGACATTGGCAGAAATAGCTGATCCGGCTGGTTGCCATATCATCAAAGGAAGAAGATCCTTGTTTTAGTTTACAATGTATTACGTTGTCAATATCGATAAGTAATATTATTTCTTATGTTATTTCGGAAACCTGTAGATGTACTTCGTTAGAGTCTTAATGTTTTGGCTTATTTAATATAATACATTTAATCTGAATATCGGAAACGGCTCAAACGATTTTCATTAAATTTAGTATGCAGGGAGTTTCGGGGTCGATAAATCGATCTAACTGGGATTTATTTTTAGAACATAAAAAATAACGAGAAAAGCTCGGTCATCTAAGTACTTTTAAAATTAACAAAAATCTTTCCCGCCATAGGGATCTAAGTATTTTGTCGCTTATATATTATAAACGCGAAAGTTTGTAAGTATGGGTGGATGTTTGTTACTCTTTCACGTAAAAACTACTGTATAGATTTTAATGCAACTTTACAATAATATAGCTCATACATCATAATAACACATAGGCTACAATTTTTAAAGATACAATTCACACAATATCTTTGTATCGCGGGTAATACAGTAGGGCTCTTGTAAATGATTAAAATAGAGAGAATAGGACAAAACAATAATGATTGTTGATGATGTTCTGCCAGCCGATTTCAGCCACGACGGCCATTCCTGCGAGACCAGGCAACTACTCAGGAGACGTTATATTGTAAAAGTGTGTGCGCAAACATAGGTGCACTCTCTGTTCCCTCACTCTCATAATCCGATGGGACGGTCGTCCGACACGACCATGGAAAAATCATGCAGACCGAGCAGAACAATAATGCACTAGTGATGCAATTTTATTTCAACAAGGAAAGTGCGGTTATTTAAGATTGTGAAACATTTTTCTAAAGTTGTACTATTATTTGTTTAGAATGGCAGAACATTGATTTTATAGATTGTATTTATTAATTTGTTATTGCTTATTACTGTGAATACTTAGTTGAAAGTAAATAAAAGTAAGTAAAATATTAATCAATAACGGGAAACGTAAAAAAAGCTTTGCGCCTATAGCCGTAGAGACCCTGGGCAGTTGGGGCTCGGAGGCCAAAAGTTTGATTGTGGAAATTAGTCGCCGCATTGCTCTTAAATGTGGTTACTCCCGCTCTGGTTCGTTCCTGGTGCAGAGGATGGCCGTTGCTATCCAGCGGGGCGACGCTGCTAGCGTCATGGGCGCTTTTTTGCCGGGAGCGATCCGGGGATTATTATAATGACATGAATTATTTGATTGTGTTTGGTTGATTTTGAATATTTGTCTTAAAAAATTAGACGTGAAACGTTATCTAATTTAATCTATCCCATACCTTTATAAGAACAATTCTTGTATTATCGTCTCTATATAAATAAAAATGAATCTCAAAAATGTATGTACGCGCATAACTTTCGATCGACTGCACCAAATTGGATAATTCTTTTCTTTGTGTGTTTGTAATTGTCAGGACAAGGTTTGTATGGAAAAAATAAAAGAAAACTGGAGGTGTTATATTTTCTTAGTCCGCTTAGTCGTATACTGAGGCCCTGCGGGAAGTTAACACGAACATGGATAAGATAAGTATTTTGAAAACTCAGAAAATTAAAAAAATGCGTACAGTGGAACATAGAACCTTCTTATTTTTTGAAGTCGACTAAAAACGAATATAGCGGTGCGCCAGGTCAGCTGCAACATATATAATCTGAAACTCGGAAATGGCTCCAACGATTTTGATCAAATTTAACATATAGGGGGTTTCAAGGCGATAAGTTGATCTAGCTAGGATTCATTTTCAGGAAAAATAACACGAACAGGTCATTATGGTATTATTAAATAATGGAGCGAAGAACCAAGACATAATGAGAAGTTCTGTGTCTTTCGAGTAAAGTAGAATATAATAGAATAGATTAGAATAAACTTTATTGTACACCAGTTAAAACAGTTTACATTCAGGAGCATAACATATAAAAGCTCAAGAGTTGGTAAATAATGACTAAAGAAATTCTTTTGATATTTTTATGCAATAACATTTACAGAATTTAATTGAAATAAACTTAAAGACTTTTTGAGGCTTTGCCTCGATAAAATAGTTTTAAAAGCTAATACATATAATTAAAAAGACCAATCAGGTTTTATCCTAAGACAACGCCACATCTATTAGTACAATATTAACGCAAATAATATGCCAGACTCCCGTCGCTTATATCCCGAGCGCGCCAACTCAAAACCGTAGTAACTCCTACCCTCATACCACTTGCGTCTCCCACCCCCTACCCCTGCATGTCGGGCCTGGTAAATCGTGTAGGGAACTTTGCAGGTTATTGATCGGGCGAACGAAGTGTTCTGACGGGAAAATCCAGTGCAACAGTAGAGATCGCAGTGAGCCGACATATTGCAGTGTCTATCTGCCGTTCGTCTTTTTACAAGATTACAACAGTTATACGATACGTATAAAAAGTAAATATCTTTATACTTTTTTACTTATACTTGTACTAGATGATTCTAAAAAGGTCTATTCTTAAATCTTTAAAATCAAACCAATCATCTGACTTAAACGGAAACTTATAAATTCCCGCCATTCTACTGATAGTGCTTATTGCTATATTTCCGTAAACATGACATAATTAAGTACTGTAATATTATACTTATATGTGTATTAAATGATTCTAAATAGTCAATTATTTTCAATCTATTTTTAATCTTTGACAATCAAATTAATCGATTGACTAAATTGGAGAATTATAAATTCCCGCCATTCCAATAGCGTTAAAGGACATGCTTATTGCTATATTTTTCGTAAACATAACATACTTGTGTTATTTTTTTTAATAATTTATCCCGCCAATCGTGTGTCATTGACAGTAGACCACTATGAATTTTTATTTTAACAGAACTTAAAGTCAACAGTCTTGAATTATTAATCTAATGCTTGACGTAGGCCATTAAAGGAAGAAAGGAGGCTACAATTAGTATACACTTGGTATACAATTAGTATACACTGGATTATTAAAATAAGTTAATGGAAACAAAACTACCACATAGTCCCATGCCATAATTAGTTATATTAATGATTGTTTTAATTATTGAACATACATTTAACTTTTTAGGGTGAATTATACTAATCACATATTAGTAAAACCTACCAAACTACATTCTGGAATCGTCAAGGACAAGACGAAAGAAGTTTTAGATAAGGGCTCCTGAATTTCTTAAGATTCTTTTTTCAAATTTTATTTTTTTAGAATTCGGAATGATGACAAGCAAAAAAGAAAAAGATATTCTACTCGCATTACTCAATAAGTACAGAGATATGCCTCATCTATGGCAAAAAACGCATAAAGAATATATGAATAGAGATAAAAGAGAAATAGGATTCGCGATCCTATTGAAAATTTACCGAGAATTCGACGAGCACGCAACGATAAAATATTTGAAGAAAAAAGTTGAGAATATGCGTACAAGTTATATCAGAGAGCTGAGAAAGGTAAATCCTTTTAAAGGAATAAAATATCGATGTTTTCTTTTATTGTTAGTTGGCGAAAACTTCGTCATTTGTCCATCCCCCAAAGGCCAGCAACGCCAGCACTTGTGACGCCTCCGGTGTTGCGGGTGTCTATGGGCGGCGGTAATCGCTTACCTTTAGGCGATACGTTTGCTTGTTTGCCGCCTATTCGATAAAAAAATACCTTACATTACTCAAATTCTCACACAAACCTGCCGATTTCGCTTCTCCAGAATTTTGTCCTCAGCATATACAATTGGATCAGGAGGTTATACTCTTTTGGTCCTGAAAAGACTGACATGAATCCATCATGTCAGTCTTTTCATGACCAAAATATTTCTCTGTCTTATTCAGGCACAACTCTTCAGTACCCCAAGACAAATGAGAAGTTTACGTTCAATCAAGGTAGTAGAGTCACGCTGATTTCAGCACGGACTAACAAGCTCGACCCACGGTACTACCCACGAATAAAAGACCAACCTTAAATGACAGCACGAAAGCTGTCATGGTTCGTTTATGAGTGCAAGACCGGCGACCCAATGATGCAGAAAAGAAACCCTGTATTTTTTATGTAATATTGGGTAAATGAGCTGACTTATCACCTGACGGTAAGCGATTAACGCCACCCATGGACAAGCCAGAGGCGTCACAAGTACGTTGCCGGCCTTTCAAGAAGGAGTACGATCTTTTCTTGAAGGTTTGAAAGTCATATTGACCTGGAAATCCCGTAGGCGATAGTTCATTCCACAGTTTTGTATTAACGAACGAGTATTACGTTTTTAGGTGAAAAAAAGTCAGCGCAAGGGGAAAGTTTATACACCAAATCTGTATTATTTTGACGCTTTGAGGTTTATTGTTGACAGTGATGGTTTTTATGCGCCAAAGATGGAACCTGTTGAGACCGAGGTGAGTTATTTGTAAAATTGAAAATATATTGCCGTTACTTGTTTTAAATTTATTTTAAGTCGGTGCAATGACTTTTTTCCTACAATTTAATAATATTCAAATTTAAAAAAATGCATCGTTAATTTAAAAAATTGAGGAATAGCAAATACTGTTTCATTACGATGTAGGCGCATTGAAGTGGGCTAAGAAAAAGAAAACGTAAAACTAAGTATGTCTAAACTGACAGCCCGTGTCAATGAGATGAGACAGCGCGTGTCAGTAAGATTGTCTAAATATAATTATAGGAGATCGTTTTTTGTTTTTTCGAAAGACGGTCCCCATTTCATGTCATCCACATTTTTTATAATTTTTATCATTAACTCCATCACGACTTGAAGACTCGAAGACTTAGAATTGAAGACTCGAAATACTTGACATTGGCAGAAATAGCTGATCCGGCTGATTGCCATATCATCAAAAGAAGAAGAATATAATTATTATGTTCTTTTGGGAGATCCTATTGTTTTCTTTCTAGCACACTGGTAAGGTAATTTTGGTCAATTTAGGCGCCTGTCTTTAACATACTTAACTAATCCTATGTGATCCTATCTCTCAAAATTTGCATATGATACTAAATGTAACCGCGGGAGAGCCACACTTTGACATGAATAGGCCAGCTCGACTGGAGTGATACCACCCCACCACCTCTCAGAAAACCGGTGTGAAATAGCGCTCGCGCTGGATTTCACCGAGTGAGTCGAGATACCGCGAGCCCAAATCCTAACTCCTCCCCCTACCCCCCACCCATTCTCTCAAATGCGATACGTGTGCTAGTTTGCTCCCTATTACATAAAAATATTAAACAACCATTTCTATTCAAGGGTCACTCTTCTACATTATCATCAGATGCAGACAGCGATTGCCAGTCACAGCCCACCACATCTGCAATAAAGAAACAGAAGCACTCAATCAACCAGGAAACAGACGTACTTCTTCAGAACCAAGACGTGAAGTGGGACGCCATTGGAAGATCCATAGGCCTCCAGCTCCGAGGCTTGGACAAAGATCAACAAACAGTGGCTCATAAGCTGATAAATGACGTCATGTATTACGCTGAGAGTGGAATGCTGTCTCCACATTGTTCGATATGTCTTGACACCCCTCTAGGACACACCTTGAATGCGTACGATTCTCCATCTGAGAATAGACATTTAGATATAGATGATCCTATTGATCCTATCATACCATAGATTATTAACATTTTATATTCTATTTAGCCTATATTTATTTG
Organism: Hyphantria cunea; assembly: GCA_003709505.1. Classification (NCBI taxonomy): domain Eukaryota; kingdom Metazoa; phylum Arthropoda; class Insecta; order Lepidoptera; family Erebidae; genus Hyphantria; species Hyphantria cunea. Next base: position 363,635 of record PKRV01000906.1, on the reverse strand, counting down.
TCTTAGATCTAAAACATGAATACAATTGTAGCATAGATTAAAAATATTTTATACTAAACCGCCTACCTCTATATTTAAAGTCTGTGGTAAAAACAATTGGAAGGAAATCATATTCTTTAATAAATTGTAGATTTTAATAAAAATATCGAGAGTTCTACTAGCTTTTCCTGGATGCATTCTATTAATGGGACACCCATCAAAAATAATTTAACAGCCATCTCGTAATAGTTAATCGTCTGGAACTTTGTACATCCTGAATATCAATGCTAATGGAGATTTTTTCTGTATTTTTAAGATACAACTTTTTGTATCTTGTACAATGTGAGTAAGTTTCAAAGTTAGAAATTTAGTTAGATAACAATTTGGAGAAAGAAGTGAAGAGAGAAATGTATCAATTCCATATCGCATCATAAACATTTAAAGTAAAATATTTTCATATGCTACAAGTCAATACCATTTGGCTTAAACTTTTTATAGAAATTAAAAATATAAACAATATACTGTACAAAATATTATTTCGTTTTTCATTACATATTATACACAGACAGACATATTAGTCACTTATATACAGTGACCCGGCCCGGTTTCGCATAGAAATCTTTGAAATTCTCAATTACCCTCTGTTAAAATATAATGTATTACACATATAAACCTTCCCCTTGAGTCACTCTACCTATTGCTGAAAACTGCATTTAAATTTGGCGAGTAGTTTAAAAATGAATAAATGAAAGAAAGTTAGAAATGAATAAATGAAAGCGACTTCATTTCCTCAAACATCAGATGTCAAAATTTCGAAGTAGCGCCAGTAAATGCTGTGTCGATTTATGATTTATAAGTAAGTCTTTTGATATTACTTACGGCAACCAGACGGATCAGCTATTTCTGCCAATGTCAATTATTTAAAGTCTTCAATTCTAAGTCTTTCGAGCTTCAAATCTTCGTCGTGATGGAATGAATGATGAAAAATATAAAAAATGTAGATGAATGAAATAGGGACCGTCTTTCGCAAAAACAAAAAACGATCTATCTCCTCATGATTTATAACTATAGGTTCAATTTAATGTTCATAAATGTCACATAAATGTCAATGACACATTGACGCGCTCAAAAAAAAAAGTTAAATTTTAAATTCAAAAGTTTTGTGAGCATGTATTTAAAAAATATATATATTTAGATGAAACTATACAGTAATATAGTTTAAACATCAGAATCACACCTTGATATTGATCATGATAAAGGACCGCGACCAAAGGCTAAACGCTATGAATTTAAATGTATAATATTTTTAAAAATTATGACCAATATACTGAAAGTACACGTTAACTAAATTCGGACACACTTTTAGAGCGAATCATTCGTATTCAATACATGAATATGCCATGCGCATTTAAGAACATGCTTACCTTAAGCGCATAGACTAAGGAAAACACTCAATATAGTCGATGGTCAAGCTTTCTCTTGTTGATTTTTATGGATGTGTCTACAATTTACTGCACCCATCAGTTACTGTGGTACAAGACGCGGGAAAGCGTCTGACAAGTTATTCTATTTGACTCAATTGATTAGTGTTTGAAGGTATATAAAAGGCATATGTGGTATATTAAGACATAACCATCAGATCACTATTATTATTTTTATTTATACTTTAAGCACATTAAAATTGACAAATGTGAACTCAATGCCGTGGGCATTTTGTACCAGTCGACCTTAGAATTAGCCTATGTGTTATTCTGATGTATCAAACAATCAATCAATAACCCATAATGTCCCACTGCTGGGCTCGTGTCTCCTTTCAGGAGAGGGTTAAGGCTATATTATTGTAAAGTTTCATTAAAATCCATTAGTTTTTTCCTGAAATAGTAACAAACATCCATCCATACTTACAAACTTTCGCGTTTAGTGGGATACATAAATACATTCGAAATACAAAACCCTCTTTTTAATGCAGTCGAGTAATATAGAACAATAATATTTGTTAATATTTGAACGTTTTTATAAAAGGTTGTGTGATGTGATGACCACAAAGCGTGTGGGTGGCGCTATTAATAAAGAGTTGAATGCGAGAAGGTAATAGTTTTGGCAGCGTATTTTTGTATGTTACACCGTAACGCCTAAACTACTGAACCACTTTTAATAATTGAAGTATACCTCAATCTATGAACAAATAGACTCGTAATAATAGCATAGGTGACAAAGGCTACATAAATTTTGACATAAGTTTTTAAACGTTTTCTTGTTTAATGAAAGAGTAACAAAAATCCCTACATCTTCAAAAACATAGCATAAAATTAAAACACACACACACTTCCGCTGTCTGTTCCATTAGACCTTTTAAAATACTCAACAGATTTCAATGCGGTTTTTAGAAATAGATCTGTATCTATTATTCAAGAGAAGGTTTATATGTATAAGTGTTACTCGCGGTTGTTCGCGGGGCGCAGTTATAATATTTGTAGGAGTATGAAAACCGCTGTAGTAATAAATAATACCATAGGTTAAGGTGTACATTTTCCTCTTGCCGGCTAATGGCCGTGTACCTGTTTATATAGCCGGATAAAGTAACTTGTATTTCCGAAATTGCTATGTAGGCCGACGGCGTATACACTCGTATATATTACAACTCGTAATTTTATTTTACTTGCAAATTATTACAATATTTATTTAACTCAAGTAGTGGTGGTACTAACCTTGTAAAATGTGGGTGTCAAATACACCTCTACTTATCCTTTAGAAGAATGGGCTTGAATATATTGGTAGAAAAACCATCAAAAGGGAATAAACGAAGTGTAACTTGAAGAATTTTTTGCAAATGAGCCTTGAAAATAATATGAAATATATTTTTCGAAAGTTTTTAATTGTCACATGACGCTCGTTATTATATATAACGTATATTTAAGGGTAGAAAAAAATATATATTGCCATTAAAAACAGCCGTGACATTTAGAAGAGTTATAGTAACAAGTATTGAACTACTTAAAATAAAAAAAAACTCGACTGTGTCAATATTTGACATCCTTTTTAAATTCATCGAAGAACTGAAAAATAGAACTGAAAAGAAAAGTTTTTTTTTAATATATATTTTTTATTTTGATGTACTAATTGTCACTCTCACGACTAAGACGAATCTATTGACACCACTTAAAAAAATGCGACCGAATAGCCGCTTAGGCTCTAGGGCGTGCCAAAGAAATATACATTCATACATACACTCGAAAAATCTTACTTACCCTCCTTATTTAGGAGCAGTTATAAAAATTGTTAAGAAATTCATAAATAATTATCGAGGTATGCTAACATTTTATAGGGGTAAAGTTTCTGAGGTTGTAGGGGGAGAACTCTGAATGTATTGAAACGATTTAGAAATAATTTTAACCAATAGAAAGCCACAATATTTTTGAGTGTCATTGGCTAAATATTAACTCGAAAATGATTACACTGATGTTCAACATACACATGTTTTCTGATACCTTCAAACAAGCAATTCTTGTGATCCTGTGTATATACGTATATATATATCTGAATGTCAGCAATGGCTCAAACGATTTTCCTTAAATTTAGTACGCAGGGGTTCCGTGAGCGATAAATCGATCTAGATAGAATTCATTTTCGAAAATTTACCTGAAAAGAAATATCGAGTAAAGCTCAATTATCCAGGTACTTATTTATAGCAGTACGAGTACTTATTTAAAGACACACAACCATGAAAAATAACAAGATTAAAAGGATTCGTTATTAAGTTTCCGTACCCAAAGGATATAACGGGACCCTATTACTAGAACTTCGTTCTCCGTCCGTCCGACTGTCACAAGGCTGTACCTCATAAGCCGTGATAGTTAGAAAGTTGAAATTTTCACAGGTAATGTATTTTTATTGCCGGTCATCATCATCAGCCCATCGCAGTCCACTGCTGGACATAGGCCTCTCCAATTTCACGCCACTTAGTTCGATCTATGGCTTCTCGCATCCAGCTCCTGCCAGNAACTGGGGGCCGTGGCTTTTGTTGCTTACTCATGGAGGGGGTCAGCCCATAATCACCACGCTGGGCAGGCGGGTTGGTGATCGCAGGGCGTAACTTGTTGCACCGGTGACGCTGCTGCCCATCACCGGCCTATTGTATTTAGTTACGCCTTTTAGGATGGATATACCGCCATCGGTCGGTCGCCAGAGCCTCGTTTGTTATCTAGCAGGGTGCACCGCGTGCAGGTGAGGTTGGCTGGGGGCGAAAGATTGTGGTTCGCCCCCACACACCCCGGTTATTGCCGGTATAACAGACCAAATACTAAAAACCAGAATAAATTATATATTTAAAGGGGTTTCCATAAAACAAACTTGATTTTTTGCTCGTTTTTGTTCGATATTGATAACGGTAACAAGTAGGCGCTTTGAATGTATAGATAATGGTACGGATCCCTTCCTGCGAGAGTCTGACCTGCTCTTAACCGATTTTTACTTTAAGATTAGCTATAACTATATAGATAAATCTTTAAATGTTTAGGAAAGCGACGAATGACGTCACAACTTAAGACCCCTTCCTCAAATTATATCATTCTCTTAAGTTTTACAGTATTATTTCGAATATATCTTCTTAGAGTTTAATAATAAATGTTAGAAATACTTGTATATGTTGCCATTTAAGTATTGAATAGTCATAATATGAATACAGGTTTTTAAGTGGGTAAGGTTACCTGTAAATGCCCGAGCAATTTAATTTAAAATATTGACGCTTCTAGACCAACACAAACGTTTTTCTGGCACTGAGAATAAGCATTGTCATTGAACGTGGTATTGTTGCCAGCCTTCTGGGAACGTTACCAGTAGGCGATGATGCGGAGGAATATTTAGATGCTTTTACGTAAATTTAGTCCTATTAGATAATTTTACCGTGGGAGAGCCACGCTTCGGCATGCATGGGCCGGTTCGACCGGAGTGATACCACGGCCTCACAGAAAACCGGTGTGAAATAGCGCCTGCGTTGTGTTTCATCGAGTGAGTGAGGATACCGGAGGACCATAATCCAACCCTTCACCTCATTCCCCTCCCCATCCTCCAAGGTCGGCAACGCACTTGTGACGCCTCTGGTGTTACGGCTGTCCGTGGGAGGCAGTAATCGCTTACCATCAGGCGACACGTCTGCTGGTTTGCCCACTATTACATAAAAAAAATATATAATAAATGTTTATTTCATTTAATTCAGTGATGTTACGGAAAATATACTAAAAGCAATAAACAAAGCAAATTCCTTCTCGATAAAAACTATCAGGTAGAGTAGCATTTTGGCAGGCCCATACATAAAAAAAGGACCAACCTTGAATAGAGCTCATAACTTAACATAAAATCACGCCTATTTCTCAGAGGGGAAGGCAGAGACAAGTGATTTCAAGCTCTCTAAGCTAAGTAAGTGGGCCTGCCTGTTAAGCTGCTGAACCGATATCCATGAAATTTACAATGTAGATCCTTTGATTATTGAGGGAAGATATAGACTACTATTTACTGTAGTGACTGACATATAGGTAGTCTATCTGTGGCGACTTCCACATACATCGTCAATATAAAAATATATGACAGCGCCATCTACCGAGGAAACATCGAACTACGGAGCAACGAAGAAAACTAAGAAACTACCAATCCTAAATCGCGAAATAGAAGTTCTCGCGCCGATTAACATACACACAACTTCTCAACATCAACCGTTGGGCAGTGGCCCGCCAGGCATGATCACCTCGCCTGGTCGGAGGATCCTCCCTTTGTGATGGAGGGACATAATACCCGTTCCTCCACATATCTATATAAATAAAAATGCATTTAGGCATATACATTAAGGAATGTATTTATGGAGACATAAAACGACAAAATTGCGAGGAAAATAGTCAAAACAATACTTATTATTTTTTTCTATTGGACCACAGCAGGCCATTAACTTTTGACAAAACGAAGTCTGTCGGAGCAGCTAATTTCATTATAAAAATATTTTTTTCCTATATTTAAATTCAAGTCACGTAATATTTAAGGTGGCCCAAACATTACAAGACCGCCAATTGGACATCTCACCTTATTCAATGAATATTTTAAAGCAAATTGCACCGCCTTAAATGGTGTTCATGGGTATCCAGTTTTTGCACATGTTGTAACACTTTCTGAGATAACATGTCCCATTTGGCCGAGTGGCACCCGTGTATGATATACAGTACTGAGCAAAAAATAACGCACATCGTTCTCTAGAACGAGATATTCGGCTAATTTCGGCTTTGTAGAGCGTTGTCCCTTTCGCACCTTTCGTCAGTCGTTCGACAAATACGGTGGAGTTACGGACCTCTAGTAATTGGTGTAAAAGAGACAACGCTTTACAAAGCCGAAACTAGCCGAATGTCTCTTTCTAGAAGTCGATGTGCATTAGTTGGTGTCCAGTACTGTAAGTTTTATCAGACTATATTGAAGGAGGGTTAAGTTTTTTTTTAATTTCTTTTTTTTAATACAACTCAGCTCAGTGGTGGTGTATGTGATGAACACAGCGGTCGAGTTCTGGGGTTCGATTCCCGGGTCAGATCAAAATTTGTATGATCTGCAAACACTTGTTTCGGAGTTTGGATGATTTCTATGTATTTAAAAAGAATAAATGTATTAATGTCAGTTATCTAGTACCCATGGTAGAAGCTCTGCTTAGTTCGGGGCTGGATGGCGTTTTGTGTTAGATGTCCAAAACATTTCATGAAAATAAACATTCATAAAACAAACCCCTAATAAATAAATTACACAAGAAATAAAACTACCCAATAAATACCACAAAACACCTTGAATTTTTTTTCTCCGTAAACCTGACATTTTCGCCCCTTTCGCGTGTGCATTACCGAAATTACCACATTTGGCTCCAATCCCTCGGGGCAGGGGTGCGGTGATGACGTCATGGTGACTCATAGGCCACCCCTTGCGTACAGGCGACAGGTCACCAATTTTATCGTTATTTAGTTTTTAAATGTGTTTTTTTTTTTACAATTAGTGACTTCTATTACTTTTTTACTAACAAAGTAGGTTGAAGCACAATCCTGTGCATAAAACTGACTTGATTTGATTTAATATCTAGATGAAATTCGCTGTTTCAGTTAATCTACTCTATATCCCAGTGAGTTGTGTCTCAAAAGACTCAATCGTACTTATAACTCTTGACTTCGCGAATGGCGATTCAACGTTCACCACGCCGCTTTCTATTTCACTAAGTATTGTGGGTTCAAACATCATATGGGACAGCACTTGCGATCCACAAATTGTTGTTCTAAGTCTGTTTCATTTATGTTGAACTTGCGAATTGGGCCGATGGAAATTCTGCACCTAAACAGGCTGTGCTGTTGTTTCTTCTTGTTATACTTTCGAAGACAACTTCCGCATTAGAAATAAATATCCTGTGTCGCGGCGGACTTTACAAACATGGCACGGACACAAAGAACCCCAGATTCTGAGCAACAATTTGTGAATCATGCAAAGTGTTGTCCCATGTGGGATTTGAACCCACAAGTTGGAAAGCGTATGTCGATCACCCACTCTAAAATGGCCAACATCTCCACGTGTTGTCGTATAGACGAAGGATAGGTGGGACCAGTTGGAAGAGTTCATTAGAACAGAACACTCTCCATGATAAAGCCAGTAGAGGTATTCCATTAAGGAGATATCTCTTCGCAACTGCAGAGGCTCAAGGGATTTAATATACGCACTCAGACAAATTTTAAAAAATAGCTTCTGAATCTCTTTGGTTTCAATGAGGACCTTCAACATATATTTGTCAAGTATGTTTATGGAATAAGACGGTGTTTCCCGTCCGTGCCTCGGAGAGCACGTTAAATCATCGGTCCCGGTTGTCATTAACATCTATGGACATCGTTATTGGGAAGTCAGTACCCTCAAATATACTGACAACTATTTCAAACTTCGAATTCAGTTCACCCTCAGGGTTGGGGAGGTCTGATGCCAGTCGCTCCGCGTTAAAACTGATATTCAGGTAAAACCGGTCGAACTAAGAAGATGAAGATGATGATACGATATAAACACAATCTGTTAGGTATTTGTTACTTATTTTGTCCCAAATAAATAAATGCTTCTAAGACATTAAATTTACATAATACTTTTGAAGATAAACTAGTTCATCATAATTCAATAAAAAGAAATAAACAGTTCATTGACTCATTCGAAACAAAAACGATTAAGAAAATAATAGAAAATTTATAAATAGTATCATTTAGTCTATCGTAATATATATGGCTTTTGTTTTATAATTTTAGGGTTGCCAACGTCTCTTAATAATGTTGCCCAAATGGAAAATGAATTTACAATAAGTAAAATTGTTAAAAAATAACCGATTGCGTCAATATCTGTCATCTTTATTAAATTCAGCTTTCCTAAATAAAACATATAACTTATATATGTTTTATTTCTTTATCCACTGTCACTCTCACGACTAAGACGAATCTATTGACACCAGTCGCATACAAATATGACTAGTCGCTTAGGCTCTAGAGCGTGCCAAAGCAATATAAATACATCCATACACTTGAAAAATTTAACCTTCGTGCTTTCGAAGCCGGGTAAAAGTGAATGTACAAACTTTGAAGAAACAGTCAAAAACTATCTGTACTTCTTCAACATAGAATAACACAGGCCACCGAACGGAGAGGATTATCTATGTTGCCGAAATAAAAATGTCTGTCATTTCTCACGAGGAATTCTCCACACATACACATTTTGCCGTGGGAGAGCGACAAGATACCACGGCCTCACAGAAAGCCGGTGTTAATCAGCGCCTGCGCTGTGTTTCACCGGGTGAGTGAGGACGCTGAAAAACGAATTTTTGGTCACTTATTCCGCCGATAAATATTAAAATACAAAAGAAGATATCTTAAATCCTAAGGTCTGAACTAAATCTATTGCGTCATGAAAAGGCGGGTCTTCTCTTCAATATTTTAGCTGTTAGCGAACGACTCGCCATATTGGGGTCGGCAGCATCGATCTGTAGTGTTGGTGTGGTGTGGGAGAGAGACATGCCTGCCTACTTACAAGTTTGGTTATTATGATATTTAGGTCCTTTTTGTATTATTTGTTATAAATCTAACAATTTTAGGAAAAGTTTTCATTGTTGTTTGTTACTCTTTCAAACAAAACCGGTTGGACGAGGTATATGATAGATTATAGCCCGGATTAGCACATACACTACCTTTTATTTCGAAAAATGTAGTGTTTTAAATGGGCAATTTAAAACAACTACATCTATTGGTAATACACATGGAAACAGCTAGTGTTAAAAAAACACATGTTTTCTTAATTCGTGCTTAAGATGTACGTACGGAAAAACATCGACCCCTGCAAGGTCTCTTGCTGACATTAAATGACAAATAAGAAAAGCAATTTGTATTGAGACATGTAATTGAACAGAAAAATATGTTTTTTTCTTTGTGGACATATTTTGTATGTATAAATTGAAGGTTGCCATGTTTAAAATATATGCCTGCGTCACCGTTGTGTGGCTTCACCGCCCCCAAGTCATTGTTTATTGACAGCTGGTTTAATCGATATCATTTGTGAACTACCAGCTGTTGTGACTGTTACAAGTTCTTTTCTTGCGTACTTTATATCATTGTAACAAAATAATTTTAAAACAGTTTAATTGCCTTGAATCTTTTTTGTAAGTGTTGATTCACTCATACATTTAAAATACTATCGTAAATTTATATATATATATATTGATTGACTATTGTTTATCTGTGGTTCATATTCTTTTGTAATTATGGTGTATTGTTGTAAGCATGTCATGAGGAATATTAAAAGTTATATGAAGATCGATGCGTTTAATTAACCGCCACTGCTCCCATAATAACAATATTTGAATTTTTGTCCGTAACACACATTCACGACACAAAACTGATGGATTAAATAAACTAATGAGGGAAAGAAGGTACATTTTTTTTTGTGTAAACGCGGGCAAACGAGCAGACGTATCGCCTGATGGTACGCGATTACCGCCGCTCATGGACATCTGCAACACCAGTATCCTCACTAACGCAAGCATTATATATTCCGGCCACACGACCGCACTATAATCAACCCCACTGTCCATGACCGTACACGTGTTTCTTGGGCTAAATTGCTCCTTAAGGTCGGAAGGGTTGAAAAGGTTAAAACCGGTTAAAACGTGAGGATTGAGTAGAATTTTCGTTCTATAAGATGGTTAAAGGAATTTGGGTTTGTGATTACAACATACGCTTCAAGGGATCAGGCGGAGAAAGTGAATTAGATGTGAAAAAGCTTTTGGAAAAGAAAAATTATCGGTGTATTGATAGAACTCCTTTGAAATAACGACGAATGGCAGGAGAAAAGTGAGACTTAATAACCTATTGATCTGATTTATACACAGCCATGTTGTATATGTTATAAGCAAACCAGCACCCCTGGCCTAGTAGACACTCTACAAACATACACTGTGATGGAAAACTAAAAAATGTATGAGAGAGCTACGCTTCGCCTTAACCGGAGTGAGAAAATCACAGAAAATCGGTGTGAAACAGTGCTTATGCTGTGTGAGTGAGGATACCGGAGGCCAATCCCTAACCCCTCGACCCTCCCCCTTCTATTCTCCCGAAGGCTGGCAACGCACTTCTGAAACTTTTGGTGTTGCGAGTGTCCGTGGGCTCCGGCGTTTACCTCGTATTAAATGAAATAAAGAAACCGTCGGCTCAACGCTGTCACGTGGTCAAAGCAAATAATACAAGAAAATAAAGGCATTACATCTTGGCCAAAGGGGCAGATTCATTAGCAAAGAAGAAAACATTATATATCATCATGTCTCCATGAGGCGCTCATAGCCTAGTTGCACTCGGTGATTAGAAATAATCACCGAAGGTAAGCAACGATAACGCGGTCATGAGCATTTCCGTGATTCGGAGGTCACGTTAAGCAGTCGGTCCCGTTCAATAACCGTCGGTCCGGTTGTTATCATATGATAACAGCCGTGAAGCTTAGTTGGAGTCCTTCGGGCGGCTTAAAAACATCCAACGGCAAGATTACGAAGCCACAACGTTTTCTTACCAGTCCCCAACCCGCACTTGGCCAGCGTTGGGACGTATGGCCTTAACCCTCTCCCGAAAGAAGACCCGAGCCCATGCAATGGGACATTATGGGTTGTTGTTGATGATGATGATGATGATAAAGTCTCCATATGAGGTACAAGGCGACCTTTCTCTTGATATAAATACAGACATCGTTTTATTACGAACTCGAACTCAATATCTATAAAACTTGTATTGATTTTATCAGTAAGTGCACAAAAGTACCTATAAATAACTTTCTTAGGCGTTCTCCAACCTCACAATCAATATTCTCTCATATTTAAGACGCAATATATCTCATCCCGCACCTCCTTCCCCTCTTGCCCGGAGAATTCCGGCGGGGGGACAGCGAAGGGTGTTGCCAAAGCGAAAAGCGTCGGTGAAATCTAAATAATAATTTAACATGTTTATTGTAGGCCAAAACTTCCTTTGTAAGGCTAGGAGAGGTATATTTATAGATATATGACTATTAATATGATGTATAATGGAAACACGTTATTTATGGGATAGGGGGCAAGAGTGCATACGTATCGCCTGATGGTAAGCGATTACCGACGCCCATGGACACCCGCAACACTAGAGGCGTCTCAAATGCATTGCCGGCCTTTGGGGATTTCGAAGGAGATGGTGAGAGATGGAGGGAGATACCGGAGGGTTGTGCGTCCGGTTGTGCACTCGGTGAAACGCAGCGCAGGCGCTGTTTCACACCGGTTTTCTATGAGGCCATGGTATCGCTCCGGTCGAAGCGGACCATTCATGCCGACACGACTTTCTCACGGTGTTTTAGTTAAAATTTTAAAATATACATATTTATCGATAAAAAGTATTTCATTTTAAATTCAAATCAAATTGCTTTTCTTTCTAGACGTCTAGAGCCTACCTTATATGTCTAGGTAGAAGACATAATATAGTGAAACGTTTCGTATTTAAACCAATAGCATTTCATAAATAAACTTTTTTCATCGCTTTAATTTTTAATTTATACCAAATGGTACCTTCCAGTGTTGCCAACAATTTGATAATAATTCTATCCGTATTTATGATAGAAAATAGTTGCTATTATAAAAAATACATCCATATGGTACATTTTCCAGTAGGCGGACAAGTTCGGCGTAATGAGTCAGTAAGTTCGAAGCCGGTTTGGTCCCTGGCGCCTACTCAAGGCGAAGTGAACGACAACTAGTCATTAAATTTAATTGCATTATGTAACGTAGGCTGTGAGTTTTACATAAAGTAAAAAGAAACAATTTTTACATGTAACATTTGTAAAAAGCTATTTTTGACCGCAGTTTCGCTCGGGCACAAGTACATATTTACATCTCCTATTTGACCCCCTTAGGGGTGGTATTTCCAAATTCCTTTCTTAGTGCTCACTTACGTTATATAAAGAACCTACAAGCAAAATTTCAGGATTCTAAGTTCAGCGGTTTGGGCTGTGCGTTGATCTCTGGGTATCTTAGTCAATCATCTTCCTCTTTTACATAAATATAGATGATAAGTAACTGACTCGCAAATGTTAGACTAGTTTAGTTGCCCGAAAGGAGGTAGATCAAAAAAAAATTACTCGCCAATCTAATCTACTAAATATAGACAGATTAATGCGAATACATATATGGAAGATACACCATTTATACATAACTAATCGGTGAACGAGTAATGACGGTGACGCATCACTAAACATAGCTCATAAATATGATTTATTTTACTAAAAATTTGTTTGTAAGTATGTATTTTGAACTGTGTATCCAACACATAACAGTTATAAGAGCTTAATGTGCATATTTTTTTTGTTATTTGGTCAATATTTGACAAATTGTCTGCTTGATTTAAAACTGATTACTTATACCTAGTGTCTGGCGGGGAAATCTGTACACATATACAAAATAAAGTCGTGTTGGTTACACTATTCATAACTCAAGAACTACTGAACCGATTTGGCTGAAAATCGGTGGGGAGGTAGCTTAGAACCAGGAGACGGATATAGGATTATTATATTATATTACACAGGTTTTTTTTTCTTTGAGCCGCGGCATCAGTCGTGGATTCTGTAGTAAAAAAATAAGTTAAAGTTGTTATCTCTTAAATTTATCATAACTGATATCAGTTACCTTAATTATATCTGAGATTTTTTTAAGCTTTCTGTGAATGCCTGCTTTATTTTCTAACAACTCGCCGGATACTACAGTATCAAAATGTAATGGAATCGATTTAACGAATACGAATTAATTTTTAAATGCATAGATTAGATATTCTTTCCCGCATAAATGGTATCACAGGCATAAAGGTTGTCACAGAATATTCTTCTTCTTTTGATGATATGGCAATCAGCCGTATCAGCTATTTCTGCCAATATCAAGTATTTCAAGTCTTCAATTCTAAGTATTCGAGTCTTCAAGTCTTCGAGTCTTCAAGTCTTCGTCGTGATGGAATTAATGATAAAAATATAAAAAAATGTGGATGACATGAAATGGGGACCGTCTTTCGCAAAAACAAAAAACGATCCGTCACAGAATATTCAAATAAGATAGTATCGTCCAGTCAGTTTGACAAATGTCATTATGAAAAAAAAATCTGACGTAATAATCTCCCGCGGTTTTACTTACTTTAATTTATATACTATTGCAGCATTATCAACTATTTTGACCTTAACTGTTTATTAATAATACCTAAATCTTGTTACCCTAAGCTAAGTAGACTTAAACAACACACGAAACACCGAAAACATGTTTTATTGGATCCAAGGCTGGCATCGTAGGCGTTTGTAGGCGATCCTTTCCTATTTCCTACACCAACTTTAAAATACTGTCACAAGAGCTCTTAGCTCTGTTCAATAAGAGATATTTTCGAATAACAAAACGGAATAAATTAGGAAAGATGCCATAAAAGTCACTTACGAAGACAATCTGTCTCAATTTACGCGGTTCCAAAGCAAACGATGCCCCGTAAGCGACACAACAATTTGGATTTAGATTTATCGTAAGCAGGTTTGTTGTAATTTAATGCAATGATTGAATTGAAACAAAATGGCGGCCCTCTATTTGGCGTATTTTTGTACGATTAAGCAATTAAGCAATGTTACTTCAATCAACCACTATAATAGTAATTTAAATAGAATAATTAAGAGAAGATATTAATATTAACCAAGGAAGCATTAGGTGCAGAATTTATTTCATTTATTTATTCTTTACTTTGAACACTTAACACACATTTATGTATGTAAGGTACAAAACTGGGGAGAGCCACGATTCTGCATGAATGGGTCGGCTCGACTAGAGCGATACCATGGCCTCGCAGAAAACCGGTATGAAACCGCGAGTGAGGATTCATGAGGCCCATACCCCAACCCCGTAGTAACTACAACTTAGCTAGAGAAATTACAGGGAAACTTTATGTTTAAAGTGGATCTTGCCAAACGGATAGTATGATAATAAAAGTATTCATGTACTCCATTTTAAACGTTTTTCAGAACCTAACCAGCCCCGACCAATTGTCAATCAACGTATATCGTATAACGTAATCACAACGCTAAGTCACATGGTCAAAGTAAAATACCTAATAACCAGTAATCCAAGAGAAAAGAGGTGTTGGCGGTTAGATAAAGAAAATTGACGCTAAACACTTGCATCCCTGGACACTGGCGTCACAAGGGCGTTCCTGCATTTAAAAAAATGGTACGCTTTTTTCTAGAATGTTTGAAGGTCGTATTGGACCGGGAATACCGCAGACGATATGTATAAAAGGGCTGTTATTTATGTAATACATAAAAGTGACGTTTAAGGAAAAGAAGACAAAAGAGGTTCTCTATATCGCTATAAAATCTTAAAAAATCTTGAGGCTCATCAATTCTTTTCATTGAATCGATTTCATGTTAAATTCTATCGTATAATAACCTATTTTAGTCAATAATTCTTTGAGTTCTTGTAACAGTGTTTTAAAACATTCGGATTCATAAAAAGAACAACTTTACGCCGCCATGTTGTTTGTACTACAGGATAGGAATTAATCTTTCTCAACAAAATAGGCCAAGAGGTGCAGAAACATCTCAATAGGACGCCATATTGTTTTTTTTTATCAAACTAACCGCAAACATGATTGGCGCCCTTATTAAACCTAATTCTCTTTCTCATTCAAGTCCATCTATTACGCCTCTCGCACTGATATGCTGCATACGTGGTCTTTCTCACTTCCATCCACATTCATACCATGGGACCATGTTGTATTGTCTGCATTCGTAATGAGTATTGTGAAATACTGTTGGATTGTTTGACAGGCTCATATAAAAAAAAAATAACTTAGTTTCACCTGACAGAATTACGCAACATATAACTATGAACGCCGTATTTGAATTCAATAGTCTGCGGTCCTCTGCCGTTGCCATGACAACCGAACTTAGAGAGACGAGGACGATATGTTTGTCTCTTTTTAACGCAGGCTTAGTCGTATTGCAGACACCACGCCCTGCTAGGCTAGGTCGCAGAATTGGGTCTAAGTTATACGTGGGATGGGTTAATATGGCAGGTAAATTACACTGTTTTGTTAACTATAGTTTGAGCATTCATTGAAAGGTGTGAAATAAAGAACCAAAATACGGCAAACAGCACACAAACTAGGACAACACCAATAGCTCGTGACATTGTTAAACGACGACAAATCGACGCAAGTTGATTTTCACACAGTATGTATGTACCAATGCAAGATTAATATAATTCTTTATTGCCCAATAATAAACTTTCCAACATTCATTAATGAAAATAATAATATTTTAGTGTTCATTATTCACTTTCAATTTGCAAGACCTGGTTAAGAATCTGTCTCAATTACAGAAGGTAGCTTACTAGCTTGTTATCCTATATACAACCTTCTTACAACTATCAAATATAAATTTTTCCTACATACATATTTGTTCAGACAGGAGTATTAAAAAAGCGATTTTAAAAGTATCAATCTATATTCCTCAACATAAAATTATACTTACATAGAATCGCTATTGCTACAGTACTTTTAAAATAAAACCAAATACGAGTTCTGAAAAGCCTTTTGGTTATACACAGGACGGTGGTTATCCAGTCTATAATAAACCTATTACATAAATACTAGATTTTGACATTGCCTAAACAAAAGTAATAAACTAAAACCAATTACGTACAAATCCTTATAAGTATCGTATCTACCCACACACGTCTTGATTTATTCCCAACATAACTGTTCATTGTATAACATTTCATATTATCAAGGCACTTTTACTCTATTAAAAATACGACCTCAGCCATTTTGATTTGGCCGTTATATTCAGGAACACCTACGCGCCATCAACAATCACTTTTAAATGAAGTAATTGGTTTAACAGTTTAAATAATGTGACGTTTAATTATTCCTGTACTTGAATTTATTACTGTTATTCAATGATTAACTGATTGGTGTTGTTCAAAGTTATTTAGACTATGGTTAAAGTTGGTACGATTACGCTCGCAATACGTTTGAAATAAGAATAGGATTGGAAATCCTCCATCTTGTCCTAATTTTTTCAACAATTTCAGATATTTGTGTGTGTGCAAAAAAAACGAGAATTAAGAATTAAAAAGCTTCTACAAGTCTTCAATGCCTCTCATATTCTCGTCATCTGAATCAAACTTTAAAATGCTAACATAGAGTATTTGCCGCGCTTTAGAAAAAAATATATATCTGTTTCAAAATCCCGATTTGACAAAAAAGTCTCAAAAATAAGATCCAAATAGACATATTTAAGAATGCCGCTCCCAACATCTGTCAAACGCATTTAACAGACAAAGGGTAGCCACGCCTTGAAACTTCAGAAGCGTCTAGAAAATACATATCAAAAATTGTCTTACGAAAATTAACTAAAGTTACAGTTGGTATAATTTACCCTCACAGGAACCCAGACTGTATTGATTTCGCAGTGTAACGACCCATCACACACAAACGAACCTCACGCACACAGAGGCTCAGCTTGTGTACACAAACTGGGGTTGGGAGAACTTATAGTGAGCTGAGGAATGGGGAATATCTCCCTTCACGAGTATTTTAGCAGACACTTTGGAATTTATCATTAATATTTTTAACTCAGTTGTTAGGCAGATTACACAGAAGTATTATACTAATAGCTTTTGCCCACGGCTCCACCCGCATGTATACCGGTTATCGCGGTAAAGAGTAGCCTATGTATTTCCTTTAGAATCATAGAATCTCCGTTCAAATTTTATTAAAATAGATTCAAATGACAGACAGACAGTGTTACTTGCGAACATATCTATACTAATATTATAAATGTGAAAGTTTGTGAGGATGTTTGTTCTCTCTTTCACGCAAAACTACTGAACCGATTTGGATGAAACTTTACAGTAATATAGCTGATACAGCAGGATAACACATAGGCCACTATTTGCCGCGATAATCGACATATACGCGGGTGGAGCCGCGGTCATAAACTAGTGTATAATATTAGTAGGAGTATGGACTGCATGGATGCCACACTCACCAAATGGGTCGGTATAGTGTTTGTTTGTAGTTTTCCTTCTTTTATAGTAGGTATGTAGGCGATAATATCCTTTCTAAGAGGAAAAGGGTAACATAAAGTGTTACTCTGAATTGTACTAATATTGTAAACGCGAAAGTTTGTTAGTATGGATGGATGTTTGTTACTTTTTCACGTAAAAACTATTGCATGCATTTTAATATAACTTATACATCAGAATAACACATAGGCTACAACTAACACAATATCTTTGTACCGCGGGTAACACGGGGCTCAGCTAGTAAATAATATTAGTTGGAGTATGGATACCACACTCACCAGACGGGTTTGTATAATGTTTGTTTGTAGTTTTCCTTCTCTTCGTTATAGGTATATAGGCCAAAATATCATTTTTAAAAGGAAGACTATGTCCAGCGGTGGAATATTAAAGACTAATATTGATAATTTTTCTATATACACACCTTTTAAAGCGTTACCATACAACAGCAAACAGCAGCCAGAGGGACCAACATACAAAAATTGAAATAAAAACGTTATTTTGGAATCTGTACCGTGTATACATGCATATGCATTTATGTTACAAACAGACATTCCAATTTATTTTCTTGTATATATGTATAGATAGCAGGAAAATCATTTAGTTTTATATATTTGTTTTACATCACTTCAAGCGTCTAACAATTCACTGGTAAATATAGGCCTTGTTTTGGGAGTGAGGTATTGGCCTTCTATGCCACGAATTTTATTATTTGTAATCAACACAAATTTATTTCTTTATATAGTTAAATTAGGATCCCAACAAAGGATATACACAGCTATACAGTATACAATAAATTATTGAAGTGGTATTACACCGGTGTACTCCTTCACTTACAGGAGACCAAAACAAGCAAAAATAATTATTAACAATCAAGCAAACGATTTACAAGTAACAAAAAAAAAGATTAAAACACATATTACATAAATATAAATAAAAATGAATCACAAAAATGTATTTACGCACATAACTTTCGATCGACTGCACCAAATTGAATCATTCTTTATTTTAAGTTTTTGTTATTGTCAGAACAACGTAAAGACAACATTTTTGTTAGTCCGATTAAACTATGGCCCACTAGGAATTTGAAACTTGCACATTAGAAAAAAAAACATCTGTAATTCAAATATTTACTAAAATAAATATGGCGGTACTAAGTTCGTTGGGTCAGCTAGTTTTTAATAATTGAATTGTTTATAAAGCAGTGGGGTGCTAAGAATCACCGGGTTACGGGAGGCCACCACAAAAGACTGACCCTGGCAACGTACAACGGCCGCACGTTACGGCTAGACTCGCATCTGGTACAACTTGAGGAGGAACTTGGGAAGATTAGGTGGCATATNGGCGTGAAATTGGAGAGGCCTATGTCCAGCAGTGGACTGCGATGGGCTGATGATTGATTGATTATAAAGCAGGAATTGTGCATCTATAAGTTTTATACTGAAGAGGTTTGTGAAATATATAATTAGCTTTTTTATTACTGCAATCTAGACATAGAATTTAAAGAAAATCAATAGATAAATATTTTTATTTTGTTGTTCTCTTTTATTTACCACAGATAACAAAATAATACAAAAAATAATGTAATTACGGCTTCAAAAATTAAGCTACGAAGTGATATTAAAAAAGAATATTAAATACCTACTATTAATTAGGATTTAAAATAGACTTTTTGTTTTCAGCTTTTACATTTTAATACTCATTTTATTTCTAAATTTCATTCTTTTTATCTGAAGTTAAGTCTTTAGGAAATAATTTTATATTAATGCAGCTTTTTATCTTTCTTCCTATAACGCATTACCGAAGTGCCTTATATAAAGCGACGTAGGTTATAACGAGCTGATTCTTCGATAAAACCACTCTACTTAAAACAGCCTACGCCAATAATGACGCAATGTGTAATCCGGGCTAAAACCTCTTACGTAAATTGTGGAGGCATCCAGAATAGTCGGCCATCTTAGGCACGCTTCAAAAAGGCGCAATGCGGGCTGTTAGGCGGCCATGTATTTTGCATTTAAAGTAAGTTTTTGTAATAATACATTAATACAGTTGCATGTTATTGTGGTTAAAAAGGAATAATAGTAATTGTAAATGGCACGGAAATAGTGAAAAAAATATAATTAGTATACAGTCATGTTTGGAATTGTAGCAAAATACCTTGTACCTCCTTAGGTTTTATTTCTTAAATATGGGTACAAACTTTGAGAATTGTAAAGTATGTATTTCTGTCTATTTAAGCCCTACATTAAGTAGAAAAGGTTTAAACCAGTTGCGAAAAAACTACGGTACACACATGTGGCGCAGTGGTAGCGAATGCGACTGCTGTGCTAGAGGTCTCGGGTTCGATTCCTGAGTCGGACCAAATGTTTGTATGATCTGCAAATATTTGCTTCGGAGTTTGGGTGTTTTCTATGTATAATATGTATGTATTTACAAAAAAAAGTATATAAGTATTAATATCAGTTGTCTAGTACCTATAGTACAAGCTCTGCTTAGTTTGGGACTAGATGGCGTTGTGTGTTAAAATGTCTGAAATATTTATTTTATTTATTTATTTATAGGCTGCTAAAATTAATACCCGGTCCTATTGGCTTCGTCGCAGTCGGGTAATAAAAACCACCGGATATGGTAAATCTCATGTAAGATTAATATGCATGTCTTAATTATTGATATATTTCTCTTAACTTATCCTTTCTTATAATACCTACGATTTTTTTAAGTCGCTGATTTCTTAAGATGTTTCTTGCCCAGCTGCGTACTCCACTCACGTTCTTTTTTTAATTACGCAACAATAATATTATTACTTCCATTTTTATGTTTAAGAAAAAAATATTTGCCTTAAAATTTTAGCTTTTTTTTTGTATTTTTGTGTTCATTTATGTACCTTCTATTAACCATAAACTTAAAAAAATCATATATATGTAATACGAAATAAATAAATTATAAAAACAAAATTGTTGTTTTAGAACCTTGTGATCAATAATACGTACAGAACAAGTAATATGTACAGAACATATTACTTGTTATTGATCACAAGGTTAATATTTAAGGATATTTAATATTTAATACAAGGATATTTAATATTAATTTCAACTAGACAACTAGATGCATTTCTGGGAAATTCTGTCTATGGATTACAGACAAACAACAATAGTTTGAATATGGAACGTTTGAAAGACACCAAAATGCTATAAAAGTTCACAGGTAGGCCTCTCTTAAGAAAGAAGGTATTTGGTGTTCTATACCTCCCTGGGCGGTCGGGTTGGTTACGATTTGGGTTAGTTGGTTGAGTTTTTCTAAACTTAACGATCTATTTGTACTTTGTGACGAATCAAGAAAACGGTTGTCATAAGAGCGTACTAAAGGAGCAAGCTATGAAAGACAGCGCTTTAAAAACATTAAATATATTCTTTGAAAAATGTACGAACAATGCCTTCGAATAGAGTACCTTTTAAAGGGGAATGCCGTCTTTTGAAATTGGTTAAGGATGCAATAATACTGCATGGCGTTGACGTGGGAGACTGTCGAGACTGGGTGATGTCATAGGATGGTGTAAGTAGTTGTCAAGTGGTTGTGTGGTCATAATCTAGATAAGACGTGTGGTGTGGACTTTGTAGATTATCG
This sequence comes from Hyphantria cunea, assembly GCA_003709505.1. Classification (NCBI taxonomy): domain Eukaryota; kingdom Metazoa; phylum Arthropoda; class Insecta; order Lepidoptera; family Erebidae; genus Hyphantria; species Hyphantria cunea. The sequence continues at coordinate 342,397 of PKRV01000906.1, read as the reverse complement.
CCGCGGACTGTTATAGCGGAATCATCTGTCGAGTGTTATTGGACATAAATATGAGTAAAGAGGTTGTAAAAGTGCGGAAACGAGTCCAGAGATATAATCTTTTGCTTTTGCTTAAACAGAAAACATACATGCTCGCGTCAATATTACCATAATAGGTGTATTAAACACCTACATTTTGTCTACTTCCATTTTAGTAAGTACTATTAGTTGCAGTAGATCGGGTTCAAATATTTGTAAACAAAGGTACTTATGTATTTTTAAATGTATATAGGTATATAATGGTTGAATGACTGTATCATCAGACAGAAATAATAGCTAAAAAACGATTAATTTTGACGTGGTAGAACCTAATCAAGCCGAGTGATGCTTGGGACTTGGGAGGATGACCAGTCTGATAGAAAAACCGATAATAAAATTCTATCAAGGCTATTCACCGAGTGGTTAACGTCACCGGAGTCTAAATCCCTAAATCCCCAGAATTAAGGAAAGGATCCGAAAGGGCGACCGCACTTTTGACTACTGAGTTATATTAATTTATTGTTGTGCCTTGTTGTTACTCACTATCAAATAACTCACTCCTTTTCCCTCCCTTTAAATCCTTCACGACGATTTTATTTGAAGACACACGCGAATGAGCTGTAATAAATCAATTGCCCAGCAATCTCCTCAAAAATCCCGACAAGGTCAAATAATATTGCTGAAATATAATCGCAGTAATAACTCATTCGATTGTCTAAGTCCAATCGAGTGTGGTGCCGGCCAGAGACAAAACAATTTTTATTTTTATTATATCGTTGCATCAAGAACATTGTCGTTAAGGAGCCTATTGTTCGTACACAAGATTCGAGAGCAATGTTTAATTTAATTAATGATTTCCGAATAAATTCGCTTTTGACGATATCGAAACTAATGTAGTTTGTAATAATAATAATGTTGGTTTGCGACAGTATGGCATTATAGGTGGCTTCATAACCCACTCATTTTTTAGTACTAAGGTTAGGAATCTCTTAAATCTATACTATAAAAATTCTTCTAAATTCATTTTTGTATATCTATAACAATTATCAGCTTATTGCAGTCTACTTTTGGACACAGGCCCCTCCTATAGCTCGCCACTCTGATCGATTTTGGCCTTTTCGCATCCATTTCCTGCTACCTATCTTGAAGAAGTCATCTCTCCTACACTACGTTTGCAGAGACGCGGTCTCCACTCCTGAACTGTTCTATCCCTAGCGGTTGTCAGTTCTGCGGCTAATATTTCCAGCTCACTACAACTTCAGCTTGCTAATCCGATTAGCTACGTGTTTCGATGACCTTAGTTCTGAAGGATCATCTCATTCGCGATGCGACTAAATGCCGAGCATAGCCCTTTCCATAGCTCGCTGAACGACTTAGAGTCTGTGGGCCAATCGTATCTATAAATAACTGTCGCCATTTTTTACCGGAGTGCCGTCAATTTACTATACGCATTCTATATTCCGCTGTACCACCTAAACTTCTGAATGAGGTGATGATTCGTAATAATGGCGGGGGACACATAGGCTATCAAATTTTTATAATCCATAGTATTCACAAGTTTTTAAATAATCGATTTAAAGTATTTTAAAAAAATTCTTATTTAAAACTGTAGAAGTGCGATGCTGAGTTACTTACTATATTAAGTCTACACGAATTATTGACTATTTTCTTAATTACTCTATTCCCTTAAAGAATTCGTTGTTTTTAGATCGTAGTATAGAGACCAACACGTAACTTGGCTAGATTCGTTTGATGTACAGAAGTCGTTTTTAGGCGATAGAAGGACGCGGGGATTGTAGTAGCACCGTTCCGAGCAAGCGATTGGAGCTTCAGTCGACTACACTTCGATTTTGTTTGTTTTGATTTGTTGCATTAAGTGTGCTCTGCGCGAACTTACCTCCACTGCGCCTAAATTGGCTAAGCCATGTGCCGGCGCCTATATACAGGAAAGAGACTGTCCTGTCGTAATAGGCAGACTGTCCCTTTCCTGTACAGTGTTGTTTTTTTTTTATTCAGTGGGTTTTGGGTTTGCTGCAAATAAATACAGTCCTTTAGTTGACAAACATTCCGTTTATTGTTTAGTTTCATACATACTTCAAAATATAAAATAAAAGGTTCCTGTCGAATAACAAAATAAGTCAGTATTCAGTTTTACAATCTTAAGAAAATTATTCATGACATTTAATTGTTTCTTTACAATTATTATGAATTTTGTAAAAGGGAAACGATTGACATATGGCGACAAGATATTACATACAATAATACAGTTTAATTTGATACATATTTAACATACCTTTTACATATTCTGGCTTAGTTTTGTTCAACAAAACTCTTGCTATACAATCAACGGATTGTTGTTCAATACTTTATATAAATAACAATTCAGGACATATTTACCCTTTCAATACTACTTACGTTCTGACATGAAAAATATTCACAAAAACTTATCGTCTTTCAATAGACATTTAAAAGGAATACTTTCGAATATAGAATTATTAATTGGCTTTTAGTAAATCAATATATCAAGAGGATTATATCAAGGTTGGACTAGCGTCAATTTGATCAATTCTCAACATACAGTAACAGAATGTAGGCATTATAGAAATATGACGATTGCTTTAATAATCATAAAGAACTAAAAACAAGCAAATCATCTTATATTTATAACCTTAGTTAAAAAAAACGAATACCTAATAATTAATTCTGGATAAGTAGTTAATATGAATTTGATCTCAAGATAACTTAATTGATTCCGGTAAACGCAATTTCAATGTGAATTCAAGGAAATTATATCTGTCCGCATTTTAATCTACAATATCAATGTTTGTTGTTGTTGTTCCGTTCAGAGATAAACCATTTAGTTATTTTATTTCATAAATATTGCAATAACTGACCGAATTTGTCGTGGAGGTGCCACGCTTCGGCACGCATGGGCCGGCTCAACCGGAGTGATACCACGTCCTCACAGAAAACCGGTGTAAAATATCGCTGTGATTCACCTAGTGAGTGAGGATACCGGAGGCCCATATCCCTACCCATCATTGTCAGAATTGGACCAAATTGAAAAGGTACCACACGAGAAGCAATAGTTTTCAAATAAAAAAAAACAACAAAATCGGTTCACCTAGTCGAAAGTTTTAAGGCAACAAAAAAAATACATTCGAATTGATAACCTCCACCTGTTTTTAAGTCGGTTAAAAAGTAGATAAATAACAAAAATTGTCATGATTTTAAAACCACAATGAATTCATATTTCATCATTATTGTCTGAACAGACTCTTCTTTGCTAACATCATAATTTGTTCTCAATGATACAATTGCTGCTGTACGCTGAACTTAGTAGGCAGTAGGTATGACCTTCACTATATCAGCTTACTCATCAATACTGTGAGTTACATACCGTCCAACCTTCGGCTAGGCAGCGTGGGTGACTCCATGAGTAACTGTTCGTTTCAATTGTCCATTTTAAAAAGTTTAATGTCGTGATACATTATTTAGCTCTAAAATAATAAATTTTATCTGAATGTTCCGAAATTTTACAGTAGGTAAAAAAGTATTGTTGAAGTTTAAATCTAAAAAAATGTCTTCTTCTTCTTTTGATGATATGGCAATCAGCCGGATCAGCTATTTCTGCCAATGTCAAGTATTTCAAGTCTTCAATTCTAAGTCTTCGAGTCTTCAAGTCTTCGTCGTGATGGAATTAGTGATAAAAAATATAAAAAATGTGGATGACATGAAACGGGGACCGTCTTTCGCAAAAACAAAAAACGATCTCCAAGAAAAAAATGTCAATACTTTGCAAGTCATGATTCCACAGATACACTCAAAAAACAAAAACTACTTAGAGCGGAAGGAACATCAAAACTCGTTTTAAAGGAGGTTAATAAAGCGTTACACGTAAAACACCCCTATTTTTTACCCGATTACAATGAAACCTAAAGGAAGAGTAATAGTTTTTGCAGTTCATGTAGCGCTTAAACTACTTAACCGATTTTATTGAAAGAGGTGTCAATAGATTCGTAATAATAGCTCGTGTGACCTTATGTTATGTAAATTTTATTAAATAATTGAACATAGTCAAGTGACCTTTTTTGAAATATTTTTGTCCATTCAGTTTCTTGTCCTATTTCAATTTTCTGTCTGGCTGCCTGTCGACTGCTTATTGCTATACTGTTGTTATATTTTCGTCTTAATGATGTCATACTTATCGTTCAATAAAAGTAGATTTAAAAAATAACATATATTTTTTCAATTCGATTCTATTCAAATTATTTATTTCGGACTTAAGTCATTCTGTGACTAACAAAATATGGATGCATCCATATTTTGTTAGTTACAGACTTAACCTAGTGTTAGTATTATATATATCAATTAATCGGGAAATATAACCACCTGGACATGAAGGGAGAGTCCTACCTATCTGAAAAAACATTCAGGATGCGGTTGGAAGAGGAACGCAGGCGTGTAAGCATGGAAGCGCAAGGTTTTCGCTATTATTGCAGGGATTCCGCGAACCCAAAAGCACCCTAAATGCATTATTATATATATAGAACAATAATAAATTTATAATAAATTGGTAATCAATAAATACTTAAAACCTATCAAAATAGTTAAATACAGTTACTAAGATTAGTTGGTTTGTTTAGCGTGGTACAGTAGGCCAAAAACTCCGTTTTAAGGAGAGAGACCTATGTTTTACAGTGGATTGTCAAAGACTAGATGTCAATCAATTTAATGAAAAAAATCGGCCAAGTGCGAGTCGGACTTGCGCAGGAAGTGTTTCGTACCATTATCTATACATTTCCAGCGTCTACCTATAGCCGTTATCAATGTCGAGCAAAACAATCACGTTGGTTGTATGGGAGCCCTTTCAAATATTTATTTTATTCTGTTTTCAGTATAGGTATTTTAAGAAAATCGTGAAAGTGTATTCCACAGGTATGGACCTAGCACTGACCCCTGAGGATACCCCATCGTAAGCGCCTTCGACACAGAATGATGCCCAAGTCTCAATTTAGCTGTGTCTTGTAAGAAGTACGAGGAAATAAGGGCATAAATATTTTTGAAGCATCTTCTTGATTTTAATTTTAGCAATAGCATGGGTCACTACGCGTTTTTAAAGGCGCCAGATACCGAAGACGTAAACCTAAACTAAGAAGATATCGAAGACGTATTGAAACCTTGACTTGGTGACTATTTTTCTTTCAAATATAACCGCATCAGTTGTCGATTTTCCCATCGTAAATCCGAATTGTCTATCGTGAAATTTACCAGCAGTCCCCGGATCCCTTCTTTGTGAGACGTAAAGTGGCACATCGTTTGGTTTTAGTCCCTTCTTTGTCAGGCGTAAAGTGGCACATCGTGTGGTTTTATTTCCTTCTTTGTCAGGCGTAAAGTGGCACATCGTGTGATTCCGCCGCAAATCCCGGTGGGGTGACGGCCCGTGGGGGTTTTCACAAAAATGGGTGCTTCAAGATTCCCTTCTTTTCACAGTGATATTGTTCTATTTAGTTTACTCTCATAGTTGATACTTCGTATTCTCAATGCGTCGCCACACTATCCATTAGCCACAAAAAAAAACCAAAGTTACACCTCTAAAGAAAATAATACTAAACTCAAGATAGGAGTGCCTGACTAAACATTTAAGGTGTGAAAGTAATAAATAAAAGTATAACAAATAAAATTACTTGTTTTACTAAATTAAACTCCACCCATGGTTGCCAGAACTAAAATAGTGCCGTGCATATTCCCACTCACGCACAGTTTCATTCCCTCATTCGTAATTTGTAGGTCACAGTCACAAAAAGCTTATTTAATAGCCCCATTTACGAAGGGATTGTCATGAAATGGCTAATAATGTATATTCACGCGAGACGTATACGAAAACAAAAGGGAAAACTGAACTTTAACTTTCTATTAATAAGGATGACGTAAGAAATGAAATTACTGCGTGTAGTCGGTTTTTCTTTTATTGGTGTTTAAGCTTACTCGGTATTTAATCTGATAAAAGGTTTAATCCTATACGTATTAACTGTTGAAAAAGAATCAATATGCAGATTTAAAAATAACTTTTTCGGTAGGTATGACTATATGTATCAATCAACATAAATATGTTCTCTTGCTGAGAGAGTACAATTAATCGGATTAGTTGGTGTGATTCCCGTGGTATAAAAAGCCAAAACCCCATTGCCAAGGCCTCTCCTTGGCATCTCTATAACATCTCAATGATTTCATCTGAGCTTCAATATGTACTTATAATCTTGTTTCTAATAAGAATATTCTTTTAGTGTTAAAGCTTGTAACGATATTTGGCGAAAGTTTGCCCAAACTGATACATCAACGCATTTTTTTTTGACGCGTAGGTAAATTTGGATCGGACGGACTTCCGACTCCTCGAAGACTGAGGAGCCAGGTATGAGGTGATTCCACTAACAACCGCCCTGACGGTACGCCCATGTTATTTCAAGAGGATGGACGCCGCGCCTAGTATCCCTACTCTTTCAACTTGCGGCCCAGTCGAGGACAGGTATTGCCGCCAACGTCGTTAACGCTCAGGATCAAACCCGTTCCGATCCCATTTAACGGTCTCTTTTTGGGGCATTATAGCTTCAGTTAGTAGGCGTCCCTTACGCCTACTCGGGGCAGTTCTCTAGTATACCCAGAAGTCCCAGTAGTCTGTGCATCAGCGCAGAGCCTAAACCGTTGGATGGGCTTATAAACCTGTTATTTTTTTCTTATATATGTATAAAAATTATATATATATAAATAAAAGTATCTGTTACATACATACTTAATCTAACACAAACAGATGTGGAACTAAAGTGAGGTTAAGTATGCACGTTGTGTTTCTACAGATTGTAATATTTGTATTTTTTTGGTATATTTTCTAAAAGTGAATCCTAACTAGGTCGATATATTGCTCACCAAACCCCTGCATTAACATTAAATTTTATGAAAATCGTTGGAGCCATTGCCGAGATTCAGATTATTTTAATACAAGAATTACTCGTTTAAAGGTAATGATGCGAGCAAAATTTTCAATACCTAGTTTTCAATAAATAGACATTATACTGTAGTTTACTTTGTTACAATAATTTGCATCTGAAATGCAAAACTTATAAGTAACAAAACGCGATTAAACTGCACAGGCTAATAGTGATCATACATCACATCACTAAGAAATTAAATAGAGGTCATCTTGTGACTTAAACGTTTATTTTACTAGGATAAATGAAGACTTTGTTAGATCTCGGTATTTATAATATAAACATTAGGTATTAAACATAAATAATTCGAGTACATCATTAAAAGTACAGTTGTAATAGTGTGTTTAGTCTTCGCGAAAAGTCTGGCAGATGTAAAATAACATTTTATGTTAACTGAGCCCCGCGGTACAACAGCAGTGGGTAACGCCACGGGACTAAGAGTCTAAAAAAGTAGCCTAAGTTACTCCTTATATTATCAGCTATCTGCCTGTGAAATTTCTGTCAAAATCTGTCCAGTCGTTCCAGAGATTAGTCGGAGTAAATAGACAGACAAAAATTGTAAAAAATATCATTTTATCAGTGTACAACAGTGTAGTCATGCTAAGTTTGCATCTCGGAACTTCTGTCTGTCTTCTGTCGCAAACTTATGCGACGTGTGTCGGTGACAAAGATGTTAACCCTATCGCAGACTTAAATTTTGAGTTTGTTTGTTCGTGAGTTGCAAATTTAACTTGGGTGCGTTGTATGCATACTCGCTAGCTTGAGCAGCCAAATTCAAGGTAGACACCAAGTTCAAAAGACAGAGTCATTCTTTATGGTATTCAGTTATTTGTTATGGTGGTATATGAGCAGATTGGTCTATGAAAATCTTCAAATCAAGGCACAGAATGTGTCGCCGAACTATAAACACACGTTAAGTGTCCCTACAAGTGCACCTGGCTACAGACGAGATGGTATTTCGAGCAGGTATCATGTCTCTGCAATATAATGAGAGAACCCTCAGGCCAGGTTAGGTGATCATGCTTGGCCATCTCTAGGTCTAGTCAGGTTAGCTCTATACAGCGTGAGCAAATTTTTTATAACGCGATACAGGATAAGTAGTTACTTAGTAGTACATTGTATTTTCGTTAGATGGCGCTGAAGTATGTTTTCGTTTCGCTATAAGTGGAAGTTGCGAGTGTTTTTGACTGACAATAAAAGAGTCGTTATTAATTTCAGTCATTCTTTTTCTTTTAAATACAACTCTCGAATCAGGAACAGACAAACAAGAAAAGGAGACAAATAACACCCAGTATTGCGATCATTTAGTGTTGTCACTTGTAGCATATGAACCCACAACACTAGGTGCAGTAGGAAACGGTGTGGCAACCACTTAAACCACTAGGCCAACCGTGCAGCCAAAAGTCAGTCTTTGGGCGTAAATAATCGTAACAATAGTGACTAATATTGATGACTACCAAACGTGTCCTGTTCTTGAATAAGATGTCACAAATCATGGACATACGGGACTCAATAGTCCCAACTGCTTTGCCATAATAACTAGTACCTGGATGACCTAGCTTTGCTCGGATATTTTTTATTGGTAAAATTTCTAAAAATTAAGCTAGATCGATTTATCGCCCCCGAAACAGGAGGTTTTACATACTAATTTACATAAATAGTTGGAGGAGTTTCAGAGGTTCGGATTATACAAGAATTGCTCCTTTAAAGCTAAGGAGTAGCTGGGAACAACAGATAATAGAGTACATTTACCGTGGGAGAGCCACACTTCGGCATGAATGGGCCGGCGCGTCCGATGTAATACTACGGCCTCAAAGAAAACCGATGTGAAACAATCCACAATAATGTTGTGATGGCAGAGTTAAATTCAAAATTCTATTAAATATTAATCTCTTTAAGCCCATTACATATCGCTTAGCCTTTTCTTAGGTATCATAAATCAAGGACAGTTTTTATATACATGGAAAGTGTAATCATGAAATACACTTCAATGAGTTGTTTTGAAATCTCCTGTTTAGTTGTAATGAAGAAAATAGCCAATTTACTAACTACTTGAAGTAGTTATTACTACCAATCTATTAAAAACTATATGTAATTACTGATTTCCATTGCCAAACAAAGGCCTCTCTTTAGGAAAGTTTACCCTACTACACCCTGCTGGATATACAGTTTGTATTAAGTTTATCGTCTCTTTAACGAGCTGTTGTCCTGCCTATATGTATGTAAACGCAGATAGTGACGGCAAAGAGATAAGTTTAGTAACAATTTCAAATCAAGTTTAGAATACAACTGTATTCATTCAACGAAATAAAACCACTGTCGCTCGCCGTCATTCTATTTCGGCTCTAACAACACTCACGGGATAAATATCAGTAGTGGGATACCGCATTCTTGATCCATTACAGTAGATCTCCACTTTACTCTGCCTAAAACTCATTACTCTACCTTAAATTCATCTTCCTCAAACTATTTAAATATCAGGGGAGTTAAAACTAATCGTTAAATGATACAAAATAAGTATTTACATAAAATATAATTTGGGCAGTTGTGCCTACGCGTCGGCGATCGTCACTTCAACCTCTACGCCAGGCTCGATGTTGATCGAGGTGATCTGCTTCACAATTTCAGAGGGGGAGTGCAGGTCGATCACACGCTTGTGAATCCTCATCTGGAACCTGTCCCAAGTCTTGGAACCTTCACCGCAAGGAGTCTTACGGGTGGTGATGCGGAGGATCTTGGTTGGCATGCGTACTGGTCCCTGGAAATTAAAAATTGTGGATTTAATTAATGTAGTCAAACCTGGATTTATTAGTTAATGCTTAATTTTTTTTCCTAAAATCCCAAGCACATGGAGCAACTCAAACACGGCCCCACAGAAAACTAATGTAAAGCTTCTTGTTGGTGTAAATAGCATGATATTTCTAAAACCGATGAGCTGCTGGATATATTCCCAATAGGGAATTAGCTTCTGATAAGTTGTCATCTGATTAGTGATTCTGACTGCTAAGGTGTCATTGGTTCCATTCTTAATCAGGACAAGTAATGATTTATCTATAACAGGCTGAGCACAGCAGGAATCAGCTGGTTATAGTTGGTATAGTTACCAGTGGTGCAACAATCGCGGTAAAAAAATGTGTGTGTACTTATGTACACGTGTTAGAATTTATACTTATATCTTTGACGTAATGCAAAAATTTTAAAATATAAAAAGTTGACTATAGCTTACTTTAAGGTTTAGTTTTTTCGTGACGGTGTGCGCGCGCGCCGTAAAAATTTACTCTTATCATTTTTCCCTAACGCGCCAAAAGAAATATAACTTCAAAAATAACTATGTAAAAAGCATCCTATATCTGTAATTTTCAGCCAAATTGGTTCAGCTGTTCTTGAATTATAAATAGTGTAACTAACAACTTTCTTTTATTTATATATATGATATTAATTTGTATTTAGAAGTACTTAAGCCAGTTTCGAAGCAATCTGAACAATATAGTGCAAGATCTGCCTACTTTGGGATCTGACCGCAGAGTTAGATGGTTTTATAATTAAAGATAACATTTTTAAAAAGCAATGTAAATGTATCCCTTTTATGAACAATATGTATCATGTTGTAATACATAAAGCACTTAAAAGAGACTTTAGTTTAGCACTATTTTGGTGAACACAGCTGTATAAAACATGCTGAGTCTTCATCTCAGTGCATATTTGTATAGTGCACAAGTCTGTGTATAAACAGGTGCACTCTCTGTTCCTTCACTCTCATAGTCCGATAGGACAACTATCTGACATGACTATGTAATATGACTTCACGGCTCATTTTCCTCCTATTCCATGAAAAAAAAACATGGAACATCATCGTAAGAGCAAACTTTCTGCTAAGGTCACATGGGTCTTTTTAAGGACACATGGATCTTATTTGGGGATAATATTTACCTAATGTGGTGAAGGTTTTAGAACATGGAGCATCACCACACTTGTTCATCCTGTTAGTGTCAGGGTAAGAGTAATGTAAGAGGCGAAAAAGAGAGAAACCTGCAGGAAAACTCAAAAAAACCCTATACCAACATGTCTGGTCTGTGTAGTAGGTCAAAACCAATCTAAGAAGAGGCTTGTGTGAACAGTGGACTCTTAGAGGCTGTTGATAATGAACAACAATACTACTACATGTTCAACAGACAATGAAATGATATGTGTTCTTGGTTATTACTTATGAGCTTTGATCTTTTTCACATGACTGGAAAGCTACAAAACCTCTGAATTTTCTAGGTGCATGCAAGGTTGATAAGACCTATTTTGCATTAATAACTAATTTTATACATGGTTAACTCATCTCAAACATGGACCTACTCTGATAAAATTAAAAAACGAATAACAACCCAGAGAGCAATGGAACGGAGTATGTTAAAAATAAAGAAAATAGACAAATTAATAGCAAAGGGAAAGAACAAAGCTACAAGATGCCCTTACTCTTACTCTCAAACAGGAGTGGCGCTGGGTTGGTCACATAGCATGCACATGAAACAAGAGATGGTCGCTCCGGGCCACAAAATGGAAAGGAATGATAGGCAAAAGGAAGATTGGAAGGCCAAATAAAAGATAGGCTGATGGTATTGAAGAGGTAGCCGTATAGAACTGGATACAAAGAGGGAGGGATAAGAGTAAATGGAAAATGTTAGAGGAGGCCTACTCCCACAGAGGGGCCCAAATACAGTAGTAGCAACTAACAGTACTAACATAACTATTAAAATTGAAACTACTAATAATTAAAAAAAAATTGTTATTAATATCTAGAAAAAAAGGTTTCATTATTATTATAACTCTTCTCAAACCAGGTAAGACCAGTACTGTAATAACAACACTTCTGTACAATCTGCACAAGAAAATACATACACATCTGACAGAACAAAACCTGTACTCATCTCACATTTTAAATGTCCTGAGCAGGAATGGAACCTATAATCTATCTATCATATCTGGCTTAACTGTCAGCGTGATTAACCACCGGGCCTGTCTTAAGAATAAATATAGGGTAGATTGCGTACAAACCTTAACACGCAGCTTCTGTTTCTTGGCGCCGTTAATCAGATCAGCACAGACCTTCTCAAGGGAACGCACATTGCGGGATGTCAATGTGATACGGATGCGGTGGATGGGCGAGACCTCAGCCTGGGGCTTCTCAATGTCCTTGCCTGACACTACAGCGGCTGCCTGAAAAAGTTGAAGAGAAATTATGAAAATTGGTACAAAACATTATCCTGAATTATAAAACAACACGAGAAAATTAAATAGTATTGCTACGCTGTATAACTCATAACGCCATTTCATAGCAGTAGCTTCAGTTAATACACATAATAATATATATTTCTACTAAATAATCATTAAACTGACATTGCACGTGTAATGATTATAACCTAAAAACTGTTTGTTTAAAAAGTTACATTAATAATAGAAAAACCTCAAAAAATGCAATATTCGTACATTATAAATAAAATGTGGTTGTAACTTACCATTTTGTTGCGGTATTCCGGTCGAGATAAACAACTTTAGCAATAAAATTGCACAGCGCTGAACCGGAGCACAGCTTCACGAACTTGCGAACATACGGAAGAGAATGAACGAAAGAGCAAACAGAACAAGGTTGCCAACATCAACATTTCTTTTCGTTCATAAACAATAAAATCTCGTACTCTAACTTTCTAACTTCTTACAATCAACAAATAATAAATAAAAATAAAAAAACCTAATTCAGAAAGTGGTCCAAATTTAAATGGGATCACACGAGAATCCCCAGCAATTAAATAAAAAATAATCATCAAAATCGATTCACCCAGTTGAAAGTTCTGAAGTAGCAAAAAAAGAAAAGAAAGGAAAAGGAAGTATGTAGTAATAAGTATATATAAAATGAGCGTGAAATAAATAGCACACATTAAAAAAGAAAAGAAATGAATTTTGTTACAAAATGAAAATGCACATGCATACAAAATGTCTTCATTAATTTTAGCTTATTTACGATCATCATATTTCAATCTATTCAATATAATGTAATGTTATAAGTAATGCTTCGACATCTAAGGGTTAGGCTCGAGTAGAATGATAGGTGGTTTCACTAGTTGAAATGGGGTGTCCGTGGCGGCGGTAATCGATTACCATCGGGCGATACATCTGCTCGTTTACCAAGATATAATATATAAAAAAAAGTGCGTGCGTACAAAGTACACACATCAGAAGTGAAACTTCTTAGCTCTCTCCCACCTTTCGCTCCATGGCACTGTGCGTGATACGACAATCGCTCTATCTCACTTTTTCTCTCGATCTTTCTCACTTGTTTGCTCCCTACTCTCACTCCATCGCTAGTTGCTTCATGCTACGTTCGCCCTGTCTTACTCTCTCTCAATCGGTCACGATCAGTCTCTCTCTCTTTTTCGACACTTCCGTTGCATACTTGCGTGACGTTACAAATGTAAAAAATTTACCCTCATGCGCCTAAAGAAGTTTCACTTCAAAAAGGAACGGAAAAACTCCTAAATTTTCTTTTAATAATTCATTACTTGCCTCTTTATTATTAAAAGCTTCCTACCTCTCCTAATATAATGTCTGGCAAACTCTTACAGCTTGCCAGTCACTCCATTGGGATGAGATGACGAAAGGGATGACGTATATAATGTTAACTTTTTTGTCATCTACTAAGCTCTGCGTAGTTTTACTACATAATACACTTAAAGAACACAAGTAAATAAACAATGGCTATCCAGGCAATCATAAACATGTAATTTTTCGGAGGTAGCTCCTCTAAATATTCTTCCAGAGATTGTCCCAGACGTCTCCAATATCACAATAGATTTACCAATAAAAAAAAGAAAATATAAAAAGCAATAAAGTCTAATTTACTCGACTTAAATTGATATTAAGCCTCCCCAAAATTTCAGGCTGCGGTGTGATCTAAATGGTTTCTTTATTTAAAAAAAAACACGGAACAGAATTTAAATTGATGTTTATTTTTAAAGCATATTAGTCAACGAGCGATGCTTATTTTAACTTAAATTAATTTAATATCATCTAGCAACAAATAGAGTAATAGATCAACAGGTATAATCAGTAAAATTCACGTTTACGCATTTCCATCTGGCAGTTAGACGTTGTTGAGCATTATATTCTTCACTTGCTTATCAAATTTCCTGAAAAAAAATAAAAAACTAATTACCATAAACCCATATTTTATATTGGTCTACTTTACACGAGGTTCTAGGTTATATCATTTGGCGCTTTTTACTCATAGTACCACTGAGTTATACTAATACTTAATAATTTTTAAGAAACAAAATAAACACCTTACACTATAATGTAGTACGTGGTATATGTTACGTAGTTTGTGGGAAGGGAAGGTTTATTTTTATATACAAAAACTAAGACGTTAATTATCAAAATCATAATTTGTAGCTTGCAATTAACTATTTAGCAGTCCGCATAACCAACAGTCCCGATGTCACCGAGTCCCAAGAGCCTCTGCAGTTGCGGAGAGATATCGCCTCTATGGCAGTTTTATACCGCCTTTACCATGAAGAGTGCTCTGAAGAGCTCTTCCAATTGATCCCACCTTCTCCCTTCCTCTACAGAACAACACGTGCTGGCCTCGGGGAAGTCACGGAGTCGTAGAAATACGTACACGAACAAACGGTTTGGGTCTTCCTTCTTGTGCCGAACTATTAAAAACTGGAACTCACTACCAGCGCATGTGTTTACCTCCCACTATGATACAGGGTCCTTTAAGCGGGGCGTGAAAAAGCATCTCACTAAGCTGCCATAGTGTGGGATGCCATCCTGCACTGTCTGCTTTCGCAGTGAGTATGGTGGCCCCCACCATTGGATTCTCTTAAGCTTACCATCAGGCTGAGCAGATTCACTTTGGCGAGTTACATATAAAAAAAAGAAAAAAACACATCCACTACACTTTCACTGGTTCTGATTTTATAAAATAAGACACTTTTATTGAATATGAAAAACTCTAGTTGAAGCTGCAAGGGACTATTTAAGTATTATTTTTCTTGTCTCCAGTCCCTGGTATACGAGAAGACAATGAACTCTTTATATCCAATACTTACGGTGATGTAATTTGATCTCCTGGAAGATGGAAAGGGTTACAAATAGCATCAGCATACAGTGCGTGCAGTCGCCGAAGCGCAGTTCTCACTTCAGCATCTCTGATGTTACTGCCACTGGGAGACGTGGAACTTGTTACCAGTACCAGCTTGATGCGAGTATTTGTCACGTACCCGTAACTGTAACAAATTTAAACGTTATCGTAATGTCGTATCCGAGGCTATTCCAAATGATTGTTAAAGTTTTTTAAGTTTGTTTTGCGTAAATCCCTTTCGATGGCCTGCTTTTGTTAAATGATCATGATTGGACGATGTAAACCCCAAGCCGTTGCTTATATAGTACGGTGGTTGTTCTGCGATCTCTCGATTCGCTTGTGAAACAACCTACCCTAGGTCTAGTCGATTGGAAATGTTCTAAACCTTTCCCGGTTCCACTCTATGCCATGTCCTATCATAAGTATGATATTTCTCGCAGAAGGAGACGTAAGAGATAGCCGCAGTCGAGGTATCGAGTGACGATGACCATCGGAGTTGGATTTCTCGCACTCATACCCAAACACACAAAAGACCACATCTTCACCCCACACAGGTCAGGAGATTCACCGAGATGAACTCACCCTAAAATCAAAATTTACGTACATCTTATGAGTATCCGTTGAGTATAACAGTCCAAGATATAAGTCCCTCAGATCAGTGCGAGCGGCGTTGGAATTAGTACCGGTGTTGTTTGTATTAGTGGTAGCAAGACGTTCTTCCAACGCGTCCAGTGCTGTGTGCACCAGCCATTGCCGAGATAACTCATTGTCTGAGCTTGTATCGTTGCCGACACCGCCTATGTACAGCGGTGAGTTCTAGAATAAAAAAATAGTCTGTACTAAAAAACATGCTGACTAATGTTACTCTTGCAGGCTTAAGTCATATTCATTTTAATTGTAAAATTCAATTATTAATCGTGAAGCTGGGTGTGGATACTATTATATCGTGTCGTGTCACTTTTTCTGAGTAATACTTATCAAAAATTAGCAGCGTCTAACCTGACATAATGTGTTAATTCTTTGGATTCGGAAACTGAGTTTGATGTAAAGTTTCAAAATAATGAAGCTACACACCACCACAGGTAAATGTATGAAACTGCCTGGCGTGACACTAAGAACTAAGATTAAATTTCACTTCTTCGATGCCTAATAAGTGACGTATTTAGATGTCACGTGTAAGCATAGTAAGTGTGAACTGCTCAATGGGTGCTAAAAATGTTTTATTTATGATTGATATTAATTATTTTTTTGTGAATGTATCCGAAATTTCGAACGCGATGTAACAAAAACAATGACGTCATGCATAACATTGTGAAATATCACTGTAAATTTTTATAAAACGCTGTAAGGAATTAGATTGCAGTAGCATGATACATAATATAACGCTGCATCTACTAAACTATTAAATAAAGTATGAAGTGAATAGTGAAAAGATGAAAAGTGAATATAAACTTACATCTTTGCCAATAACTGCTACACAGACGGCCATAGTGGACTGGATAAAACAAAATTGACGGAAGTATTCTGGAAACGCTAGTGTTGTGACATTTTGTGTTTGGTGGCTATTAAAACGCGGGAAAATTTGAAATCATTGCGTTCGTGGCGATGATTAGTGAATAAATTAAGTGTTTTTCTGTAATTTTTTTATTATTATTTGTGTGAAAATGGCTATTAACGAAGATTTATTGTACGAGGTGAATGATAAAGGTGAGCGTGTCGTAGTTAAATCTATAGAATCTGAGAATACGGCTTATCTTCGTTTCACAAATCGGACATCTCGACCCGTAGATATCTGGTGGCGGGATTTCGAAGGTATAAAGCGCCATTACATCCGTTTGGAGGCTGGAGCCTTCTATGATGTGAATTCATTCCTAACACATCCATGGGAGTTTAAAGATGCCTCTACAAACGAGAATTATGCGATTAATAACCAAGCCATATTTAGGGCGCCCAATCATGTGGGTGGTATGTTGTATAGGACTAATTGGAATATATCTGTGATGGTACGTTCTTTGAGAAGGACGGCCCTTATGGCGTTGGCTACATTGTTGCCTAATCCAGAAGCTGCAACAATGCTTGGGTTACCTCTCACACTAGCCAGGGAACTAGCCGATTTGGTTAATACTCTGCAGAATACTCCAGAAATTGTGAGCGTTGAACATTGATGTTTATATTTTAAATGTAATTTATTAGCACATCTAGACATATCTGTCTATTATATTCAAGACTCAGAATGAGATTTTGATGTTTAAATTATGTGAAAATATTATGTTAGCTGTGAATAATTTTATGTTGTCAAAATCTAATGTTAATTTGCAATTTTATTATTTGTGAAATTTACTCATTGCATTTAACTGTAAGATTGTACTTGAAAATTTAATTAAAATATTTTCATAGGACTATAAATGTTGACATTGTTTATAAAATTTTATACAATTATGACATAACATTGTTTTTTAATTTACAACAATATAAGTATTACATTACCATATATTAAAAGAAAAATATTACAAATAAAAAATAATATTACCCATCCCTAAAACCTTCCGGTGGTGGATTATACTTGTAGCAGGCTATCCATTGCCGTGTTGAATGGTGATGGATAGCCTTTGCACCAGGAACGAGCCAGAACAGGAGTCACTTAGGGGCAGGGACTAGGGAGACAACTAAAAATAACTTTATTCATATTATGTAAGTAATATATATATATATATATATATATATATATATTTTAAATACGAGTATTACTAGAAATCAAGCTTAAAATGATTTCATCACTTAGATATACAGTATCTATGCATATATCATTAATTAATAATGAATCAAAATGATGTCTATCATTAAATCTTTAATTAATTTTAAATACCAACATTTTCCTTAAGCTTATCTTAATTTAATTAATTTTCCACATGCAAAGCTGGTATAATATTATGTTAAAAAAACATGATAAATGTAAAGTAACTAAGTAAGGAAGAATACAAATTTGTGTATGTTTATACGTATTTATTACATTTATTTTTTCTAAAGTTAAAACTCCATCTGCCTACAAGAATTACAAATGCTGCTGTGAAATCTCTTACAAGGGGTAGTATTTTTTTATGTATGGCCCTGCCAAAATGACTTCTCTGCCTGATGAAAAGCATAATGGAACGCAGAATCCAAGAGTGGTGGTCACCATACTCATTGCGAATGCAGACAATACAACAATGCAGCATGGTGACCCACAACATGGCCCAGTG
The DNA here is from genome assembly GCA_003709505.1 of Hyphantria cunea. Classification (NCBI taxonomy): domain Eukaryota; kingdom Metazoa; phylum Arthropoda; class Insecta; order Lepidoptera; family Erebidae; genus Hyphantria; species Hyphantria cunea. The sequence goes on along the minus strand of PKRV01000906.1, from coordinate 324,026 downwards.
ATGCTTCTGCCTCATTGGGGCTCCAGTCTTGCACTCATAAACGAAACACGACAGCACAAACACTGTCATTTTACGAAGTTTTTCTGTGATAGGGTGGTACCACCCCATCAGTGTGTGTTGTAATCAGCACGGCTCTACTACCTCGAAATAATTATTTCTAACGTGGGAGAGCTACGCTTCGGCATGCATGGGCCGGCTCGACCGGAGTGATACCACGGCCTCACAGAAAACCGGTGTGAAACAGCGCATACACTGTGTTTCATCGAGTGAGTGAAGATACCGGAGGCCCTTCCCCCAGGCCGCCATAGTGTGGGTCACCATGCTGCATTGTTCTTTTTCGCATTGAGGATGGTGACCACCACTCTTGGATTCTGCTCATGCTTTCCATCAGGCAAGACAGAGTCATTTCGGCAGTTTAAACATAAAAAAAAGAAAAATTACCTTGAATAATTAATATATATGTTTTAAAACATTTACTTTGTTACTATAAACATCTAAAATGAATGGTGCTATTTGTATTTACATTAGAAACATAATGGTTCTTGGGCAGCATTTTTTTTACCATAATAATTAGGTTTGATGTCGATTCTTATTAGAAAATCTATGCTAAAAGTTTAGGAAACCAATCAAATCCTGAATTCTAATATTAGTATAACATATGATCTGCAAATATTTGTTTCGGAGTTGGGGTGGTTTCTATGTATAACATGTATGTATTTACAAAAAAAAAGTATATAAGTATTAATATCAGTTATCTAGTACCCATAGTACAAGCTCTGCTTAGTTTGGGACTAGATGGTGTTGTGTGTTAAAATGTCTGACCATATTTATTTATTTATATCCAGTATAAAAAATGGTGTAAATATCATAATACCAGGTTTCTCAGCTTGTGCGGTTGAACCATCACACAATTTACAGGCGTTTGTAATTTCTGTTTAGAATACTTATATGTTACAACATGTTACCATATGAACATACTTGGCTATCGTTGAAGATTAAAAAGACCTAAAACTGTGTGATTTCTCTTAGTACTTAGGTTTTGAATGTCTAATGGAAGTCAATTTGCAGAAAAAAAGTAAGTTTTATATATATAGGATATCTAATTTATAGGTACATTGTGTACTGAGTATTTGGCTGTTGGTAGGGAAACTAAATTTTTTGCCGACCGGTCGTAATGTCTGAAATTATTGGTTTATTAATAGACTCACCCCAGACATAATTATTGATTTGTTTCTTAATATATATCTTTAGTTTTGTTGCTTCTTGAATTATCGTTTTTATTTATTATTGTATATTTATTGTACTTTTATAAAATTACTGACCGATTTTGCAATTTCTTAATTTCATTTAGAATTAAAAAAATCTAAAGTGATTTAATAAATAAAAAATGGGTCAAACTTAAAGATGGGTGTAAAGGTGGTACAGCAAGTTGGTTTGAAGTTTGGACTTATTCTCCCGAAGTCCCGGACTTTACGCAAATATCATTCATGCTCTTCTACGTAAGGTGTTTTTAGTGTAAGTTCATGGCTAGCTTAATCCAAAAAAATATACTTACTTATAGATTTGTGTTTAAATTACATATATATATATATATATATATGTTAAACACAAATCGTATGCTTCAATCAAGGTGCTAATAAAATTTTTATGATCAAATTAAACCCTCTATGTGACTTAGCTGTAGAGGGTACTTTTTTAATGTATGTAAATTTTGTGACAATTTGGCAAATTCACATACATTAAGTGAATTTTCCAAATCGTCTAATACTATACAAAAAAATTTCTATCTCTGTAGTAACTATGCTTATTTTATAAAATATGATTAGCACTTATTTTTTAATTTATAATAAATAATTTGCGCGTATATCAAAATAATAGTTCCATCCACTGTTCACAAAAGTATCTTTACTTACTTCATATTTTTTTTTACTTTACTTGACCTCTTGCTCGGTTATCTGCCTGAGGTGGTCACCAAGTTTTTAACCGACTTCAAAACAGGAGGAGGTTCTTATTCTGTAATTAAATTCTAAAGAATCTGGGTAGAGCCCAGTAGGTAGGGTAGAGACCAAGGAAGATATGATTGTGCATTATTTACCCTCTCGTTTCTCTATATTATCTCTCGGTTATGGTGTTTCCTAATTTGATCATGTATGATATAAGTAGGTATTTCAGATTTCTGTTGTACAGAAATATCATATTCTGACGTCATCGGTCTGCACAATGACAAAACAGATAACGACATTTATTCATAATGTGTTTGTTAATTTGTTAATGGCTTGCGGACATTGACAAGTTGTCGTTTTGATACCACAATCTAGTTTTTTATATCTCGTATGTATTAAAAATGAAATGCGATGCGTAAGAACAATGTGTTCAAATCACAGTTGTGCATAACGTCCAAAAATTAGTTGAGAACTTGTGAACCATCGATAATAACACATATTTGTGTTGCCCGACTAATTCCTGGCTCGATAAGACCTTTTTATCAAACCATTGACCATTGCGCAAGAGTCGGTAATTTCCATAAGGAGAAAAACCTTCAATTTTAAATTTTGTATAAAATTAAGTTATTGTTACTAAAATAATAGGTAAACATTGTAAATGTATAGGTTTTTATGGTACCAAATTTATATGGACATTTTTAAGTTTTGTTTGCTTAGACATTGCATTTATTTACGCAATCAATTGTGAAATTTAGCATTAATGTTGTGCCATTCAAGTTAGATTAAGTTTATTATTGTCTAAATATAATCACATTTTTAAGAATATGTTCGTTATTTCTTGTAATTAAAGCACTAAACACCTTATAAATGTTTGACGCGATATATTTTGTTGTTTTCTTTCTACCCGCATTAGAGAAGAAAGATGAAATGTTTCTTAATGAGAGGAAAATATTAACGATCTCATATGATCATAACCATAACGAAATCATATGCTTTGGAATTACCATAAATAAATAATTCCATTATTTTTGACAGATTAAGAATTTTCTAAGACTAACCCGCGCCACCGCATTACTGTGTAGGCTCAAATAACAGGCACCGACAGTGTCACTCCGTCTGCCTGTTTCTTTGTCATCTTGTTCGCCTTTACTATTCACATTACTATCTAGGGGTCGGCTATTATTTCATGCAGTTCTACCTGAAAGTCAGTTTTTCCACGAAGCGGCTGGCATCGGTCCTCGGCAACTCTGAAGCCGAATTGATTAGCCGTTAGTATATTTGAGGGCAAAGACTTACACATTACGATTACATTAAACCATATGTTCATTACGACCGTTACCGACGCGATGAAGTCTTATTGTGGTTTCCGAGGCACGGGCGTGATACATTGTCGGCTTCTGTACTTCGGGCTAAATATTTTAGTGCTGAGTAAGAGTGTTGTTAGTTTTTAGTCTACATTTGTAAGGCGTATGAACGCATACCCTAACTTGTATAGCGATCAATACACATGATGCGTATGCCTGTCATTAAAATAGCAGAGGCGTTTGTTCCTACAAACTTTAAACGAGTCTGGGACAGTGTTTGGCCTATCAGATTTGTCTGGAGCGTTGGAAAATATTTAAAAAAAAATTTAATGAAATATATAAAATACAGGCTTCCTAAGATGTCGTTAGTTAGCATGTTTTTTTTTTCACTGTGGAGGAATGGGTTATACGTCTCTCCTACTCAAAGGGAGAATCCTCCGACCAGTCGAGGTTATCATGCCTGGCGGGCCACTGCCCAACAGTTGATGTTGGGAAGTTGTACTCGTATATGTATTAATCGGCGCGAGAACTTCTATTTCGCGATGCAGGATTGGTAGCTTCTTCGTACGCTACGTTACTCCGTAGTTCAGTTTATCTTCGGTAGAAGGCTTTGTCACATGTTTATGTTGCCGCTGTATGTGGAAGTCGCCATATCACCTTTGACACTTGCTAACTGTAAGACGGCCCCGCTTTCAGCTTGGCGAGTATTTGTTCCATTTTGTGTATATATTAGTATATGCTAAAAATTTTAGGATCTCAGTTTATAAGTTAAACTGACTAAGTTTAGATGGCGGTGGACAATCGGCATTACTATGTAACAAATCCTCATCTTGAATAATTTAATGAGTAGGTATCTAATTAGATATTTATGATATGTTCCTATGATTTTTACTTCCCAAACTTATTGTAAATTTTTAACACACAAATTGATCCCATATTTCGCAGCAATTTCCCAGTATTCGATTACATTAAGCGCCTGCAAAGAATTTATAGCAAACATGACCATCAGAAGATGAATGCTACAATTATTTGTGCAGGCGATACAATTTATTATGGAACCTGTGTATTGCATGTTTAGGCAATAACTTTTTTAGTGACAGTAATAAAAAGCAGAAATGCCGGGTATAAAAAATAATTTATTGTAAAAAGACAGAACAGAAATATTGCAATAAATGGCAAGTCACTCGTTTTTCTTGTGTATGTCTGCAACTATGGCCAGCGCTCCTCCAGGGATGAATCTTACGAAGTTGTCAGCTGTCAGAGGTCCGAGGGCGTACATTCCTCGAGGTGCGTTTAATATTTCGTGTGTGGTTCTGTCTATCGCTATAGGATTGTTCCTACCGTCTACCGGCTTTTTAGGGTCGACCCCAAAACCGAGGCCTGATGCATACGGGTTCATCATATCACACTGACATTTGATATTGTCATCATCATTATACGGAATGATTTTCATTTTATCAATTCTATCAAAATCTCTGTCAGATTTCTCCATTTCACTATCGTTTCGTCCGTTGCAATCTTTTAATTCGCATTTAGTATCACCGTTGCCATTAATCTCCGTTTGATTTAAATATCTCGACTTACAAATTTGGATGCTCTGTCCGAGCATAGATTTGATGTAAAGCCAATGATTTTTAAGGAAACATTGTTTTTCTTCGATTTTTCTTTGCGCTATTGCTTCGTCTGCGCATTTGTCGCAATCTATTTTATCATCGAAGTAGTCTAAATAATTCGTTTGGAGGAAGGAGAGATCGGGTTTAGATCCAATGAATACGCCAACGACATAAACTTGTATTTCAGTAATTTCTTGTGTCTTCAGGTCGAGGAGCTTGACCGTCTTGAGTGTGAGGGCGTAGTCCTCGATGTCGTCCGAGGTCAGTTTAGGCGAGGTCTCGGGAGTGATGTCTATGATCGTGTGATCTGGGAATGGCGTGTAGTTGTTGTGGTTTCCCGATGGTCCGTCGCACATCATCTGATAGACCTGTAATACAATCAATTTTCAGTTAGTCGTGGACATGAAACGGCTGCAATTGAACTACAGTTCATGGCTCAGTAAAAAAATTGTGTCAATTTGATCTTTTTGATAGAGAAAAATTTGTGAATATAGGTTTCTATAGGTTTTACATTGCTACAATAAATAAATAAATAAATAAATATTTCGGACTTCTAACACACAACGCCATCTAGTCCCAAACTAAGCAGTGCTTGTGTTATGGGTACTAGATAACTGATATTAATACATAAATACTTTCTTTTTGTAAATAAATACATATTATACATAGAAAACACCCAAACTCCGAAACAAATATTTGTAGATCATACAAACATTTGGTCCGACCCAGGATTCGAACCCGAGACCTCATACCTCACCAATAATAATGCGGTCGTTATATTCTTACACAGTAGATTAAATGATTTAATTGACGTAAAAAAAATGCACTTAAATTTCTCAGGCGCTCATAGCTCAGTTGCACTCGGTGATTAGAAACAATCAACGAAGGTAAGCAACGACGGCGTGGTCAGTACCTGGATGGGTGACCGCTGGTGGCATGTTACCATGAGCGTCTCCGTGATTCGGAGGTCACGTTAAGCAGTCGGTCCCGGTTGTTATCATAAGATAACAGTCGTGAAGCTTAGTTGGAGGCCTTCGGGCGGCTTAAAAACATCCAACGGTAAGATTACGTAGCCACAACGTTGTCTTGCCAGTCCCCAACCCGCACTTGGCCAGCGTGGGGACGTATGGCCTTAACCCTCTCCTGAGAGGAGACCCGAGCCCAGCAGTGGGACATTATGGGTTGATGATGATGATGATAAAATTTCTGAACGTTTAAATATATATATATATATATATAACGTTTAGAGTGAAAGCTTAAGTGAGTAAAATGACCTGGCAGTAATCTGGGTAAGCGACGGGCGAGAGACGGGCGAGCGCCTCGGCGGGCGCGCGGTGCAGGTGCAGCGCGCGCAGCCCGGCCGCGCGGCACAGGCACACCGCGTCCGCCGCGCTCAGCCCCGACCCCACGATCAGCACCGCGGGAGGCACCGCCGTCACTGTAACCGTTCAGAACTAACGTTAGAATCACTCCTCCCATTACTAACCACTTCTATAAGTAAATAATAACTTGTTTGCCAACGTCCACAGTGGAATAAAAAAATGTTACAGCGCCATCTAACGAGGACACGCGGAACTACGTAGTGATTGCTAATCCTGTACGGCGATATGAAAAATTGTCACGTCGATTCCAATATCAACTGTTGGGCCGCGACCAGCCAGACACGATCAGGTCGTTTGGTTGAAGGATTTTTTCTTTGTGCTGGGTGGTGCTTACAGCCGTTTTGCTGGCTTTAGATCTGCTTTTAGGCATATGGGGCAAACGAGCGAACTTTTCGTCTCATAGTAAGCGATTAGCGTCGCTCATGGACACCCGCAACATCAGAGGCATCATAAGTTTCACACTCCGGTCGAGCCGGCCCGTGCAGCCGAAGCATGGCTCTTCCAAGGTATATTGCTATCCAATTACAGTCATCTATCTAACAGGGTTTGTTTCTTTACAAATAGTTATGTATTGGAGAGATAGGTGAAATGAGGATTCGCCATCGTTGGCGGTGGTCTAAGGGCGCTCTATTGTCAAGATCACCGGGTTTGGCGTTGTAATTGGACCTCACCAATAACAACGCCAAACATGCTCTCTGTTGAGAGTAAGTTGGTATTAAATAAAGTTATGCAAAGTCTTCTATAATTAGTAGCTAGTCGGGTTATACATAGCAGTGAGGTGTTAATGGCGGGTACTCACCGTGACTGGCTGTGGCCTGTATAGCGCGCTGCAGAGGTGCAAGAGCGTGCAGGGCGTGCCTGGCGAGGCGCGGGGCGAGCGCGTTGGGTCGCTCGGCGCTGCCACTGGCCACCACCACTCGCGCACACGTGTAACGGAACGGGCGGCAAGTCACGTTATCGTACCTGCAATGTTACATTATCGTTTAATTATGATCATAATCTCGCATTTTTTATACAATTCGAATCCTGGTATTCATTACATTTTGTTCTAATTTTATAGTAACATAATTGAATTATCATTTATGTTACTAAAAAATCCTTAAGTTTTTACAAATGTATTTTTAGTTACTACTGGAATAATATTTTGTCCCAAACTAAGTAATAATGTACATTCTCTATACAATCGGATTAAAAACGACTTAATAATTTTACTGGCAACATTTATATGACATGCAACAATATGGCCGCCAACTATAACCGCGAAAATAAAAGTTGCACTATTATAGGTAAAATTATAACTATTAATATACATTTAGCATGTTTTTAAACGAAATTCTCATATCACTTGCATTTTGATAAAGTAAGATCAAGGCTTTTCTTAGGTTATCAAGAGAATGACTATTTTCAGTTATACGTTTAGTAAACATTTTATATTTATAATTTCTATTTGTTAAATAAAACTGTTTCGTGCCTTGTAGAGGAAGATGTATTAAATTATGACCATTTTATTGAGAAATTATTTTGTGTTCTAAGTTAAAAAAGTGGCGTGAACGGTAAGTATAAGTTTGCTTAATACACATTAGCATAATCGTATTAGTAAAAAAATGCATTTTTATTTTTTACTTTTTTGTCAATTTAAAATTAAAACTGACTAAAATGTATCTTAAACCAAAAAGTATTTTAAAAAACGTCTTTTAATTATAAAATGTGCTCACCCAGCAACACAGAACTGTGCGTTAAGTGAACAATGTCGGTTGTGACACCCGGGCCCGTCCGGGAGGCGAGTGACGCTCGTAACTGTCACTCCAGTACGGAAGTATTTCTGTAATACAAAACAAAATCAATTTCGATTAATCATAATTATTTATAGCACATAGAATTAGATCTTGGGAGATAGGAGTTTAGAATCACGGATAGGGCTGAGGAGTCATAGGACAAGATACTGCGAGCTTTATACGGAATATGAGACGGCAGTAGTTGGAACAATGTCGAGCTCAAAAATAAAAAAAAATGGGGTCGAACGAATCTTCGCGTGTTGACATATAGTTAAAGAGTTAAATAAGATTGACGTTATAAATTATGCTATGATATGAACTAACCTGTAGTTTGCAAGCATGAACGTATCTCCTGCAGTAGTTAGCCACTGCTCTGGCCGACAGTCTGGCCGCTCCTCGGGCAGGGTGCGGTGGTAGTGAGAGCCACGCCGCTGGTGAGAGAGTCCGAACTGTAGGAGGGAATGTATTCCAGGACCCGCCAGGAGGACCTCGTCCAAGTACTATGTGTGATATCTGGAAGAATAAAGGAGAATTAATGTTAAAGTTACAAGAGATGACAATATTTTGTGAGGGAAAAAAAGTGTTTTGGATTGGTGATATTTTATTATAGATAGTTATTTGTCGTCTACTGGCAATTGACGGATTTATTGTCTCAACAAGAGGTCTTTTCAAGGGTGACAGCTGCTTCTTCTCCGCTCAGAGAGAGAGAAAGAGTAATTTTAAGGTGTGGAAGGGTTTGGGCTACTTATAACCAAGTTTTAATAACTGCTTGATGATAAGTTGAGTATTTATTTATTTATAAATTTATGCCCTTATAAATTTATACGTATGGCCTTAACCCTCTCCTGAGAGGAGACCCGAGCCCAGCAGTGGGACATTAATATGAAATGAAATTTATATACATCGGTGGACTTAATGCCCTGGGCATTCTCTACCAGTCAATCTTTCTGGGGTATATATTTATATATATTTCTGGGGTATTGTTTCTGGGGCGTAGAAACCTAGTAATGTAGACACACCTACGTTATGTGTATGTATTTTGAAATTGAAAGAAAAAATAACAAGATTTACGTTTATAACGTACATTAGACTGGTTGGTATGGCTATATATGGCTCTAGAAAATATTAGGTACAACAAAAAGTTGTATGTATTTTAGATTCTGATTGATCGTATTGAATCTATAGGACCAAATAGAGGATTGCGCATTAAGCAGGTTTTGGCACAGAGTGAATTTTATAAACGATGTTGAAATAAGTGATCTCCTCGGCACATTTGATTCCTAGGATCGAAGGATCTCGAGGACATCAGGTAGTAAGAGAAAAAGAGTGAAATTTATATGGAGATGAGTCTCTCAGGAGAAGATATCTGAAGATAACATACCTGTTTGTCTATGTCGAACTTCCACTCAATAAGTGAATCTGCTTGGAAGCCCATGTCTGCGCAGGGCTTCAAGAGATTGTCTACCTGTAACGAGTATATATAAACCACTATTTAATATGACATGAAAAAGTATATGAATAAATAAACTTACTATGGTAGAGCCACGCTTCGGCATGCAAGGGCCGGATGTACTAGAGTGATATCACGGCCTTACAGAAAACCTATGTGAAACAGCGCCTGCGCTGTGTTTTACCGAGTGAGTATGGATACCGGAGGCCCATGCCCCAACCGTACTCTCCCAAAGGCCGGCAACGCACTTGTAACGCCTTTGGTGTTGCGGGTGTCCATGGGCGACGGTAATCGCTTACCATCATATGATATAACTGCTCGTTTGCTCCTTATCCCATAAAAAATACATTAATCCATATTAGTGGATGACGATGACGGTTTTATTTGGTAAATTTTCAAAAATAAATCCTTATTAGATCAGATTTTCAGCACATTTCATTTCATCGATTTATCGCCCCTGAAATCACCTGCATAATAAATTTCATGAAATTCGTTGGAGCCGTTTTCATGATTCAGATGAATGTACATACACGATTTTCTAGTTTAATAGTATTAGAATTATAAATTGGAAAGTAAACCTGTCGGTCTCAAGCCTCTGCATCGATTACAATAAATAACATTTGGCAAAAAGATACATTGATTTTCGAGGAAAGATATATGCTAGTCTTTACCGCGATAACCTACATACACGTAGGTAAAACCAGCGCGAAAACTAGTTATTAATATTTTTTAATAAAAAAATGTGTTTCGGCTTTTCAAAGTATGTTTTAGCCTTGCGACAATTTACATCTGACAGTTGACATCTTAAACGTAAAAAAAACTCGTAAATAAAAGTTGGCACCGATTACAAAAACACTTGTACGCATCTTCTAATTAATCCATTGCCTTGTCCTATATTTTTTTCAATAAAAAAAGCAATAATGACTTCCGCTCTCCTCATTATTAGACGGAAATGTTTTTCTTGATTTGGGAAGTAATTTAAACAGTATTTTTTATTTCTAGGAATTGCAAAAAAGCTCAAAGGTAAGCTAAGCAAATCTCTTATAATAAAATTGTTTAATTCAACTCGACCATTCTAACCAATATTATAACGTGAGCGAGTGACACAGGCTACTTTCTATGGCGATAATCGACATAGAGGCGGGTGGAGATACGAGAAAAGTAATTATATAATAACAACATACAACCGAAGGTATAATAAAGATTAATTAGCAGTGAAAATATATGGTAACCAAGGCCAACATGATTATTTATAAAAACCAACTCTAACATTAAATTAATAATGTTCAAAATTGATTAATGGCTGTGGTGTTTTTAACCACCCGGTCCGGCTTCGCTCTGATTTATTTGAAATCTCTCTCAGATTATTAAGTATTACAAATATAAACCTTCCTTTAATAACTATTCCTATTATAATAATTAATGAATTAACGCGATCACTTATTTAAAGGTATTACTTATATCTGACTTGCCTGATGTTACGATCAGGTTGCACTGGCCGTGGGCACAGACTGACTGTTAATTCCCGTGAAAATAATTATTATATCTATGGGTGTTTTCTATGTTATAATATGTATGTATTTACAAAAAAAAAGTATATACATATGTATTAATATCAGTTGTCTAGTACCCATAGTACAAGCTCTGCTTAGTTTGGGACTAGATGGCGTTGTGTGTTAGATGTCCGAAATATTTATTTATTTATTTATCATGAAACGCGAAAGTTTAAAGTTACTATTCCTATTGCTGAAAACTGTATTAAAATCCGTTGAGTAGTTTAAAAGATCTACGCTAACAGACAGCGGAAGGAATTTCATTTTATACCTACTTTATAAAGAAGATGTTACAATTACTAATGGGCGCAGTTTCAAACTATCTTATTATTTGGTGATTACAATAAAGAATAGTTTAAGACTATCACTAACATGGCCTTAACTTAAAGTTTACAAATAATAGATCCTTAAATTGTCATTATGGTGTTTCGAACGGATATTAAGATATTTTATATATTTTTTTATATTTAAGCTGCCAAAATGACTCTACCCTGCCTGATGGAATCCAAGAGTGGTGGTCAGCATCCTCAATGCGAAAAAGAAAAATGCAGCATGGTGACCCACACTATGGCGGCCTGGGGGGAAAGGGGATGGTGAGGGGGATAGGGGGCGTTGGATTGGGGTATGGGCCTCCGGTATCCTCACTCACTCGATGAAACACAGCGTAAGCGCTGTTTCACACCGGTTTTCTGTGAGGCCGTGGTATCACTCCGGTCGAGCCGGCCCATTCATGCCGAAGCGTGGATCTCCCACGGTAGCTTACCATCCGCCGTATACGTATGCTCGTTTGCTCCCCATTGCATAAAAAAATACCAGCTTTATAATGTAGCTCTGCCCACGTATTTGTCGGCTATCGTGGTAATTGTTTAAACTGATATAACTTTTTTATTACTTAACTGATTAAAATGACACAAACACGAAATGTTAAGTAAACAACGCCACGATACATAAGTGTAAAGCAAATCCAAATCCGTTAAGCCACTTGTGAAATTACCGTGCCCTAAAAGACCATTTTTTAAGAGAATTCTGTTACTTTAATAAAGACCTCTTCTTTAGTATTTCTTCAATATCTTTACTGCCTCTGTGGCGCAGTGGTAGCAAATGCGACTGCTGTTGAAGAGGTCTCGGGTTCGATGTCGAGTCGAACCAAATGTTTGTATGATCTGCAAATATTTGTTTCCGAGTTTGGGTGTTTTCTTTGTATAATATGTATGTATTTACAAAAAATAAGTATTAATATCAGTTATCTAGTACCCATAGTACGAGCTCTGCTTAGTTTGGGACTAGGTGGCGTTGGGTGTTAAAATGTCTGAACATATTTATTGATTTATTTATTATTTATCTTTAATGTATAGACATCTAACTCTTACATTTTGTATATATTAAAGCCTCCCCGCTCGCGTATATATCAGTCATTGCAGTAAAGCTCAGCTCCTCAAGAATCAAAGTATCCTAATACCAAATTTCATTGAAATCAGTGCAGCAGTTTAGCCGTGAAAGCGTAACACATAGGCAGAGTAACATACAAATTTAGAATATTGGTATTGATGACGTCAAACCTAGCCTAGATTACGCAAGGTTGCGCAATCCACTAAAACGGTTACCTACCTATTGGAATGACTCGGCAAAATAATACTAAGGCCTTACGTCGAGAACAAGTTCAGCTTCGAAGGCAGCGGCATACGTCATACAGAAAAAAAACCTTAAACCTGGTTTCATTTGCATAAGGCAGGTTGGACCAGACAGACTTTTATTTCAGAGGTTAATATTTAACGTTTGACACATTAACTGCATGCTTATTCCACTTTGAGCGGCTATACACGCTTTATTTTTTTATGCGTTAGGGGCAAACGAGTAGACGGATCACCTGATGGACACCCCAACGCCAGAGGCGTCACAAATGTGTTGCTTGTCTTCGGGAGAAGGAGGTAGGGTTTGGGATATGGGCCTCCGTTACCCTCACTTACTCGATGAAACACAGCGCAAGTGCTGTTTCACGCCGGTTTTCTGCAAGGCCGTTGTATCACTCCATTCCAGCCGTTGTGGCTCTCCCACGGTAAATAGTTACAGTCATTGGAATATTTATGGAATAAAATGACTAAATGGTTTATCTCTAAACGGAACAACAAAACAAACAAACATTATTGTAGATTAAAATGCGGACAGATAAAATTTCCTTGAATTCACATTGAAATTGCGTTTATCGGAGTCAATTAAAGTAATCTTAAGATGAAATTTCTTCATATTAGAAATCAGGAGCGTTTTTAAGGAAGGAGTACGCTTTTTTTTCTTGAAGGTTTGAAGGTCGTATTGGTCCGGAAATATCGCAGGCGACAGTTCATTCCACAGTTTTGTTGCGAGTGTTGAACACATTCCCTGTTATACGAGATAACACTTTGTATGACCCAAAAACTGTTGTATTGAGTCTTGGTGTCACACATTGCGTTTTGAAATAATATTTTAATTGCAAGTATTTAACTTTTTTATGGTAGAAAATGTCATAACGACTCAGCCTAACGGAAAGCACTATGAGAATAAACGAGCAGTGGTCAAGCACACTCACACAAGATGCTCTTTGCACACCTCGCTTAATGGACTAGAGTTAATAGTGTCTAGGAATATTTGCACTGCTAGTGAGTTCCATTTTTTTACTGCTTGGAAGGAATAGCCTAACCATTTAGTTCAAGAGCTTATTTCTACTACTCCGGAACAGTGATTTCCAAGGCCAGCACGTGTTGTTCTGTAGAGGAAGGCGGGAAAGGTAGGTGTGTATTTCATTATTAGACATTACTGGGCTTTGTTACCTCGCTGTTTACACTTAAGAAACTTAATCAATTTATAAACTAATTAGTTACGAATTCCAATTGAATATATACTACTTTTGTTTATAATTTAAGCATTAAATGTACCTATTGATCTTTAAACGTATTATAACAATTATTAAAACTTTATAAGAGAATACGGAATAATAATAATAAAAAAGCTGATAGAGGAAGTAATTTGACGTGAATAAGTCCTGTCATCAAAACGTCAGTGTTGCCAGTATAAATCAAATTAAAAAATACTGTTTAAAAATAATGTATTCCTGCCGTTATTGTTGAGTAATCTCTACAAATATTATGAAGCTAAGAGTTTATTTTTTTGTTTGATTAACCACGCCAATCTCAAGAACTACTGGTCCTATTTGAAAAATCGGATGGGTAGTTCTTGAGTTCTTTCAGCGTTAAATAGCCGATTTAATGAACAATGCTATAGGCTATACAACATCACAGAACGATCAATAGGAGTAGAGTTGCAATAAAAATAAAAAAAATCGGGCAATGATATTTTCTCTGAAAACTACCATTGCGTGAGCTTCATAATGGTTAGAGATTCGTCAAAGTAATGTATGGAATAATTGTTCCTCTTGAAAAGTTCTAAAAAAAGGTAAGCGACAGCATATGTCTATTTTTAAAGTTGGCTCACTAAAACCTTTCTTAAAGCAAATTTGTTTCCGCGGTATAGGCGCCGGCACGTAACCTGGCCAGATTTCGGCGTAGTGGGGGTAAGTTCGCGCATAGTACACTTAGAGCAACAAATGAAAACAAACAAAATGGAAGTGTAGACGACTGACGCTCAAATCGCTTGCACGGAACGGAGCTAGTACAATCCCCGCGTCCCTTTTTTTAAATTTTTTTCACTTGTGGAACCCCCCCTGGCCTCCACCCCACCGGGGTTTGCGGCGGGGCGGTGTGTCGGAATCGAACCGACAAAACCACACGGTGTGCCACTCTGTGCCTGAGACGGGAGAGATCCGGAAACCGCTTTCATACGCCATCCATCCCTCCCAGACAATCCCCGCGTCCCTCTATCAACCAAAGGGCCCTAAAAACGACTTCTGCTCAAGTAATGAATATAGCTAATAACTTAGCTGCCTGCCTCTATATAACATCACGCTACGGGTAACAAGACGCAGACGGGGCGGCGTGGGTCAACTAGTGCAGTATAAAAAATAACTATAAATATAAATTAATAAAATAAAATTTGTCGTTAACGAAAGTCCTGATGGTTTAACAAGCATAATTATAACAGACAATTATAGCGTTGTATCATTTTGTCGACCATGATTAACGACGGCTTAGTGAACAAAAAAGTATATACTTTTTGTTAATTTATATAGTTTTTATACGAGTTTGGTGAATGATAATTTATTTTATGTTAAGGTTGATTTATGATATCGATAAATCGGAATTCTTTAAAAAAATTCAATAGTTAGGTAAGTGATTTTATATTATAGGATAGAAAATGAGCACACGAGAACAATGCCACCCGTGTTTAAGAGAATAGGTAATAAAGTTTTGTGAAAACAGTACAGTGGTGGAGTACTAATCTATCGAAATGATCGCTTTCAGTTGCATAATAATAAAAATTATGATATATTTCGATTCTTCTCTTTCAATATCTAACAAATTTACTCAAATAAACATCAATAAATGTACGTTATTGTTGAACAATAAACACTTAGTTTAAATATTTATGTTTGCCTTACGTAAAATTAAATAAATTCTACTGAAAAATATGTCATTAATGTCAAACGTCAATTAATTTGTTTAACGCAACCGTGTCACATTAATAAACGTGACTAAATTATGGCGCATTTAATTGTCTTTTTAATTAGATTTTGAAAATTTTACTACCAAAGTACTCCACGTTAAATAATTAATTACTATTCTTTTATTTATTACCTACTATGAAAAATATTTTATTTGTTGTTGCAACATTCGTAACACGTTATTTTTATTCGCGTAGTGATCTTGGATTTCGATTGAAACATACTCAAAGCATTTGTTATACAATGTGTTTATCAATAGTCTGGCATATGGTTAGGTTCTGCCTAGTTTGGTATCAGACTGTCCGGTGTGTGACGTGTCTAGCCACTATTATTCAAATGATGTGACCTCCATTACTGTGAGACTACAATATAATTGTGGACATCATGCCAGACAGACAAGTAGGAGACAATTAAATATACTTAATTGGTATTATATTTCATACCATTGAATATGCAAACGCTGTCGGCAAAATCCTACAAGACCTAGACTACTGGACATAAATCTCTCCTTATAAAGGAGGTTTTGGCCTACTTTACCACGCTCGCCAGTCGAGTTCGTATAGGGTTTGTTTCAAGTTCTGGCTGAATATACCGGGTCAACGTTACCCCAGCAGAAGCAGGTTGAGGTGGAGGCGCGGATGCTGCGGAGCGTGCGCGCCTAGTGGGATAGTAATGGGAACATCCACGAACCGTAGGTGGCCTGAGGTACGTCGTAGGTAACAGGGTTTTTCCTTGCAAGGGTGCACCTGGTTCCCCGGCTTCTAGGACCTTGTTTTTAGTTTGTTTCAAATTTTCCTTCTCTTTGACAGTGATGCTGCCCTGCGTAGTTCTTTTAGTCGCTTCTTACGACACATGGGGTTTCAAAGGGGAGGTGACGCTTCGTATATGGAGCGAACTATGCAGGTCAACCGCAATGTACAGAGAAGGACTTGTAATAGACCCTATACCGACCCGTTTGCAATCGTAATATGTAGTATGTCAAAACCTCCTTTCTGAAGAGAGCTCTATGGTCAGCAGTAGACTATTTAATATAATTAATTGATGATGAGATTCAAACGATATGACGCAAGTTATTCAAAGTTAAATCACGTACAATCTTTAATTTAGTAATGCGCAAATAGAACATATGCTGTACGTTTGAAAATATTTAATTTTATTCGTCCATTGGTTTTATATTACTAATAAGAAAGTAATGCTTTGTCATTGTAAGTTTAAAAAGATACACGAGTATTATATTTCTCATGTTAATGAAATATTTTATATCATTGATATGAAAATTCTCGATGTTTGGTAGCGGCTGTCTTTAGGATAAGTTTGTACATATGGTTTCAATTAATCCCTGTCTCTGCCTGTCTGTTTATTCTGAACCTCTGGAGCGGCTGGTCCAATTTCGATGGGACTTTCACTGGCAGATAGCTGATGATATAAGGAGTAGCTTAGATAACTTTTTAGACTAGCTTCGTGCCGCGGCGGTGGCCGCGATTACAATCGTGGGTAACACCGCAGGGCTAGTTTCGTCTATATTATTAGTTTACACTACAGAAGGATCTTGACAGACAGATTGAGAGTGTTTGTTTGGTACCCTTGTTGCGTTTTCTCTTTTTCAGGTAGGGAACCATAAAAATAAATCCCTTGATCACGGTATCATGAGTTAACGACTGTATTGCTCCAAAGTCTGAACACATTTAAAAAGATATGGAGTGATGCAAGAGGAAAACCTTATATTATAATGCATCAAGGTTTTGTATAAATCCAAAAAAATAATAACGGATTATTAAAGATTCCGAAAGACTATGCAAAAAGATTAACATTATAATGAAGGTTGTGTATTAATTACATCGCTTCTTTACAGAAAAACGTCCTTAATAACAACGGTTTTCCGAAATACCAGTCTACTCGAACTGAATGGATTATCTACTTATCCTGTATCATGTCATGTTATAATATCTATAAAAATAAATAAAATTGGAGTGTCTGTTTGTAATATTAAAATAACCGCCTTTTACTAAATGCATATGTATGTGTATACGGCACATTAGCAAAATAACACTTCTTACAATTTTTGTCTGACTGTTTATTACGCCTAATCTCTGGAACGGCCAGACCAATCTTGACGAGACTTTTACTGGCAGACAGCTGATGATACAAGGAGTAACTTAGGCTACTTTTTTTAGACTAGCTTCACCCCGCGGCGTTGTCCGTGGTTACAACAACAAACGCAGGTTTCACCGCGGGGCTCAGCCAGTATCTTGCAATATCGTTTTATTAAATATTCAATAAAACACAGCCATAAAACATGGCTTTTCATGGCCACGACGCGAGGTAACTGATTGTTTTATTGAACTTACAATAGTTCAATATCTTGGGCTATATTTTCCATTCATTTTATGGCCATTTTCTTAGTTGCTAAGATTATGGTAGACTTTTTTTCAATAGCAACCAATGATATCTAAAGATATAATATCACTGATAGCAACACTATAACTATTTTTTTTAATACGACGAAGTAGCTTTGCTAGATAAGTGCATAGTGTAAACACAGTTTATATTAAGATGTGTGTAAGGGTAAAGCTGTGGTATAACGGTTGAATGGCGTGGTGAGAGCAGGTCATCCTTTGTTGGGACGAATCGATTACAAATGAACATACATATGACATATATCTTTAAACGAGCAGTTCTAGTATATAATCTGAAACGGCTTCAACGAATTTTTCATGTAATTTTTAGAAAATTCATTTGCAATAATCTTAATCGTATCGATTGAAACTGCAGAAAGTGTTGAGGAGCTCTGGTTCGAATCTATAGCCTCGGTATCATGAACGGAAAAAGGCTATAATAGTTAAAAAAAAGCCAATATGGGACCGAATAAACCAAAGTTTATCAGTTGTTATCAGACCCGACTTCACCACGATAACGTCTTATCATCGAATACCTAAACGTTTACATTTGAATAAATTATACGGTACATTATAACTAGCCCGTTGGCGTAATGCGTTGGCCCGATCGTAGTGACATCACGGTCTCACAGAAAACCGATGCGTGACCAAAAAAAGCGTGACGGAGGATACCGAAGGCCCAAGAGAAACAAAACGACGCCAGTATTAAGTAAAACAACCTTTGAAGCGTGTTGTATATTGTATCAAGATTTGAGCTCAATCGTTGCAGAAGTTTTTGAGTTTTTGAATGTATCTAGAATATTTATAAATAATATCAAGTTCCGCTTATCGCATATTTATTATATTTCTTGCTATTAACTACGGCTTTATAGACAATGGCTTGCCTAACAAACGCGTTCTTTAACTGTTGGAGAAATTAATTGCGCATATAGTATTTATATCTTACCCCCGGTCTTAAGAGTAATTAATGTTTAAAGATAAATGTTTTTAATTACTATTCATTCATCCTGTTATTGAATGAAGTTGTATTCATAACATTCAATGTTCAAGAAGTTTATTGAATTACTAGCTAATCTAAAAAACAAGGACCCCAGTTATTCCTTATATCATTAGTTGTGACCGTGAAAGCCGTTTCAAAATCGGTCCAGTCCTTTTAGAAGCCGCAACAAACAAAATGTTGAAATTGTTTTGATGTAGACACCGTAGTATATACTTAAACAGACAATTTTATTTTATTTATTTGTATAGATGTTTGTTTTTGACAACTAACCCGTGTTTATGGCGCTTGCAACAGTCCCGAATTATACAAAAGTATCCATACTAACGTAACAAATTCGAAAGTATTTCCGCCTGCTAGTTTGTCTGTCTGTTACCTATGTTTTCACGCGACTAATTTCAATGCAATTTTAAATGGAGCTACTTTGATTGTTGAGAAAGGACATAGCTAGTCTGTCAAAAGCTAGTTTTTTATGGTAAGGGGCAAACGAGCAGACGTAACGCCTGCTTTATTTATTTATTTATTTAATCAGCTGCTCACCGCACTTCCACTTTGCCCAACACGTACAGCGAGTCAGTACAATAATAAACAATGTTAAAAACAGGAATGTCTATTACATACTTATATTATCTACCACTAACGAAAAATATACAAAATTTAAAAAATGTGCTCAAATTGATATGGAATATGTCGATATCCGGGTTGAGCCTCCTGAGCAATCAGAGAGTTGAGCAGACTAACTGCCTGGCTCGTGGGAGCGTGTTGTGTCGTACACGTGCGCACCTGCGACGCGGCGAGGAGACGGCAAGATCGTAGCCGTGTATTCTGGTTTGGTACCCATGAAAATTCGCTTTTTTAAAGTTCCACTGAGGTGGACAGTGTTCTAAAGAATGTGAGGGTAGTAGTGGCTGCGCTCGCGCAACCGCCGGACGCCGCGGGACGCTCAGCCGAACACAAAGCGGCGGGTGATACGCGTCCGCCGGCACAAACGGCTCCATATCGCCGACAACACACACGCGCTCATCGCCCAGACTGCTCAGTACAAGGTCTAATATATTACCGTAAAAGTTTGTTATTGTGTTATGCTGAATCAATTTACAAAAAGATAGAAGATAGGCATAGTGTAATGTTACATATTGGGAACATGAGTTTAAATTGAAATCACCCAATATGTTAACATCCAATCGTGTATGGTTTTCAGATATTCCTTCTAGAAATCTAAATGTATTCAAATATTTTTCATCTTTTGAATTTGGCGGTTTATACACAACACACATAGTATTTGCTTATATTTTAAACCACGAATGGTTGCCACAGCTTCAATATCACTACAATAGTCATTATCTAATATTTAACGACAGTATTGTGATCGCACCGCTAACAACACTCCCCCCACCAGCGTCATTAGCGTGATCCTGGCGTATTACGGTATGCCTGTCAGGAAACACTTCCCCGTCGTGTATATCAATGCATGCATATATATCAGCTGATTCACTTAAAACGGATAACTTAAAGACATGTTATTTAGATCGCAATTCTCGTAACGTTTTGATAAAATAATGTGTTACATTTAGGCTTTGGTGGTTTGTACGCCTTGTTTACGAAATCCATTCCGCCACTGTTTCACATACACATCATCAGGCCAATTCTCAGGAGACAAGCGCCAGCGACCAAAAAAAAACACAAGTTCGTTCCACGAATACCCAAAAACTTATGGTAAGACCAAACCAACTGATGGTAAGCGATTACCACCGCCCATGAATACCAGCAACACCAGTGGCGTCACAAGTGCGTCGCCGGCCTTTTGGGAATGGGGCGGGGGACGTAGGTGGGTTTGGGGTATAGGTCTCCAGTATCCTCACTCACTCAATGAAACGCAGCGCAAGCGCTGTTTCAAATCGGTTGTGAGGCCATGATATCACTCCGGTCGAGTCTTTTGTGTGCCGAAGCGTGGCTCTCTCACGGTAATATATATAAAATACTAGTAATATATACGATGTAAGAGGCGCTCAGAGCCCAGTTGCACTCGGTGATTAGAAACAATCACCGAGGGTAAGTAACGACGGCGCGGTCTCTACCTGGATGGGTAACCGCTAGTGGCATGTGACAATGAGCGTCTCCGTGATTCGGAGGTCACGTTAAACAGTCGGTCCCGGTTGTTATCATTGGATAACAGTCGTGAAGCTTAGTTAGACTTTGGACGGCTTGAAAACATCCAACGGTAAGATTACGTACGTAGCCACAACGTTGTCTTGCCCGTCCCCAACCCGCACTTGGCCAGCGTGAGGACGGTATGGCCTTAACCCTCTCCTGAGAGGAGACCCGAGCCCAGCAGTGGCACATTATGGGTTGTTGATTTTGATTGATACGTTAATAGTATAGTAATTTATCCAATTTCGCTTTTATTTGTATTATTTTTTCCAGACAGAGTTTTTAGTGACAAGACGCAAGATAGCTATCAAGATCTGGATGCGAGAAACCGAGATTTGAACTAAGTAGCATGCAAGAAGCCGGGCAGTGAACTTTGATTGGCTGAAGCTGGTGAGTTTGAGAACGACACTATGTTTAAGGTTTGAATTTGAATGTGTGCGATATGTATGTATGAGTTGTGTAAAATAAATATGGCACTCACCAGTAATGGTATGGGGTTTTGGCTTCTGCCTTCTAGACCTTCAGCTAGCTCCGTGAGGTCTGTGTCGTATAGGCTCTGTCCTTGTGGTAAATTTGATAGTCTGTCAAGACATAGAAATGAGTTCAATCAAAAATTGTACTTCGATAATATTTTCAACAACAACTTGTGTTATATTTTGTGATTAGTTATTATTTTTTTTATTTGTTTTTTAGTACCTATTATATTTAATGTACATTTAATGTGTTTTCGCAGTTTAATTCGGATAAAGCTGATGCTGTGCTACAGTTTCGTACTACTGCAGCTATCAACGTTTCCTTTGCTGTTCGTTCTTATATTGTTTTTAGTTGCAAATCATCTTTTACTTTTCTTATTTTTTCCCCCAATTTCATATATATCTCCCTTCAAATATACTCCTGTTTCGCAAAGTTAAATTCCCTTTAAATGTAAGACCAAATTGTATTTGCTAACTGGCGTATCTATGTATGTTCGTATCAAAGTTTAATGGTTGTTGTGGCGACTTCCACATACAGCGGCAACATAAAACATATGACAATGCCATCTACCGAAGATACACTGAACTGCGGAGGAACGTAGTGTACGAAGAAGCTACCAATCGTGCATCGCGCAATTGAAGTTCTCGCGCCGATTAACATATATACAACTTCCCAACATCAACCGTTGGGCAGTGGCCCGCCAGGCATGATCACCTCGCCTGGTCGGAGGATCCTCCCTTTGTGTTGGAGGGACATGACACCCGTTCCTCCACAGTTGTATTATTTTATGTGTATAAGCAGAATCGTGGTAAGTTATGAGGCCTTGATCAAGGTTTGGAGCTACATGTAGAACCAACATTTTTACACGAAAGTCAAAAGAGATCAACAAAGTAGTAATAGTTATTATTCTAATTTATGCAAAATAAAACTGCATTATTTCTATAGGTCACGGCATCAAGTCCGTGACAGACAATAAATCTATTTTATAGTAGGCATATATCTTTTCCTTTCTCTATGGATAGTTACGCGCTCAATTGAGCTTGGGGTTTTCTGACCAATTTCCTGTAGGTGTTTTGAATTTTAATATGGTAACACTAAGTTCTGAGAACGACGCGATATCGGTGCTTAAAGATGTTAATTTTTTTAATTGAAACTTAAATGTTTTTGAAACTGAAGTCAGTGGTATCTACTGAAATAGTTTTAAATAGAAATATTACTACAAATTCCTTTTTGCATAATTTTGTTTTAACTGAAATGATAACCAGTTTGTTAGATATATCTAATTAACTAAAATTTTATTTAAGTGTGTATTTCAGAGATACTTGAGAATTTGAGAGTTAAGTTATTGTTCTGTGGAGAATTGGGTTGAACCAATAAGACGAGCATCCCCGACAATCACATTTTTTTTGAGGATATGGCAATCAGAATCACATTTACAGTCTTTAAACTGTAGGTTGATCTCTGTGACAGTTGTCATTTGTGTCATTTTAAACTTCGGGGTACATTTTTGGTGTGAAGTTTTATGTCTATAATGTATTGCACTTCACTTGTTATGAAACCGGCACGTGGAAAATAAAAATATAGATTATACAAAACATAATCGCATGTTTAAAGTTATTTCCTCGGTTTTGTAGCCGTCTGTCACAGAGATCATATACATATTTAACCCACGACGCAAAAAAATAAAACTATTTTCAGCACGTCTAGTATAGTTTGACGTTGATGTGTGTGTATCTGTCTGTGGCATTGTAGCTTTCAAACGGATGGACCAATTACGATGCGGGTTTTTTCATTTGAAAGCCAGTTTCCTTGTGCTGTGCTTTGTTATGTTTGGTAAATATCGGTCCAGCAGTGTAAGAGTATCAGCTCTTTTCCAAAATGTTGTAATGCATTTTTGGCGTATGATTACTTGATTAAGTGCTAATTGTTAATTTCGGTTATAAAGACTAAGAACAACTTTAATTAAAAACGTATTTTGGTATTCCTCTCACCTGGCTTTGAGCATCTCATCTATGGGCAGGTCATCTGGTATCTCTTTGATATATGGCACATTGCCGGCCAGCATGAATGATGTGACCATGCCGCTGGGGCCATTGCCTGCACACAAAAAATATAATAAGAACTTATTCTAACTCGTGGTAGGAGGGGAGGAGTATGTTAACACCAAGTTAAGCAACCAGGTCAGTTTTAAGGATGGGTGACCATTTTTAACACATTCAGACCCCACAACAGTCTTGTTTGACATACGAACATATGCGGCAATCGTTACGGGTAGCCCTAAAAGGTCCGTCATCAGTCTTTCTACAGAACTTTGATTTTGCCTAGTACTTGGATTGTGGAGATCTCTTCTTCTGATGTTAATCGATCGCAAATTCAACCGTATCATAGTAGACTTAAAGCAGATTATAAAAAAGACTCGGAGGAGGAATTTTAATTTGTCACCTTTCTAGCCTTAATTATAACCAAGACTTAGGGTCGACTACTAGTTCAACTGGTTTTAACTGTATATCAGTTTTTCCACGGAGTTTGGCATCGGACCTCCGCAACCTTGATGGTGAACTGAATTGGAAGGTCAAACCAGTTGTCAGTATATTTGAAGGCACTGACTTCCCAATAACGATTACCATAGATGTTCAATCGGGACCGACGGCCCGGGAAGTGAACGCGAGACCTCTTGATCTGCAGTCGCTAGACTAACGAGGCAGTCATCTTATCTCATGTACACATTTAAAAATAACCACATTTTGTAGGTTATCGTCAGCAATTTTTCTTATCTATCACGTTTATAGTTATCGATTCTGTTACGCAACAGTGACATTATGTATACAACTGAATCGTAATCATATTCAAAATTGGCAGTCATCCAACCAAAGTTAATCCGTCTTGAATCTTTTTACCCGACTGCGAAAGAAAGAGGGTTATGTTTTTCTATTGTATGTAAGTATGTATATTTCTTTGGCACGCTCTAGACCCTAAACGGCTTGTTATATTTTTATGTGAGTGATGTCCGTTCAGTCAAATCCGTTTAGTAATTTTTGCGTGAAAGAATAACAAACATCCATATATACGTTCACAAACTTTCGCGTTTATGATATTAGTCGGATAGGATTTTTGACGGACCCCGGTTAGTAACCCTGAGTGCTAAGCTGAAGGTCAAGGTCATTTATTCTGTATCTGGGTGTAGTTTATTTATATTATGTATGTAATTAGAAATATATATAAAACATATATACCTAAGTATGTTTACCAGCAGTCTATATGATGTCTTTATCAGTATGTAAGAAGTGTGAGATTATTACTATTATTAATTCTCAGGTAAACATAATTAATTATATCAAAATTCTGAATGTTTCGAACGAAACATGAAGCGACATCTAGAGGCAAACTTTGGATATATAAGTCTGTTGCGAATAATTTTGACAACAATTCTTATATAGTATTTTTTTATGGAATATGGGGTAAACGAGCAGACTTATCGCCTGATGGTAAGCGATTACCGCCACCCATGGACACCCGTAACACCAGAGGCGCCACAAGTGCGTTGCCGGCCTTGGGCGATGGGGAGGGGGATGAGGGGAAGGGTTGGATTATGGGCCTTCTGTATCCTCACTCACTCGGTGAAACACAGCGCAGGCACTGTTTCACATCGGTTTTCTGTGAGGCCTTGGTATCACTCCGGTCGAGCCGGCCCATGCATGCCGAAGCGTGGCTCTCCCACGGTTAAAATCGACATATAAAGAAAAGTCTCTGGTTAATATCGACATATAAACGATGAATAAGGACCCCTGATTAGGTAAAACGGTCATTGACTCGATGAGCCATTGGTGCTTGCAATTAAATAGTCGTGTCAAGTTTCTAGTTCTAAATTTGTATTTAAGAAGTGAAATAATTACTCATATCTACTGCTGACAATTTCTGTACAGTATTTACTTATATACAAATGTTAATGCTGAATAGTTCGTTTAATTTGCATACATATATATGTATAATAATTAGCCGACCCACGCAACCTCGTTTGCCGTTCCTGTTGCACTTAGTATTAGAATTTTTCCCCGTTTTTGATATTCCTGATTGGTGCTTTACCCCTATTGGTCTTAGCGTGATGGTATATAACCGTTTCCTTCCTCGATAAATGAGCTATTTAACACTGAAATACTTTTTGAAATCCGACAGTTAGTGCCTGAGAACGCGTTACGTTCAAGCAAACAAACTCTTCACCTTAATATATCAGTAAATAGATCTTCTTTTCTTATAATAATCTTTATTTTTGATAGAGTAACTTGTGGAATTTCTTGCTGGGTCTTCCCCATAGGAATGAGTGGAACCACAGTATTTTAATACTATTCTCTCTAGTTACATAGTTGACTTTAGTCATGAATGCAACGTTTCGAAAGTTCCTGAAAAGGCTTACTTGAAATAAAAACTATTTGATTTTGGTTGAATCAGCTAATCTTGAGAATTGCTGTTTCGAATTCGAAATGTGATGTGGTGCCTGATTTGTCCGAAATATTTATTTCTCACGGAACAAGGCTGTAGGGGGACTTTACAGATATACATGAACACAAATAACACCCAGACTCAGGCCAACAATTTGTGGATCACACAATGTTGTCCTTGATTTGAACCATCAACATTTACCGCAGTACGGAGCAGCGTGGCGACCGTTTGTACAACTAGGTCAACCGTGTTGTCATAGTATTTCAAAGGTCATTTATATATATATTTGTGACCTTTAACACTTATAAATGTAGTTGGAGTACAATGACTTTCGTCGTAGACTGTATTTTATTATAGGTCAAAAGTGTCATAAGTATCTACGTACCCACAACGGTTTTACTGGAGCCAGTCTATTTGAATTGATATACTTTAATATGTCATTATGTTTGATCTGTTTTTCTCTGCGGATCAGAATTGCGTAAATTATTCTAATCATTTTAATAACTTTACAAATCTCACACGCTAGCTAGACAAGGCCTGTATTATGACTACCAGACTTCTGATGAATTACCTACCAGACTTATTTAAATGTCTATTGTTTTAATACTATAAATACACAGATACAGAACAAATGAACGAGTTCACAATTGTTTTAACCTGCGTAGGGATCGAACACGTGACCTCTGGCTTACCAGACACTAAACAGCTGATTAACATACTTATATATTTTTAAATACTGTCCGCCACCAGAGGAGAGTCACGCTTCAGCACGAATGGGCCGGCTCGACCGCAGTGATACCATGGCGTCACAGAAAACCGGTGTGAAACAGCTGTGTTTCAGCGAGTGAGTGAGGCTACCGAATGCCCAACCCCCAGCCCTATCTCCCAAAGGCCGGTAACACCCTTGTGAGGCCTCTGTTGTTGCGGGTGTGCATGGGCGGCGGTAATCGTTTAACATCAAGCGTTTGCTCGTTTACCCTCTATTCCATAAAAAAATATATTTACAAATTAAAGATATATTACACCAAAACACAGTAAAAATGGTCATACTCAAATTTTAACAAAACAAACAGACTGCAATAACTTAACCTAATTGAAATAGGACCACACGGGAAGCATCAGCTTTAAAAAAAAACAGTATCATCAAAATCATCACCCAGTCGAAAGTTACGAGGTAAGAAACATAAAAAAAATACAGTCGAATTGAGAACCTCCTCCTTTTTTGAAGTAGGTTAAAACAATACATTTCCTTGGGTGTAAATAACACCCAAGACCTTCAGCTTGGCAGCCAGAATTACTAACCACTACACAAATAGGCAATATTCCTCATTACTACGAGAGAAACCTCGGACAAAAGTGATATAATAACTAGTGACACAGGGTCAATTGGTCTGTCTGGGCGGAATTGAAACGGCCTGTGTCTACGCGGAAAATTTTCCAGACATTCTGTTGACATATGACATAAATAATGATTCTCATTGATATTTATTGAGCACAGTTTAGTAGGAGTTTGTTTATCAATTGCTTGGGCAAGAAAGTAATTCTGTAATTATTTAAGGTCATTCATCCACGTGATCGACATGGATGAGTGACCTTAAAAAATTACAGATCAAAGTGATAGTAAAAGTCAAAGATTCCGATGTTTACACTCAGAGAGGATAGCTATTCGAACTGTTAAGTTATATATTGTGGGTATGATTCTAAATAAGGACATATTTTGGTTTCACTAATCTTTAAAAAGTTTTCTTCCGAGGTTAAAAGACACTAATAAGACTTAGTGAATAAATATAGTACTTTTAGCCAGCTCGGGTTCGAAAGACCATGCACCCTGACCCATAAAGATCTCACCATCAGTCTTTCAGTAGTCTACTAATGGAAAAAGGTAAGTTTTTAATATTGCTTGCAATAAAATGGTTTAATTTAGCAAATTGGTGGATGCCGTGGTCAAGTCCATTGCTCCTCGGAGGCTTAGACAACACAAATGATAAGAATTGACAATCAGACACCTGATAAGGAAGTATCGTTATCAAGCTTATTCAGACCGTAATAATCGCAGCTCCATGGAAAATTCCATGACGCAATAACTATACAAGTGTGCAATTAAAGAATATGAAGAACATCTGGAGTTCTGGAGTAAAGACAGCTATGTAGACTACAGGCGATGAGTCAACTGTTTAATAAGACCAAGCAGCTTTGCTTCAAGATTGAAAGCCTAACATTAGTCAGACTTTGTCAGTATATATATGACTTTGGTAAAATTGTGTCCAAAATTGGACCCAAGATCGTACCAAGGTAAGTTCGGAACGAATTCAATCAAATTGAGTATTTTCCATGTTAGCTCTCTTAATATACAGTCTTAGAAACTAGATTAGTTAAAAAAAAATACACTTACCAATGACAACAACTTCTTTAAACATCACGTCGTCTGACAACGCGTGTTGGCAAGAATTCATATTATCTTTCATTTTATAGCCTTCTTTTATATCATAAAACCTCCTTGCTTCCAGCTTTTTCTAAGCTTGTCTCTGGTATGTGATTCTTAGTCTATGGCTACTACTCTATGGTGGGTTTTAAATAATCGTCATAAGTTCTAAATGCAGTCAGAATAAATACTTTTATTTAAATTAATATCACACGCAGTTTTGAGTCTTACGGACTTTTTTATCTATGTTCTTTAATTTTATTGAAACTGTGGTTCTTGTCATCGGTGACGGTGCTGTTAATGTTAAAGTATTTCGGGTGTCGTGCTATCTGTAACAATACAAAACAACTGTTAAGAAATAATTTAAGTTGGACAAATTTAAACCTTAAAACTAGTTACACAACATATATTATCGGCTGTTTTATTACATTATTTATATGAAATTTCCTCATAGATTAGGTGATCAGGAGTATAGATCTAAGCTTCAATACTGCACGTGTAACTTCTCTGCCTACCCGCAACGAGAAAGAGGCGTGATTGTATGTTTGTATGATAAGTAGGTACCTACTTTTAATTCATTCATACATTACGACATTTTAATACCACAATGGGTAACTAAAGAAATGTTGTTTATTTTCCTTTCACTCCTGAATCATACAATGATGTAACAATATAGGTATATCTATGAGTTATCGTAAATAGTATTGCTGTAACCTCACAAAGCAAAGAAGACTAGTTCAACAGCGGGTTTTTATTAGAACGTGGCATTATAGCGGTTGGGCCAACCCATTCGTGCTTATATAGAAGCAGGAACCTGGTGATTCATGAGGAAGGACGTAGTGTACTCTTTAACCGATAACCGTTATTAATTCAACACAAGGGCGGAGCCGCGGGGAAAAACTAGTCTTACATAAATCATTTGCTGAAGTTATGGATATGAATCTAATTTCGAAGCTGTTGTCAAACTCCGGTTTCAAGCTTTGAAAGAAACGACTCACAGGAGACCACCTAAAATGTCAGCGTTAATGCTGTCGTGTTTCGTTAGTGAGTGTCAAACCTGAGGTCCAATGATGCAGAAACGTCTTAAAAGGCTGTTATAGTGTGGGTCACCATGCACCTTAAATTCTGCTCAAGCTTTCTATCAGGTATAGCAGTCACTTTGCAAGGTCCATTGAGGGAGAGCCACGCTTCAACATAAATGGGCCGGCTCGACCGGATTGACACCACAGCCTCACAGAAAACCGGTGTGAAACGGCGGTAGCGTTGTGTTTCACCGAGTGAGTGAGGATACAGGAGGCCCACACCCCAACCCCCCCCCCCCCCATTACCCTAAAATCACAGGTTAGCAACGCACTTGTGACACCTCTGGTGTTGCGGGTGTCCATGGGCGGTACTAATCGCTATGTCTGTTCGTTTACCCCCTATTTCATATTTTTTAATAAATATTACTTATCTTTAGACAGAGAGGCAGAACGATGAATAATCTCATTATATGTCCTATTTTATATAGATGTATTTGGAAAATTTCTGTCATCTAATAGCCCACATGAAGTGTTATTGTAAACGAGGTAATACAGACAGTTTTATTTAAGTATATTGTAAACATAAGCCCACTCCCTTGATAAGATACTACAGGGGGTATCAGCGATCGTATGGGCAATTTCACATGAGGTTTTATCAGTTTACGACTTTCGTGACTACGTAATTAGGTGTAGTGTTGTTTGTATGCTCACTAGCGACCCGGCCGGATTCCTTCTACTATAACATCACTTGTTTTACACATTTAAAACCTTCCTCTTGAATTCTATCAATTGCTGAAAACTGTATTAAAATTCAGTTGAAAATATCTAAGCGAACATAACTTGAGTTAATAATATTTAGAAAATATATACAACAAGCTAGTTAAACTTCTAATATTTACACCTTTTGATTTCGTATTTAATTCTCAACAGTTCCATTGGATTACAAGCAGCTAATGCTTCTAAACGATACGACTTTACATGGAATTAACTATATCCATTTAAAGAAGTATTAATTAATTATTTTATCGAACTGATAGAATATACATGGCGCCTTTAAGTGCATACATCTTTTACGATAAAAGTAATCAGTAGGTTTTAATTAGTTTAACAATGATATTAGTAGAAAAAGACTTATATAAGAATAAAAAAAACACCCGTCATAAGCTTAGGTGTCAATCTAGCCTTAAGAAGTCTTTTACTGGACATAGATGTATCTTAAGTAAGGAAGTTTTGGCGTACTATACCAAATTAGATAGACAGGTTGGTATTGTGTCAAGTTTTTCTTCAAGTAACTTCAGTTTTTTGTGCTGTTTTCTTGTCTAAAACAGCGTACTCCTCCTTAAAAGGCCGGCCATGCACTGGCGACGCCGCTGGTGTTGCGTGTGTCTATGGGCGGCGGTTATCGGTTACCATCAGGCGATACGACTGCTCGTTTGCCAAATATATCATAAAGAATATTGTATGTCTATGTGTAATAAGAGTGGTGACACGTCGTGTCCTTAATCTGATACCATACGGGCATGTGACGCAGCCAGTAGTCATATTATGTTTTGAAGAACACACTGACATATGCATATGTCTTATGTACAACCAAAATTAGGCTGTATTGACGGCTTATCTTTCTAGAACAGGTATAAAAATGCTTTAAATACATTGACGAGATGTTATCTTAGGTTTCTTTATACTATATATTTATATTTTCTTAGATAAGATATATAATTATCTTATCAGTTTATCAGTAACCAGACATCATAGTGTGACATCATATATAAAAAAAGTTAAAATAAGATTGTCATTTTTGCTAGTTACATAGCAAATTATTTTTTTTGTTTATGTGCTTGCCAAAGTGACTATTCTGCCTGGTGGAAGTTATGAGTGGAATCAAAAAAGAGAGACTGGTCCTTCGTTGTTTTCTATATGTAACATGTATGAATTTATATAAAAAAGTATATATGTATTAGTATCAGTTGTCTAGTACCCAAATTCCAAGCTCTTCTTAGTTTATGACTAGATGGCGTTGTGTGTTAAAATGTCCGAAAATGTTCAAAATTAGGCCTCCTTTTAGACGATAGGATAACTATTTCTATTTCACTTATGTACGTAAAATATTGTTAACCAACTCTAATTTGGTATGAGTGACCACATAAAAAAAGCCACCAGTCGGATTAGCAACCTTATACCTATAGTAATTAAGCACATTGTTGATTAAACCCTGATTGTAGACATACGTCTTTTTGTATAAATGATTATAAATTTTTTGTGTCTGTGTCGAGGTAAAGAAACTTGCAAGTCATTCAAACTAAACGAAACAAACCATTACTCAAACATATTTGCTCATTAATATTCTACTGTAGTTTTATTAAGAAAATTTGAATATAATTACAATAAAGGCTGAGTATTATAGCGGGCGAGGCGGACGGGAGACGACGACGGGACGTGAGCGGTTTGTAATTGTAATTTACTGATATGTTATAATAAAAACCCATAAAATCTTATACTTGACTGTCTGGTCCGATACTATGGTAGCGAGACTACTTATAAAGATAATTATGTATTTCTAAATATAAACATATTATAGCAAAATTATACTCAGAAGTAGTGCATATGGTGTCAGTCAGAGTGACTTACCATTAGATCGACAGCCTCGTAAGGAATATAAAATGGATTATAACACACAGCCGTACTACATTTAAACCGGTCACGCTCCAAAGCCGGTTTGGTGCGTGTGGAAAACCCCTCGAGCGGGCATCGATCGGGCGGTGTAGTCTACTGTCTGCCTCGACCTTTATATCGAAAATATACCCAACAATGAATCAGCATAAATAAGATCATTACTACAACCTAGAGTAATGAAAATCAAGGCCTTTGTTAACGATTTGCTTTGAAAGCGTGAGTAAATTATTTCGTCCAAGTCACGCGAAGCAATATTATCATAAAAACTGCTTTTTAACGTTTTATTTTTATAATTTATATGGAAATTAAAAAATGATTATATATTTTTTGTGTCTGTGTTGAGGTAAAGTAACTTGGCAAGTCAATCAAACTGAACAAAACAAACAATAACTCAAACATATTTGCTCATTGTAACTGTGGAATGAACTGTCGCCTGCGGTATTCCCGGACCAGTACGACCTTCAAACCTTCAAGAGCGTACTCCTTCTCAAAAAGCCGGCAACGCACTTGTAACGCCTCTGGTGTTGCGGGTGTCCATGGACGGTAATCGCTTAACATCACGCGATAACTCCGCTCGTTTGCCAGATATATCATAAAAAAATAAGTAAAAGACAAGGTGTTTTACTTAATTGCTCTATAAGACCATCCCCAAGATTATTTAAACTATATAACTATTCAAACAACATATTTAAAAAGTTTTCGTAAAACATAATCTTCCTTCTAAAACAATCGGGTAAAGACAATGGTTAGAATGAGTTCACTATTATTCTATATTTTCCGGTTTCCTACTGAACGGTTTCAAAGTATTATCATACCTACATAACTATTAATTAAATATAAGACCATGAAATAATAATAGATAGCTTGTAAGAAATTTTAGCTAGTCATAAATAATTTAACAGAGCTGAGGCGTCGGAATAACTCAAAATATTCGCATATTAAAGTGGCTATATTTTATGCTTTAGCTGCTAAAATTATCTATCAGCTCTGCCTGATGGAAAATATGAGTAGAATCCAAGAGAGGAGGTTACCATCCTCAATACGAAGTGGACCAACATTATGCCGGCCTATTTAGAAGCTTTTTTCATGTCCCGCTTAAAAGACCCGGGATCATAGTGGGAAGAAAACACGTGCGCTGGTAGTGAGTTCCAGGTTTTGACCTCTCGGCACGGGAAGGAAGGACCGAAGCGTTGAGTTCGAGAGCGTTTGCCTATATATACACATCGATATCTATATTATGTCCTCTACTTCCTAATTACATATATTATAGTTTTAATTTTTCCTCTTGTCACATAGAATTACAAACTGTTTAAGTTACAAAAATTCTCATATTACGTTGAAACTTTAACCTAATAACACAACGTCTACCTTCCATCTTAATGCGTTTGCAGAATTATCCAGTACGAAAAGTATAGATAGATAGATAGATAGAAAACTCTTTATTTGCACACTATAATATTACAGTTAGAAGAGAGTACATAAAAAGTTAGACAGAGTGTACAAAGGGCGGCCTTATTGCCAAAAGCAATCTCTTCCAGGCAACCTTAGGATAGATCGAAATGTATAGGAGAGACAGTGGTAGTTGTCGGTGCAATGAGTTTTGAATTAATTATTTGCTAATGAATATAACGAACCACATACATATATACACACATATATATATATATATACCCACATACACATACATACACATATACACACATACCCATGTAACGAATACTTATATGTACTAATACACATATATACCAAAATACATAACTAAAAAACGCATAAAAAATAATAATAATAAATAAATAAAAATATTCACAGCATACCCT
Source organism: Hyphantria cunea (assembly GCA_003709505.1). Classification (NCBI taxonomy): domain Eukaryota; kingdom Metazoa; phylum Arthropoda; class Insecta; order Lepidoptera; family Erebidae; genus Hyphantria; species Hyphantria cunea. Next base: position 290,026 of record PKRV01000906.1, on the reverse strand, counting down.
GTTTAATGATCATCTTAATTAAGATGCATAATGTTCATAAACCATTTTTTAAAATGCATTTATTGTTTGCGCTTGCCTGATGTTCACCGGCAGTGCATTCCACAAGCGTACAGCTTCAACAGTGAAAGACTGGTCGTAAAATTTTGTGGAATGCTTAGGCATCTCCAGTCTCAAATCCTCAGATGACCTTAGACATTTTTTATGTGTGTCATTAAGGAACTTGAATCGTTCTTTGAGGTAGAAGGGAGCTCTGGGATTAAACAAAATATTGTAGAGAAAAATAAGAATATGAGTATTCCGGCGACTATGAGTATATTGTATTTGTACTAGAAATACTATAGTTTTAACGAGGTGTCAGAAGATTGGAAACGAATTTATTTCATAGTATAAGACGATATGTAATTGTTACAAAAAAAGGTTATAGCTAATTTTTTTTCTGGTATGGGGGACAAACAAGCAGACGCATCGCAGCGTAAGGCCAAAGGCGTCACAAGTGCGTTGCTAGCCTTGGGGAATGGGGACGGAGATGAGGGGAAGGGTTGGATTATGGACGCAGGCGCCGGTCACACCGGTTTTCTGTGAGGCCTTGGTGTCACTCCAGTCGAGACGACAATAATATTTCCTTATTATTTAACATTAATTCCCCAAGTTGGTTGACGAGAGTTAAAATTCCCAAATAATCTGATAGACCAATTTGTATTTGTCGGAATTCCAGTTTTTACTACATCATCATTTGCTCATCCTGGCCAGTACATATGTGAAGGTACACATATACCGGTTTTTTAATTACAGGATGTAAATCACACTTTTTGCCATCATGTTTCTTTATCAAGTTATGCTAGCCAGGTGGTCAATCACTTGCTATAAAAACTAGATTATAAAGTCAAATATGAGCTATTACACGTCTTTTTTACAATAGGTAAAACCGCAACTGATCAAAATGTATATCTTTACATACATTATAGCTGACCCGAGATAAGTGACGTCAGATAGCGGTATTAATATAATGAAGTGTATTTTTAACGATATCTCTCAGAAACTGAATACGTTACCATTTTTACGTATAAATAATTTATTCAGAAATATAATACATATATATATTGTTGCCTGCCGTGGTTCCGTCGGGGTAGTGGCGGCGTATGCGACTTCTGAGATTGAGTTCTCGGGTTCGATTCCCAGGTCGAACCAAATCTTTGTATGATCTAGAAATTCACAAAAAAGTATATATGTATTTATATCAGTTGTCTAGTACCCATAAGATAAGCTCTGCTCAGCTTGAGACTAGATGGTGTGGTGTATTAGTTGTTCGAAATATTTAACATTTATTTATATACAATATTTGTGTGCTGATATTAAGAAGACGTAGCGGCACCACCTATCATTTTGTCTATCGACACCCATTAAATCCCACAAGAGAGCAATTTACGCAAGACTTGAACACGAACTTGAAACATACCCTTTTTTTACCTGTGGAAACACTCTCCCTTCCCTCGGGGCGGTGTGTCGAGATCGAACCGACTAAAACCACACGATGTGCCACTCTGCGCCTGAGACGTTAGGGATCCGGGTACCCATTTCTTACGACACCCAGACCACCAACCTCTCAGGCCAGTGTGGCATAGTAAACCAAAACCTCCTTTAAAAAGGAAGACCTATATCCAGTATTGGGCTTCCAAGAGCTGTTGTTCATGTTATTAGCTTCGTGAACTTGTTCCACACATTAACATTGATGCTTCTGGGTTATTCGCCGGAAAAAATCTAGAAATATTTTTTTTGTTATGTACAGATAATATTGTTAGCTCCACTATACCATGTTTGTATGAATGTTATTCAATAGCTATTCAATTTGTTGAATAATTTGTCCACATGAATAACTATAGAAGAATGCACACAGCATGTACTTGAATATTATCGAACATATTAGATTTTTTCTTTGCCTTAGAGAAAACTTTCGTAACTGCTCTTCATACTTGTATATAAACTACTACTAGCTTTTGCCTGCGGTTTCGCCTATATGTATGTCAGTTATCGCGGTAAAGTGTGACTCATGTCTTTCATCAACAATCAACGTATCTCCATGCCAAATTTCATTGAAATCGGTGCAGTAATTTAGCTGTGAAAGCTTAACATACACAGAGTTACTTTCGATTTTGTAGTACATATGGAAGTATGGATTAGAAAGCTGATGAGTTTGTTTGTTATAACGTGGTAATATCAAGAATTGCTGCTTAGAATTGAAAAATCATTTAAGAGTCTGTATATATATAAGGCTTTTTAACACTATGACCGATCAATATTTTTTTTTGCAGAAATGCGCAAGACCATTGATTTTTATTTTATTGTACATATTTTATATTCTAGTTGAAGTTGATAAGAACTAGATATTTATGTAAAATTTATGTATAATATAAATATGCATAGGAAATAAACATAAAAAGCCGAAAGATTTAGGTCACGGTTTTTAAGCATATTTTTGCATTTCGGTTTAATCGTTGGTGTGAAAACCAACTTCACCTAAACTGCTATTCCGATTTTGAAAGATATGAGAAAAAAACTAGGTTTGAGTGGTCTCTTAAACCCGCTCTAAATAAGTACATACATTTTTGAACATTATATACTATTTTTACGACCATAACGAAGTTTTACCTACACAGTATACCCTTTATCCTTAAAAGAATCATCAAAATCGGTCCATAAATGACGAAGTAACCCGCGAACACACTTCGGTTAAAAAAAATTTTGTCAAGGGATGTTAAAAAAGAAATTTACGCTAGCGAAGTACTTTTTGTTTCAACCCCCGACGTAAAAATGTAACATGTCTTTGTGAGATAGACACACACACAGAGCATCTGGCCATGCACGTCTGTGTCAGAATAACTGAATCACCTTCCTAGCCTTTATTATTCCCAAGATTTGAGGTCAGCTACTAGTTCAACCGGTTTTACCTGAATATCAGTTTTTACACGGAGCGACTGGTATCGGACCTCCGCAACCCTGAGGGTGAACTGAATTCGAAGGTTGAACTAGTTGTCAGTATACTTGAGCGCACTGACTTCCCAATAACGATTGCTATAGATTTTCGTGACAACCGGGACCGACGGCTTAACGTGCTCTCCGAGGCACGGGCGGGAAACGCCGCCATGTACCATACTCCGGGCTGCTATTAAGAATTTTTCAACAGCAGAATGACTCGGGCGATTCCCGAGTCGTACTGCTGTTGGGTGAGCGAACCTGAGACCTCTTTGATCTACAGTCGCTTACGCTAAACACTAGACCAACTCATTCTTTGGCTTAGAAATAAGTGGAATTAAATACATAAAGTTAAATTTAGTGGAAGAATATTCATTGGTAGCTATTAATCCTAATTTATGTATCAAAAAGTAAATTTATTTTACAAAACTCTAATTTATATTTAAATTTTAAACTTAAAAATCATCGTTTTACATTTGTTTAGCGTATATAGAGTTCGTATGTAGAGTTTGATGCTCCAATTAAATTGATACTATTGCTTAATTTAGATTCTTGCGAAGAAAGCATAGTCAACATGTTTTTCTTCTGACTTCAGTAAGAAGAAATGTTCCTAATCTCTGAGTCATCATTTTTGTCGCTTGAAGGGTTTATTGCAGTGTTTTTTGTTCATGGAATAGGGAGCAAATGAGCTGACGTAACGCCTGATGGTAAGAATTACCACCGCGCATGGACACCCGCAATACCAGAGGTGTCACAAATCCGTCGCCGGCTTTGGGGGATGGGGAGGTGTTGGGGTATGGGCCTCGTGCGATTTTACACCGGTTTCTGTGCCGAAGTGTGGCTCTCCCACGGTTAAATATAGTCTTTCGCATGAAGGTATTTTTGAAACGGAAGAAAAGAGTGACACAAAAGGAACGACAGTGCCCTGTGCAGTGCCAGAAGGGTCATCTGAGTGCATATACACCTTAGAATCTAAAGGGTTTGTCGTATTTTTATGTGAGTGGTGTCAATAGATTCGTCTTAGTCTTGAGAGTAACACTGGGTATGTCAAAATTAAAAAAAAATCACAATATAAAATTTAGACGCAGTCGGTTTTGTTTTCAATAATTCATCACTGTTTCAGGAAATTTACATAATTAATTATTTTATCATAAGACACATACAGCGCCACTTTTGAGTGTAATTGAGGAAACTAGAGTTCATAAAGTATCAGTAAGATGTAGTGCAGTTTTAAAAGTTTCATAATATTATGACATTTTGTAATATTCATGATTATTGATTAGTTTATATCAACCAACCAACTAAAGCAGGATAACGTTCTAGAGAATCTAATACTTTAATAAATAAATAAATAAATATTTTGGACATTTTAACACACAACGCCATCTAGTCCCAAACTAAGCAGAGCTTGTACTATGGGTACTATACAACTGATATACATATAGACTTTTTTTTTCCAAATTCATACATATTTTACATAGAAAATACCCAAACTCCGAAACAAATATTTCCAGATCATACAAAAACTTGGTTTGTCTCGGGAATCGAACCCGAGACCTCATGCACAGCAGTCGCATACGTTACAACTGCGCCACCGAGGCAGTTAAAAGCAAGAAACTTTTAAAAAATAAATGTTCCTAACGTATATTAAAATCTTCATAAGACATTTGAAATATTTATTGTCTAAAATAACAATTATTATAAAAGGTCGATTAAGTAAAAATATAACAGGCAGACAAAAATTGTAAATAAAAATATTTTAATGTATGTACCGTGTATCGCATATTTAATATTTCAAACAGACACTCCAATTTTATTTAATTGTGTAGAGTATAGATTGATACATGAAACAAAACTATTTTTTCCTATTTTACGTAAATAATGCACAAATTATGCACGGCAGTTTAAGTTTATAACATGGAGTTTTAAGTTTATAATATGGAGTAGATATGCAAAAGCTAAGAATGATAAAAAAAAGAATTATGATCGAATTTGAACCACTGGGTGACCACGTGTTTTGCCTAAAAACTGTTCTAGTACTGGTAACAATCCTCTAACACTCGTATTTGAAAGTAAAAAAACATTTATACGTTTTACTTGTTTAAGGTCACCGATTGCTACGCGGCCAAAAATTATAATAATTCTTCACGAAAAATTGAATTTCAAATTTCCTTTCCACAGTTACAACTTTACTCAGTCGCAGGTCAACTTACATTGTAAATTGTATCTCAGTTAAGACAATAAAAATATACATACCTTGAAAAACAAATAAAATACACAAAAAATGCACACACTATATAACAGCAGCTAATAAATAAAAACTTCAATATATTTAGTCAAAAAAAAACTTATTAAATTGAATTAAATATTTACTGATCGCGAGTGTACCGCAAGTGCTACAATACGCGCGCTCACGACCGCGACGGGACGTAGACTGAACAACACACTGAGTATACTGACACATATTGTGTTCCAAATTTAAAATAACGCACATGTCATGTTGACAGCGCCGGTTGCCGGTGATGCGGTGATATTGCATTCCATAAGCAGTATGACTCGCGCTTATAAAAGTTATGTTTAATGGATAATACCAAGAATGATGGCATAATAATATTATTAATGATAACACCTGTTTCAATATAAAAGCGTTTATTATCTGAGTACACGTTCAAGGTTAAAATGACGTTTTTTATATTCAGGAACCGATAACTATCAGTGGAGTATTGATTTACGAAAATATTGAAACAGTACGGGTGAAAGGTAAAATTAAATACACTCACGCGGTTGCGAGGGGCAGGCAGAGTATAAATGTTAGTCTTTATTAATTAAACTCAGAACTTAAAGGATTAGACGGGAAAACTTTGCTTACATAATTTGGTAAAAAAATCTGCTAAGGTAAGGCCATGATAGGAGAGGGCGTTTCTCAATAGCGCAGAATCCTAGGTTTAATAGAGGTCACTCGTTGCAGAGCGCCTTCAGTCCGTGAACGTCTGCAATTCAGGAGTTAAGAATGCAGGTTGCCGGACTTGACGAAAGGATTTCCCATATTTCTTGAAGGCCGTTCGGAAATACCGAAAGATTGTTATAGGTGCAAATTTGTCTTGAAAAGCAGTTCAGTACAGTTCATTTTTGATAGGCTATGTGTATTTTGCATCGCAGTACCTGAAGTAAGGACCGATTAAAATGAATTAGGTTTTAATAGATTAGTAACAACGACGTAAGTGTCTTAGGCTAAATAAATTATATTAATAGTTTTTACTTAATCGGGTAATAGTGTTTTAAAATTTTTTTGTACAAAAGCTAATGTTGAAACATTTCATACTATTACGCAATAATTATGTAACAAACATGCTGCACCACAGAACTAAAACTATTAATAGCAAAAACAAAACGTGTATATTAAATATACGTTGTTTATCCTTGGCGCCCGTTTAGTATTATTTAAACAATTTATGTACGTAATCCTATATAACGGGTATTGATACAACAGTTTCACTGAAAAGAAGTGTCAAGGCTATCTTCTCGGTTATTTTCACCGAGGGAGTAAGAAGACATTTTACCCCTCATTGCAGGGAGTGTTTTGAAAGGGCGTTAACACGCTTGTTTATGTAATTGCAGGTTGCAGACAGATTGATTTTAGAATTGAGAGATAAATAAAATCAATAAAAGTTTACATAAAGTCAACAAGTTTGATCCGTAATTATGTAGATCTAGTAGATTCCTGACTAAGCAGATCTTGTAATAGGTATATGTATTCGGAAAATAAAATCTATCATTATAATAGCTTTTCAGTGAAACGGACACTCGAACTTATGGCTACGCTAATCGAAATTGTATTAAATCAATGATATAGAATTTTGGTGATTCGGAGCTAATATATTCGGCGTACCGACCATCAAGCACAAGACATTTGTAATCAACCGAACCCATAAATATCACTGTTATTTAATACGCAATTAGAAATATTTTAACTTATTTCCGCCATTTAAATTAATGATAGTAAATCATAAATCAATAAGTATTGGGGCTAAATAAAATATTTTAAATATTTCCGTGTTAAAAACTACAAGGTAAACGGTTTAGATTGTATAATTAAAAAGAATGCAATGCATTTAAGGTCAAATGTGTTTTGAACGAATACAGCTGACGATTAACGGCTGCGGCAAGAAAATTCTCACAGATTTTTTTTTCCTCTTTTGACATTTATTTCCTGTAAGTCATCTTCCTAGCCTATATTCCTCCCAAGATTGGGTCCGAGGGGTCGGCTACTAGTTCAACCGGTTTTGCTTGAATATCTGTTTTTATGCGGAGCGACTGGCATCGGACCTCCGAAACCTCGAGGGTGAACTGAATTCGAAGGTTGAACTAGTTGTCAGTATATTTCTTTTCTGTAAGTGCGGGTCAATAAATCAGTGTGGAGACGGGTTAAAAATGCATAATATTACAACACCTACTACATCGGCGACTAACTAACAGTCTACGCAGGACACCACTGCATAACGAAGAAAAAACTTGAAGCAAAGCCTTTTTTTTTACGTGCGGAAACCCCCTCGGGCCTTCACCCCCACCGGGGTTAGCGGCGGGGCGGTGTGTCGGAATCGAACCGACTAAAACCACACGGTGTGCTACTCTGCGCCTGAGACGGGAGGGATCCGGGAACCGCTTTCTTACGCCATCCGAACTTGAACCAAATCCTATACCAAGGCCAAAAGTCTAGCCCGCGTGATATGGAAGGTAAAAACCTCCTTTGTCTAGCAGTTTTATTATACATATGGAATACTAAACCTCTTGATTCCAGTTACTCTAAAAAAGTAATTTCAAAGTCAAAACTAAATTTATTGTAATACTTTTTTCTATATGTTAATGTGTGTACACTGATATAACACCAAAAGCAATGCACCCTTTTATTATTTTCAAACAAAAGTTAGCGAATACCTATTCGCCGCATTCCAGTAACCGCTGCGTTCGTCGCAAAAAAGAACATCGCGCTTTATATGGTTTACTTTGAAAGTAAGTGACCCCACGGCGTTCAAGGTAAGCGTCGGTGGACGTTTCTCGTAATTCAGAATGTTTTCTTTATATGAAGTTGTGAGAAATTGTGTTTCCAATGATATCGAATTGAATTCAGACTTTTAAAAAGAATGGCCATGAGTTTCTTTGCCAATATACTTCTCATAAGGCTCTACGCACTTTGGAAACTGGAAGATATAAATAAATATTTCGGACATCTAACACCCAACGCCATCTAGTCCCAAACTAAGCAGAGCTTGTATTATGGGTACTAGACAACTGATATGAATACATATTTATTTAGGACCTGACGATTTTATGTTGCTACGAAATGTTTTTTGGAAATTTCAACCTTAAAAACAACAGGGGCAAATAGCGGTTAAATTGGAAAATATGGAAGTTCATCATTTTCAAAATGTTAGAACACGAATTAATCACACGTGTGTTTCTCATCCATACTTGTATTATTATAAATTCGAAATAAATCTGTCTTTCTGTTACTCTTTCTCGTCTAAATCACGGGACTGATTTGGACGCGTTTGTATATACAGATAAATTGAACCTTAGAAAAGGACACAAGCTACTTTTTGTAGTGATAACCGACATATTAACGAAATTAAAACACATTCAAGCATTTAGATTCACTGGTAGCGTTCCCAAAAGGCTGGTAAAATTGGCACGTTGCATGACAACGCTAATTATCAATGCCACGAGAAGCGTCGTTTAGTAGTTTAGCTAGTTTTTTAGGCATAGAACACTCGGCCCCCATGATTGGCATGTCTAGACTACATTATATGTGTACTATAAATACAACTTTTTGCAAGTCATGCTAACATTATTTATATTCTGTAAAGAATTTATCTAAATAAAATCTACTTTAGTGTATTATTCAAAAATAACTCAGTCAGACACAGGTAACTCCAGTGAATCCATCTAATCTTTCCTTTTAATAATATCATCAACAACCCATAATGTACCACTGCTGGGCTCGGGTCACCTCTCAGGAGGGAGTTAAGGCCGTACAACCTCACGCTGGCTAAGTGCGGGACAGGCAAGACAACGTTGTGGCTTCTCGTCTTCTATTCTTACCGTTGGATGTTCTTAAGCTGCCCAAACGCCTCCAACTAATCTTCACGACTGTTACCCTATGATAACAATCGGAACCGACGGCTTAACGTCACCTCCGAATCACGGAGACGCTCATTGTATAATGCCACCAGCGGTCACCCATTCGGGTCTGACCGCGCCGTCGTTGCTTGCCCAAAGTAGTGCCCCTTCTTTTTATTACACATATCATACACGGGGGTCGGATCCTAAGCTTGGCAGAGCCATGCGCGTGCCATTAGCGTGGCTCTGCTACTTGAAATTCGTACGCTGATACCGTAGAAGAGTAATGCTTTGGCATAAGTGGGCAGGCAATATCGGAGATATACCACTCCTGAATTCAAAAAGGATTTCTCAAAGGGCGGCGCAACACTTTTTCTTGAGATGTAAATGTATAAATGTAGTGGTAGCCACTGTCATTTCCATCAGACGATCTCATCTGCTCCTTTACACGCCCCCTTCCCTATCATCAACAGTCCCTCGTGGACATATGATTCTCCTTGGAAAGGAGGTTTTGTCCTATCATATCACGCTGGTCAGACGGTTTGGTATAGGGCTTTTTCAAGTTTTCCTGCTCTTTAAAATGCTGCTTTCCTGCGTAGTTTTGCACCCTTATTCCTTCTCTTACGACACCCATGAGATGTAACGGGGTGGTGGAACTCCATATTCTTAATCCGTCAATAAACGGACAGCACTTTCCCTACACAAGAAATAAATGAGGATCACAAACTACTAGACCAATAAGTAAATTGTCTAAACTAATAGCCATATTGCCGCGTCACTTATAAACATTGTTCAATGAACAGAACTGCTCTAATCTCCATTTATCTACGAACAGAGCTGGCGGAACTAATTGTTAGCGACTGTACTGAAAATAGTTGTGACGCATTCCTGTCTGCCCAAATTAAAGCTAAGGGTCGGTGTCCACTGGACTGGAGTGCATAGACCAAACGTGTTAATTGGGTGTCAACATCAATGATGTTCGAATTGTAAGTTGTTTATTTCAGTTACATAGCACTTGAATTATTTAGAGTCGGAACGAGTTGGTCGTAAAGCACAAGTACAAGGTGGTTAAGCTAGCAAGTTTCTATTCTAGCAAGATTGTCAAAAAAATAACGCCTATTTATGAAGTAAAAATTTTATTACTGGAAAATGAGTTGGGCATAATTAATCAAAGAAATTAATAGAATCCTAGTTCTATTGATACTAAGATGCTTCCTTTTATGGTCGACATTAGAGCTCTGACTCCTTGAAGAGGCTAAAACTGGGCAGGATTATGTGATGTTGGCACTAAAAACTCATTCGTCCTTAAGCACCATATTCTTGAGAGGACTTTTTGAATTTAATACGGTTCATGCATTTTTACACTTTGCTTTGTACAGTACACAATAAAACTATTGTTCCTCATTACCTCGTTAGAATTACACACGCGGCCTTCATCAACAACTCATGACATCCCGCTGTTGGGCTCGTGAGAGGGTTAAGTCCATACGTCCCCACGCTGGCCGAGTGTGGGTTGGGGACTGGCAAGACAACGTTGTGACTTGTCGTCTTCTCTCCTTACCGTTGAATGTTTTTAAGCCCCTTAAAGGCCTCCAACTAAGATTCACGACTGTTATCCTGTGACAACAACCGGGACCGACTGCTTAACGTGACCTCCGAATCACGGAGACGCTCATGGTATCACGCCACGAGCGGTAACCCATCCAGGTACTGACCACGCCGTCGTTGCTTACCCTCAGTGATTGTTTCTATTTACCGAGTGCAACTAGGCTATGAACATCAATGTGTCCAGACCTTTACGAATATCGAATATATATATATGTGTTTAAGTAAGTGGTATGATTTCCGTAATGTGTACATACAGACGGGTCATGTTTTAAGAATTTATTGACATATCATTTGTTTTAAAAAAGGGTGAAATCGTTAATTCAACAAACGATAAAAGAATGATGTTTGGATTTAGGTTATAAAATAAATAATATTTATAATTGTTCTTTACACCTGAAGCTAAATAACATTTTTACATGGTAATTGTGAAGAATTGATTGCTATAAACGTAAGTTTTACTAGTATAAGAACATCATTAACCATTTTTTATGGAATATTGGGCAAGTGAGCGGTCGAATCGTCTGATGGAAAGCGATTAACGCCGCCCACGGACACCCGCTACACCCAAATACGTCACAAGTGCGTTGCGGGCCTTTGGTTATTGGGGTGGGGAATGCTGAGAGTGTTGGGTATCACTCACTAGGTGAAACACAGCGCAAGCGCTCTTTCATGCCGGTTTTCTGCGAGACCATGGCATAAAACCGGTCGAGCCGGTCCAGCCGAAGCTTGGTTCTCCCACGTTGAAAGATGGATTGATAATAATAACTGGACATATCTCATACACGACAGTCTGATCCTAAACTAGGCTTGCTATAAGTAATCAGGCTTTTGATAAACATACTTATGTATTTTCTAATACACACAATTCATAGAAGAGTAACAGCCAGTTACAGAACAAATGTAACTCATCTAACTATTATTTGTTCTTGGTGGAAGTCGAATTCGAAGCTTAGCAATTAAGGTCACTAACCATTACCTAGATCTACATACAGGCCCGTCTCTTTGTTCCAACAAAGTTATGCCGGAATTGTTAAACGTCCAAAAATTTAACTCATAATACCACATGATTTACCCCCTTGTTAAGCGGTGGGGTAGGGGATTGTGACGTCAATGAAATTGATGACGTCACACGACATAAGGCTCGCCAAGCTCGGGAAATGGAACAAATTATTAAGAAGTACGCGAATTGGCAAAGGGCCAGGTACACGTAAAACATTGGGCAATCTCTGTTCATTTTTCTGAAAATTGTATGGTTTCTTATGAAATGAATGTTTTTCTTTGGAGTACTAAGATAATTTCTAGAAATAGCTATAGTCTTGCAGTCTGTTTTTTAACATCCCCTTGTTTACTAGCTTCACATTCATTTAATTAATAATCAATTCACAATTCAATTAATTAAATTTTGGCAGTAAACGTTTACTTACTAATTTTTTTGTAAGAAGCGCAACTCCTGCATCCTGTGTCGCAGCGGACCTTACAAACATACATGTAACTGACACATTACTTTGTGGATCCCAAAAACTTTTGTCCCATGTGGGATTTTAACCCACGTCACTTGGCGCAGTAGAAAGCGGCGTGACAATCGCTTAAATTACTAGGCTTACAGAGCGGTTAAGTTCGTTTTTATTTACAACAAAGCTGTATAAACTTTAGGGGAAGCCAATGTAAAAAGTAAAGATGTGAACAATAATAACAATATAGAAAACCAATATGAGAAAAGAAAAGCATTGTTTCCATAAAACATTTTTCATACAAAAGTTTTTGTTTGGGTTCGTAGTTCGTACAGTCCACTTCATTTAATGTACTTCTATTTCAACGAGCTCTAATTAATTAAGCATATTTACTGTTAACCAGAACTATAGTTATAGATAATATATTAACTATATTTAATGAGGAATTGGCTCTAGCTATTGTGTGGATTAGCAATCATTATACCCTTGCCTGCCATGAGCATATAAAAGTATATATTTACGATACTTACATGAAAAAATATTTATTTTAATTTTGTGTGGTCTGTCTGTTATGTCGGCTAATCCCTTGTTGGATCAATTTTAACGGGGCTTTTACTGGCAGATAGCTCATGATGTAAGGAGTATCATAGGCAACTTTTATTTATCATTTAGATGAGCTTTGCCACCGGTTGTTGTTTTAATGGCACCGCAAAAAGACCTCGTTATCAAATAAAGGTTCGATTTTTTTTTACACTTTTGAAGATATTAGTTTCGACTCTTTCTTTTCTTTCTTCTCATCATATCTTTTTTTGTGTTTTAGAATGGACGATAACGGTCCATGGAGAATTATTTTGCCGGCAAGAAGGGCCGTGAGGCGGTTTCGAACCGGCTATAACCACAATGTGTTTTATACTACATCTGCACTAGAAGGGGCTTAACAATTACTCTTGATAAGTTCCCATCTGGTCACTATTCTGCCTCAGATGCTGTTGTTTACCATCTGAGCAATAGTTAAAATGCAGGAGAAAACTTTGTTCTTTCATCAGTTGCATCGGGGCACTGAACTGCTGAATTAAACTTTTTTATTTTGGTTGGACCCAATCCCGCCCATCACTGTAACTCCTGTACAATATGATCAACAGCGGTGACCCTTGAAAATACCGAGTTATGACACTCGGGAATTCCCAGGTAAATTTATAAACTGCCTTGGAACCAGCAACGAAATTAATCCGAAGAAAACCGAAAGAGTTAGAAACCCGTTTCTTCAAGTCATGCAATGTCTGTAAGAATGAAAAGCATATGCACCAACCTTAAACATCGCTTTGTCTAGCGTCCCCATCAGCGAATCTGCAATATAAGATGGACTACCTTTTAATACTCAGATTATATAAAAATTTCAAATGCGTTTCATGCCAAATCGAGGAGTTGGCAGTACCACATCATTTCTTAAAGATTGACTGAAATACTTAATAATATAGAAACATATCTTCATCTTCCTAGCCTTTATCATTCCCAAGATTATTTGGAGTCGGCTATTAGTTCAACCGGTTTTACCTCAATATCAGTTCTTCTACGGAGCAACTGGCATCGGAACTCCGCAACCTTAATGGTAAACCGAATTCAAAGATTAAACAATTTGTCAGTATATGTATAAGGGCACTGACTTCTCAACAATGATTGTCATAGCTGTTCATCACAACCGGGGCCGATGGCTTATCGTGCTCTCCGAGACATGAGCAGGGAACACCGCCATCTGCCATACTCCCGGTTACTATTAAGATTTTTTTGTAAGAAAAACTCAATAGCTGTCGACAAGACCTCTTAATCGGCAGTCGCTTACGCCAACCACTGGACCAATGAGGCATAGTCATATTTTTCATAATAGTTTTATAATTAAATGATGTGAGAAAATAAATAATAAAAAACACTTAATATCGGCATTTTACCAGTGCATTCTGGAGAAGATCCTATTGCAGTTTACCAGGCAGTTTAATAAAAGGAAAGGTGGAAGAATCCCCAACTAGTCTCAGCCTGTTGTGTGGCAACTAGACTGTTAATTGTCATGCTTATGTATTTCTACACTTATTGTGGACAGAGACGCAGACCAAATGAGCACCCTTGTCTAATACATTCAAATATATAATTAGAATCTCGGAAACAGCTCCGTCGATTTTCATGAAGTTTTGGTATGCAGGAGGTTTCAGGGGCCATAAATCGATCATTGGTCATTTTTAGAAAATTATCAAAAAGAAAAATACCTAAAGGTCTTAAAAAACTTTAAAATGAATGAATTTATCTTTTCCCCTTTGAAAGACAATATTACAGTTTTTATCACGTGTATTTCAGGAAAGCCGTGAGCAAAAATAACATTCAATACTATAAAATGTTTATAAATAGGCGACGTGAAAGTCTACGGGTATACCAGACAAGGCTGCACACGACTTTTCGGGGGATTACGTTGTTACAAGATAAACTTTGTCAGTGTTTGATCGTTCTAATGTGAAATTCACTTAGTTTGTATGTATGTTACGTTTTCAGAGCTGAACTGCTAAACTTATTTCAATGAAACTTGACACGGTGGTGCTTTGTTTCTTAAGGAATAATAATGGCTTACTTTCACTGCACTTGGTTTCCTGGCTTCTAGTACCCGAGATGATGTGCAGATTTTAGTGGGTTCGAGACCGACATAGCCACCAGTTGGTGGTACCCGAGGGGATTGCCGCACACGCACACAAAAAAAGGTTGGCGCCACGGATAAAAGCTGGTAAGTATACATACGTGTACCCAAATTAATATTTTTTTTATACAACTAAGTCATAAAGTCAAATGTTGCGTTTAGTAGATTTAGAAATAGTAATAGAACACGTACACATAAATACATTCTGTGTCATAACAGTGTGATGCGTAGACCCATTCCTAAATACTTATGCTTTGACAGAACGGCTTCGTAAGGCTACTCTCCATTGTTGCTCTATGCTCTTAAAGAAAAAAAAACAAAGCTTGTCAATGGTAACAAAAACATCTTATGTTATTATAAGATATAATGTAGCATTAGGATTGTGGCAATCATTGTAATGACAGAAGGCAAAGAACGGGTTGAATTTTTAATGGCACATTTTTTTAGAAACACTTGACTTCACAAAATATTTGCCTAAATATTATTTTTGATTGAATTACTTTAGATCATGAATATCAAAGAAACTATAATTATTGACAAAGCTCAAGATACTGGTCCCGTTATTACTGATAATCTTTGTACTAGATATAGAACTACACAGTAGGACATCGGGCAAAGGATGAATTAACCTATTTTAAAACTAGCAATCCGGCCCGGCTTCTCACAAATTTCCTGGGAATTCTAGGATTTCTTCTACTATAATATGCATATATAACACAAATAAAACTACCTTTTGCATGCTCTATCTGTTGCTGACTGATTAGAAACCGATAAGTAGCTTAAAATACTTGACGCATTGCAACATCTCTCTCTGCTAGAGAGAAAGCGTTTTAGACCAGGTACTGAAGTACCTGGTCTAAAACGCATTAAATTAAAGATAAACGCATTATCACTGGCTTTTCGGGAAAAGTATATAAAATTTATGAACCAATAAATAAACGGAGTATAAGTCCGAAGTATTTCTTACAATCAGTATTTTGGGTTTTTCTGGGAAATGAAATTGATATGTAGATTGATGATTGGTCCCCTTCTAGCCAGGTAGGGTGATCTGCGCAAGGCCCATGAAAAACTAGATGAAGTGTGCACAATTGATTTCCGTGATACAAATGAGCGATCTACATATACTCAGTAGTAAACAATGAAATATGGACGATCATAGTCTCAGTAACTTAAAATCGCATTAAATTTCAGTCAGTGGTATGAGACAGTGGTGGTAACTCTTTTGTTATCATAACTAAACTAATATTCATTAAAATTTGTTGTTATATACTTTAATCTCATCTGATTACAGTCAATTTTCAATATCTCACGTTTCAGCTGTCACGATGTTTAATTTGGTACCAAATTAACGTTGTGGAGGAACGGGCCACATATTCCTCCAACACAAAGGGAGGATCCCCCGACCAGGCGAGGTGATCATGCCTGGCGGGCCACTGCCCAACGGTTGATGTTGGGAAGTTATATGTATGTTAATCGGCGCGAGAACTTCTATTGCGCGATGCAGGATTGGTAGCTTCTTCGTGCACTACGTTACTCCGTAGTTCAGTGTATCTTCGGTGGATGGCGTTGTCATATATTTATGTTGACGCTGTATGTGGAAGTCGCCACAACGTTAATGAGAGACACACGCTTGTTTATTTTTATGGCCTTAACCTTGACCTGAAACGTCTCGTCTCAGGACAAGGTTAAGGCCAGGCCAGCAGTAGGATATTATGGGTTGTTGATGATGATGGTAGACTTACTTTTACTCCTGAATTTGGACACATGATTGTAGATTAATTGGGGTCGGTATAAAACTATTATAAATTCTAAATGATATTAAAACAAAATGAGAAAGAGCCTACAACCTGAGAGATAAGTTCGGTTCGAAAATTTGTTCTGGAAAAGTAAATATGGTACCTTTCATTCAGAAAAAAATACAAGTAATAAAGATAGAAAAAAATATCTCAAGCAAAGTCACTAGGAAAAACTAATACCAAAATTATATTAGTATAACAGCAACTTTGCGGGGCTCACAGACGGACTGCACACGTCGATTCGGGGGATTACGTGATAAAATCCGGTAGGGGGGCACTTGGTCTGGGGTCAATGTCTTAGTATATGTTGCTATGTTTATTATCACGATAATATAAATAAATAACGACTATCACAACACCTTTATATATAAACTTACAATTATATATCTTTATGAGATTTAAGCATAATTTACTTGCCTCGACTGCCTCGTAGGTTTAGCGGTAAGCGTAAACGACTGCCGATCAAGAGATCTTGGGTAGCCGGGTCGGACTGTTGTTGGGTTTTTCTTACAAGGAATACTTAATAGCAGCGGAGTATGGAAATGGCGCTGATATCCACCCGTGTCTCCGAGAGCACGTTAAGCCTACGATCCCGGTTGTCATGACACTCGTTATTAGGAACACCTATGACAATCGTTATTAGGAAGTCAGTGCCTTCAATTATACTGACAACAAGTTCCATCTTCGAATTCATTTCACCCTCAGGGTAGTGGAGTCAGTCGCTACGTGGAAAAACTGATTTTTAGGTAAAACCGGTTGAACTAGTAGCCAACTCCAAATTATGTTGGCAATAATTAAGGCTAGGAAGATTGTGTCCTTCTATGTTTGTACAATTTCGTGATAAGGGACGGAAGTACGTAACAGGAAGTCTAAAAAGCGCGCTTAATAAGAACTAGCTTTTTTTAATACTGTACTTAGTAGGAAGTAACATGTAGATGGGTTGTTTGCTTTAGTGGTTAGTGATCCTGGCTGCTAAGACAGCGGCCGTGGTTTCCATTTACATCCATTAAAAATAAATAAAAAAAACGGACATCTAACACATAAGCAACTGATCTGTGGCACATGATCCTGATTAATCAAAACTATCAAGTTGGAAACATAACTATATACATACATACTATATAACATAAACAAAATTATAGCTTGCAAAATATGTAATTTATATACTCATAACTCTTAACCTTGGATATTTAAGAGCTCAGTATACTTACGTAAATATATAATAATTGTCTTACCCGAAATATGATCATTGCTGGACATAAGAATGTCTGCTAAAACCCCATTTTGCTGACGTCTGTATATACAACTTACTTAATATATTGTATATTAAATAATTATTGTCAAAAATATTGCCGTTTCTAATATCTAAATAACTTAATTCAACTATAGATATCTTTATCTGTACATATTTAGTATGTTTTTTAACACGTAATAGATTTTTATCATGTACAATCATTTATTACATTAGCTATCATTAATTATATTACTACAATATATGAACAATCCTAAGTACAGACGGAGCACTTTGAAATCCTAATTATCAGTTCTAAACACTAAAGTCCAATTTATACCACTGGTTTTTTCGGGAAAAGTATATAAAATTTATGAACCAATAATAAACAAATAAAGTCCGAAGTATTTCTTAGAATCAGTTTTTCGGGTTTTTCTAAGAAATGAAATAGATACGTAGATTGATGATTAGTCCCCTTCTAGCCAGGCAGGGTGACGATCTGCGCAAGGCCCAAGAAAAACTAGATGAAGTGTGCACAATTGATTTCAGTGATTCAAATGAGCGATCTACATATACTCAGTAGTAGACAATGAAATATGGACGATCATAGTTTCAGTAACTTAAATCGGAGCAACAGAAAAAGCCCGACATTCTCATTTATAATATCTACTTACAAATAATTAGATCAGAAGATATTCACATGATGGTTATCAGATGGTACATTACAACTGCCGCTCATCATTATACTCATAACTACGTAACTTTGGGTATTAATATGCTGTTTTTTTTTCAAAGTTTATTTATTTATTTATATTTACATAAAATAAAACAACAGACAAAATGAGTTACAATATATTTAAATGTAACAATGGGCGGCCTTATCGCTCACGGCGATTTCTGCCAGTCATCCATAACACGGACATCAGGTGTTTAAAATATGTAGGGTAGTTAACGCAGTCGGGGTTCCAAGGATTTCGATTCGAGTGTGCACCTTCTTTCCGGATTTCTAGTACCTAGACGATGTGCGGTGGGTGTGCGGACCAGTCAGCGGCAAAAGAGGGGATTTCAGCACAAAAATCGCCTTTACCATGGACAGTGTTCTGAAGAGCTCTTCCAACTGATCCCCCCCTCTCCCTTCCTCTACAGAACAACACGTGCCGGCCTTGGAAGTCACCGCTTTAAGGTGGAAGACATACGTTCTCGTACTCATCGCTTCGGTGCTTCCTTCCTGTGCCTAGCGGTCAAAACCTGGAACTCACTGCTAGCACACGTGTTCCCCTCCCACTATGACCCCGGGTCCTTTAAGCGGGGCGTGAAAAAGCATCTCATCAGGCCGCCTCAGTGTGGGTCACCATGCTGCACTGTTCTTTCTGTTTTTCGCATTGAGGATGGTGACCACCACTCTTGGATTCTGCTCATGCTTTCCACCAGGCAGGGCAGAGTCATTTTGGCAGCTTATACATAAAAAGAAAAAAAATGTTTACACACAAGTGACACTATAACAAGAATATTCAATTTATTTGGTGTACTTTATCTCCAGGGCATTGTCTACCAGGTATCCTTTGCGTGTATAAATATTTTAATAGTTTAAAGGTCGTACTGGTCCGGAAACATCGCTAGTGACGGTTTTAGTATATGCGTGGGTGGTTTTAATCAAGGCTTTTCCGGAGTTTGTCGTTCCCGAAATAAAACGTTGTGAATTTCTTCGTATGGCCTTAACCCTCTCCTGAGAGGAGACCCGAGCCCAGCAGTGGGACATTATGGGTTGTTGTTTGTTTTTTGTTTTGAATTTCTTATTTCATAGACTAATGAAGACAAGTGGCTATCTGGTGACCAAGTTGATTAACAGATTTTAAAAGTTCCTAGTCAGATCAGTGCATCTAGTCCCCTGCCCCCCTAGGGGATCATTCATCATTATCATCATCATTAGCCTATCGCAGTCCTCACATACACACACTGTAGCATTGGTCTAGCGGTTGACGTATACGACTACCAATCAAGTGGTCTCGGGTGCAAATTCCGGGTCGGGCCAAAAAGTGTTACTAAATTTTTCTGAAAATAGAAATTTTTAATTACAGCTCGGACTTTGGAAATTGTCCGTCCCGTGTCTCGGACAGCGTGTAAAACTGTCGGTCAGATCTCTCCCCGATCGTGTCGGTTAATCGTCCCATCTGGTTATGAGAGAGAGGGAACAGAGAGCGCACCTGTGTTTGCGTACACTATAATATCTCCTCACACTTGTGCACTATAATATCTCCTGCGTGCGGCTGCAGCGGCCGTAATCGAACATTATCGCAGTTTACTGCTGGACAAAGACCTTTCTAATTGCACCATTTGGTCGATCCTCGGCTTCTCTTCGCTCATCCTCTCCATCTCCTCCTAATCATAGTTTTAAAATATCAGTGTAACATTTATTTTGAGGGAGAAAAAAATAATAATATATTATTATTATCCAGCTCCTGCCAGCCGTTTTGCGTAGATCATCATTCCACCTGGCCTGTGGACGTCCTACACTACATTTACCGAGACGCGGACTCAAGAACTATGTTACGCGGCTATATGGCAAGTCCACTGCCACTTCAGGTTGCTAATCCTGTTATTTTTTTTTTTATTTATTAAAAAGACAACTCCCGCATTAGGAATATACATTCCTGTGTCGCGGGGATCTTTACAAACAAACATGAAACGGACACAAAGTACAACCAGACTTAGAACAACAATTTATGACACAAAATGTTGTCCCATGTAGGATTTGAACCCACAACACTTGGTGCAGTAGGGAGTGGTGTGGTGACCACTGAACCCATTAGGCCAATCGTGCAGTCAATATATAATTATCATCCAAGACTGCCGAATCCCGATTGCCACAAGAACATCTGTGGCAATTGTTACGAGTAGTTTCAAGTCTAAAAAGTACGGCAATGCTCTATCTGCAAAACTTCGATATCACCAAGTACTCGGGTTTTAGAGTTTAAGATGATGTCAGTCCCTCCACGTGACTAATTAGAGTTCTAACAAAGCTATTATCGTAAATAGTGATGTTCATCTCTTTATTTTTATTTTTTTTATATATATTTAAGCTGCCAAAATGACTCTGCCCTGCCTGATGGAAGGCATGAGCAGAATCCAAGAGTGGTGGTCACCATCCTCAATGCGAAAAAGAACAATGCAGCATGGTGACCTACACTATGGCGGCCTGGGGGGAAAGGGGATGGTAAGGGGGATAGGGGGCGTTGGATTGGGGTATGGGCCTCCGGTATCCTCACTCACTCGATGAAACACAGCGTAAGCGCTGCTTCACACCGGTTTTCTGTGAGGCCGTGGTATCACTCCGGTCGAGCCGGCCCATTCATGCCGAAGCGTGGCTCTCCAATTTCGCCCTTAGGGTTGCGGAGTACCAATGTCAGTCGCTTAGTAGAAAAACTGATATTCAGGTAAAATCAGTAAAATTGGCGATACGTCTGATCGGTTGCCCTGTATTCCATAAAAACACAGGTAGCGATGTCAAATAATCTTAAGATAAATAAAGGCTAGGAATATGATGAAGGTTGCCAATTAAAAAATCTGCCCACTTGCGTCACTTAGGAACATCAGTCCAAAATGCCATGGTTCTGGATCTAGCTTTGCGTTGATCGATTAGTCAGCAAATCAGTCTATCAGTTCCTTCTCTTAAAGATGTGGATTGCTCAATGCTTATTCTCATAAAGAAAATAAATTATGCACCATTGTAACATTTATCGGCGTAAGTGACCCCACAAGGTTAAATATACGTAACTTATCTCACTACGTAGTATAATGAAAAAAGACAATGATGTTTCATTATCGAAAGTGACCTTTTATGAATGGCTATCAAGTAAATTAGATTATTATTTGGGAACGGAGTGGAAAATAACTTCGGATTTCCGGTTCCCGGTTTCCTAGGAGGCAAAGGTATGCCGTTCCACCAATTTCCACCAAAAACTATCCTGAATTCTAAACGCCTTAATTTGGAGAATATATAGGTAATTTCAAGGTTTAACGGATTAAACCTGGAAATTATCAATGCCTGTATCTTCTAATATGTCTTAATTTGTCGGAACACAGTGCCTTTCTAGGCCCTGTCTCGGGTAAGAAGCAACTTTCCTGCCGCCAATCGACCTAGTCAATACGTTACAGGTTGCAGCCCCTTTTCGTCTTCATGGGATCGGGTCATTACCCAATCACCTACAGCACTTTCTAATTTGCTATCAGAGGCCCCGACCTGGCTGATATAATCACTGTTATCAAAGTAAATAAGACCTAGATTATGTAGTTTATAATCTCTTTCATTTCGCCAAATCATCCGACCGATAAATGTTTGTTCTAGTGACGCAATATGCTGGTTTTTACAGAAGCTTAACCCGCTCAATTGTGGGCGTGATGAAATCATAAAAATATAAGGTCGGTTTGTAAATTTTAAGTGTACATTTTCATATTATATCAATCTTTCCACGGACCGACTGGCATAGAATCTCCACAACGTTAAGGGCGAACTGAATTCGACGGAAGAACTTGTCGTCAGTACGATTGAGGGCACTGACATCCCAATAACGATAACTACAGGTGTTCATTGCAACCGGGACCGACGGTTTAACGTGGTCTTCAAATCGCGGGCGTGAAACAACGCTATCTTCCATACTCCAGGCAGGCAATATAGGAAGTTATTATTAATAACTATTATATGGAAAGCTCCACTTACTTATATATTTACACGTACGTCGCAATATCTCACTACGCTCATTTTAACCCCAAATGCTTAATTAGTAATAAGATAAGAATATCGTCTTAGGTTGGCAACATATACAGGCCACTGACAGTCTTTTTGGCGCTTTTGTATTATACTCTCAATGCAAGCGGTGTTGCCATATCTAGTGTATTGTTATTCAGTTTCGATAGTTTGAGAGTTACAATTTCTCCACTATAATTGGTATCCGGGTCAATGGACACCGCGATTATAAAAGTCTCACGTGAAATATTGTGATTTTAATGTAGAATTAGGGCCAAGAAAATATTTTTAGATAAACAAGGTATAGAAATACGATAATACCACCTCTATTCATCGCCTGGGTGTCATATGAGTCGCTCAAGGGAATCAAAACGTAGGTTAAACAGTACTGCGAAGTGATGGACAATTTTACACAAATTCGTTTGCCGCCAAAACAGAGAAAGGTATCTATGAGGAGGCCTATATATCCTTCAGTGGATTCGTGATGCCTTTGATTAACATCTGTGCTTCGTTGTAAATATGTCCAGTAACGGTTATTGTAAACAAGATTGTACTTCATCCAAGTTAAAATAAAGTCGCTTTTCATTTACCTTTATCTTACGAGTTTACCTTCTGTACGTGTTTTAGATATAAAGTTTGGATGATAGTCAGCATTCCATAGTCCAAATAGGCATTAATTTCGTGTATTTTGATACTTAATTGTACAATGCCGTTAATATTTGCGATAAAGCTTTATCATATAACGTTATCAACCTTTGGGGGTTAATTACTTCATATAAGTGCTACTTTTGTGTATGACAACCGCTATCTGTATGTATAAAAATATATAGTTAACGATATTAATCGCTGAAAATATTTTTTATGGTATTTTACACGCTATGGTATTCCACAAAATTTCTACACCATCTAAAGGTTGGCTGGTAGAGAATGCCTTGGGCATTAAGCCCGCCGTTGTACATGTGTGCATGAAGTTTTAAAATAAATAAATAAATATAGGAGCAGACGAGTCACGTAATGCTTACATTCGTATAGTAAGTTAGTAAAGGGCCACGTTGATTTCAGTACTAACGGGCCGGACAACTGACGTGGTTGTCCTCGCACACAAGATCAACGATACAGCTTCCGTGCTGTCGAGTTTCGTTGGTGAGTGCAAGACCGGAGGTCCAATGATGCAGAAGCATTACTAGGCCGCCATGGTGTGGGTCACCACGCTGCATTGATGCATTGTCTGCATTCGCAATGAGTATGGTGACCACTATTGGATTGTGTTTATACTATTCATCAGGCAGTGTAGACTCATTTATGTAGCGCCAAAAATTCCTTAAAATCACATTGTTGTATCGATATTGAAAAGCAAAGGTTTACTATTACAGCAAGGTAACAATAGTTTGAGTTCTGTTACAGGTGTGTGACGCCTAGAAAGGGGCCACCTACAAACAATGGGTGGCACGAGGTATGTCGGGGTTCCAGAGTTTTCCTTCATTGGGTGCACCTGGTTCGCCGTCTCCTAGTACTCGCGATGGCGTGCGGTTTTAGCCGTCCGACGTGCCACAGGAGGTGGTATTCGATGGGATTAACGCACGGGAAAAAAAACTGGCTACGACACCGACAAAGTAACTTTGAACAAGCAATTTTAACGTGCCAGTTTTATCACAAACGAAGTGCAATACATTATAAATTAAAAAAAAATACACTTAAAAGTATCTCGTAAGTTCCTAAATAACACTAGTGATATCTGTTCCACATTTAAAGCTATAGCTTATTAAATTTATTTATTTAATTAAAAAAATATATTTTAAAGCCTATAATGGCTGCCGTTTACCCGTCTGTATACCGTGGTATAGCAAGTTACAACCACATTTGTAAGGAAAGGCCTAAATTCAGCAGTAAACTATTATAAGCTGTTGATTTATCATCCTCCGAGACTTTAACCACACTAGGTTACCCTTTATCGTGGTGGGTTTCTTTCATTCTACCACAATACGGCTTAATATGATAGATAGTATAGGCAGATAGTTACCTTTAAACGAGCAATTCTTCTATATATATGTATAATCTGAATCTCGAAAACGGCTCTATCGATTTTCATGAAATTTAGTACCTACATATGCAGTTCGGGGTGATAAATCGATCAAGCTAGATTCATTTTTAGAAAATCTTCCAGATAAACCGAGAAAAGCTATTCAGGTAATTCCAGTTGTTTACGTTGAACGACTGCAATCAAACCTCCACTATCTAAGTAGTATACGATATCGAAGTTAATGATTACGGTCATTATTCACCTGTACATAATACCTGTGTAATAACACATCATTAGGCGTCGATATTATTGCTTCGTCATGAAGTACATTATGTAGACAAAAACATACGATCATTATTTACAACTCTTTAAATTACTTTGATATTGATCTACAGTGAGCGAGGTTATATGACGTCAGAGTCATGGTGTTAGCAGAATAATTTATCTAGAATAATTATTTGGTTTAAACAAAATTTATGTAGGTGACTTACCACCGTGGTGGCTAGAGTGTAATACACCAGAAATGGATAGAAACGATAAAGACATCAGAGGATGTCGATCAAGGCTACAGAGCGCCAACAGTTGGGTAATTTTTAGTGGGCAAACTATATCCTAGCTCCAACGTCCCAAAGGAGCTGGTCGAGCTGGATAACTGGATAACTGAAAGGATTTTAGTTCAACAAAATGGTCTTTTAAAAAAAATCCTAAGTTGCAGTAGGTACATGGATGAAAACAACATTCATATTCAAAAAAAGCCACGAAACACATCTTAATATTACGTGAGATGAAAGAGCAAGTTGGAACCGTGCCAAACCGAGAGGGATGCACTCTTTTCAGACTAAAAGCACCTACTACACCTCTAGTTATGTAGAAGTAGAAATTCTAGTATTATGTAAACCGTGGCAAGGGAAATAATGAACTATTTTTTATAACAAGTAGTTTATAACGGTAGAGGACCTGCGTAGGTTACACTTACAATTGTAATTATAGACAGCATTTAATAACCCTAAGCCGCCACACTACGGTGGCGAGAACAATGTTTATTGAATTGTATTAAATAGTAATAAATAATTAAAAAGAATAAAACCCGACCGCGTCAATATTATATATAAAACATTCTTTATTTTAGTACCACACTCGATGTATTTGGAAAACATTTTTTTAGATTATTTTTTGGCTCCAAATCCTTAACTGTTTTTTTTTATTTTGATAATTGTGACTCCGGGTACCGCTGTCACTCTCACGACTAAGACCATTTTATTGACACTACTCACATAAAACTACGACAAGCCGTTTAGGCTCTAGGGTGTGCCAAATGAATTTTTAACAAAGAAAAACAGCATTTTAGCCTTGATATTGGGCAAAAAATTTTCGTAGACCAACATCTACAGTTAAGCCAGGAGGATTAAAAACACCCGTGTTAGAAAATAACCCAACGAGGTGTTATATTGATAAGATAATCAGCATAGCGAGCTGCTTTTACGTAATTACACATAAAATGATAACAGGGGACGGTTCGATAGAGTTATCTACAGGACAATTTTGCACAGTCACAATTCGTTTGTATATTTTAGCATAGTCATGCCCTCTATCAATGAATTAGTGATTAATGTTTTCAATTTCCTTTGCTGTGCGACACTTCAGGTCGTATCATATGATATTGCGTTCCTAAATGGATAAGATAAAGGGTATGTATGTCATCTTCCGAAACAGGTAAATTTTTACGTAATATAAAATAAAATAGCTGATATGTTTATGAGAAAGAAGAAGTAATTCGTAGAGAAGTTTAAAATATTAGACATATTTTACGCCTCCTAATGCAGTTTTAGCAATACATAGAATGATTCCAGGGGAAGGTTTATATAAATATTTTCGGATATCTAACACAAAATGCCATCTAGTCCCAGGCTAAGCAGAGCTTACGTTATGGGTACTAGACAACTGATATAAATACATATATACTTTTTTGTAAATACATACATATTACACATAGAAAGCAACTAAACTCCAGACAAATATTTGCAGATGATTGAACCTGAGCACAGCAGTCACATACGCTACCACTGCGCCTGTGAGGCAGTCAAATATACATATATGTGTAATACATGCATATTATAAAATAGTAGAGAATATCCGACCGGCCGGCAACGCACTTCAGACGGCTCTGGTGTGGCAGCAGTCCATGTCCATCAGCCGATACGTCTGCTCGTTTGCCCACTCCGTTTTGGCCAAATCCGTTTTGTTAAGAGAGGCGTACCTTCAGCAGTGACCAGTTAAGCGCTGTTGATAAAGATACCATATTGTTGAGTATTCTTCTCTTAAACGGGGAATAACCCTGAATCAGAAGAATTTCTCCCCTATAAGCTACAGCCTATTCGAGGAACTTAGCTAATTAGTCTTTGTTTTTAGTATCTTATTCTTTATCAGACATGTATATAATATTCGATACATGCGGATCTGATAAACAATTAGCTATCATCAGCAAGTATTACTATATCTTGGAAATGAACTCACAAATAGAACACGTAGCGATCATATCCAACCGCTTAAGATTACCATCGGTGCAATTTGAACTTTGGAAAATTATAAGATAATAGATATATTTAGCTTTTGCCCGCGACTCTTAAAGAAAAAGAAAAAGTAATGAAAGGGGTCTTTAGATAGATAGATAGAAAACTCTTTATTTGTACACCGAAATACAGATATAAAAAAAGAACAGAAAATGGCAAATGTATAATGTACAAAGGGCGGCCTTAATGCCGACAGCAATCTCTTCCTCAACCTTAGGATGGATCAAACAGTATCGGAAAGGCAGTAGTTGACGGTGCAATGAGTTTTGAAAAATTATAATTTTATATAATTTCTTATTTAATATAATACCAACTATATAATATAATACTTTATTATAGTAACACAACCAAACTCACAGTGGTAAACTTAATTTGCCATTAAATGTTTGTTTTAATCAATGGGGTGATAAATGAAAGGCAAAATACTAGTTTAACACATACACGGCCATCATATACATATGGACGGTAGAAATCGCAAGCAAAATCTAGTTTCTAATATGTTTAGAGGTCGAAAGTTGAAAGATCCTTTGTTAAGTTTTAAGTGCTTAATACTGAACCTCTTTCTACAATCACTAATGCGTTTATTCTCTAGTATTATTGGTTAATATCTTATTTTGACGTGACTTAGCGCTCAAACACGTCATTCTCATACATTTGTTAATTTGCTATTATCGTTTACGTTTGACTTGACTAGAGGGCAGGAACGAAATTATAACTGTCAAAGAAACGTAGACATAAAAGGCAGACAGAAAGACTTTATTTATTCAATTGAAATGACTCACGACCCTGTATCAATAGTGTTTAATGGGAACAGGCAGGGTGGAAGGAATTAGTCATCCATAAAACGTTGTACTATTGTACGAGACGCAAGTATCGATTGATAAACTGACATTTACACCCACACACTGTTACATTACAAGCCATCAAACAATATTATTTTCAATAATAGATTTTAAGCTGTATTCAATATCCTGTTGATTATAGGTCGATTGTGATAACTCCAGGTACTGTAGTACTGCTGCTGGTAATAAAGAATTTAACTAAAGATTTTTAACCCTACTTCTGATAGTGATTATGGTACATGAGACACCTGTCAAGAATTTCAAGTCTGACATTTATTGGGACTTGCATTTCCCTCAGAATAAGCGAAAAACAATTTTTGTAGGACAGTAGCGAATTCATTAAATGGTGTTGCATTTGGAAATCTACACAACATTCCTTGTTTGTCTCGGCACAAAGACGTCCACTATTGAACTTGGGACTCCCACAATGAATAATAATAATAAACATTTCGGATACCTAAACACACAAACCTATCTAGTCCCAAACTAAACAGAGCTTGTATTATGGGTATTAGAAAACCGAGATGAATACATAAATACTTTTTTTTTATTAATACATACACGCTATACATAGAAAACATCCAAACTCCGAAACAGGATTCGAACCCGAGACCTCATGGACAGCAGTTGCGTACGCCACCACTGCGCCACCGAGGCAATCTTCGTTCTTTCACAAGGTTTGTTACAGCAACGGGTTCTGTGTCGCCATCATCTAAGGACTTCTCGTAAACTTCATCAGGTCTTGTAAGTACCCATATAGTCACCTGATACGCGCTCTTCACTCTAGAGCTTTTGGCCCTCATTTCTCAGAGCAAGTATTAACCATTTAATTTCAGTTGAAATTGTTTTTTAAAAGGACTGGAAGAACATGAGCAATAATTTCTAAAAGACTTATTTGATGTTATTGGACAGTCAGAGCGTTTAGCGTTATCGAAGATCTGGCTAACCCATCTAAATATAAAACGAACATATAAATCACCATGTTGTATGGCCCCATGCGTTACCCGAACATGTTCAAACAGGTCTGACCAAGACGACCCATGAATACGACTTGAGACGGCCATGAATGGCAGATAAGTGTAAAGATAATAATATTTTATTGTGTTTTTTCTTATCAAAACGTAAATACCCTTTTTGAGCAATATTTATGTATCATACATGAGATTAGGGTGTTAGATTTTTATTTACTAATATTGCATATAATTAAATAAATTACTGTAAGTCCCACCCTACAAACAGAAATGAACATAAGGTATCTTTTTATCCTATTTTTTAATTTATGGCAATAATTTCGATTTTTGATCCGTTGACTTGAAATTCAAAGATTTTAACTAAATTATTTCTTCAATGCATTTCTTCACGAAAAAATGCAGTGAACAGTGTGGAGGAGCGGATATCATGTCCCTCCAACACAAATGGAGGATCCTCCGACCAGGCGAGGTGATCATGCCTGGCGGGCCACTGCCCAACGGTTGATGTTGGGAAGTTGTATATATGTTAAACGGCACGAGAACTTTTATTGCACGTTGCAGGATTGGTAGTTTCTTTGTTTCCTTCGTTATTCCATAGTTCGACGTATTTTCGGCAGATGGCGCTGTAGTATATTTGTGTTTTACTGTATGTGGAAGTCACCCCAAACAGTATTCTCTCGTTCCAAATTAATTTCTAAAAGACGTTCTAAGCGAACGATGATAAAATACCGGCACATTGAGAATCTTCTTTCTGAAGTTGTTTAAAAATAACTCTGATGCGGTATCAATATCATGGAATTTCCCATTATCTAAAGATTGTCTTATTGCGAAGTTAGCTTTATTTTCAAGTGTATTTAACAAAGAGAGTATCTTGCCATTGCCTGTTTTGTGGCATATTGTGATAGGTAGTAGAGTCACGCTGATGTTTGCATGGACGTGCCGGCCTAACTACCATCTCGCAGAAGATCAACCTAAAATAACAGCATTCGAGGTATCATGTTTCGTTGGTGACTGTGAGACCGGAGGCCCAATGATGCAGAAGCATCTTAATAACATTGAAATTTCTGCATTCGTAATTAGTATAGTGATTTTGTGTAGTTTCTTATGCATGAGTAGAATGCAGGAGTAGTGGACTCTTGCACTCTGCTCATGCATAAAAAAAGTTGCACTAATGACAACTGATTAACAAAACTCCTTTGAAACGAAAAAACGTCATTGTGCCCCAAAGGCTTGCTAGCGTTTGTGACTCCCAAGTTGCGGGCGTTTATGGGCTGTTGTTGTCACTTTCTATGAGGTGACTCGTCTGCCCATGTACCCGTTCTATCGTCGATCGTCTAGTCTTCTCAAAATTTGAGTTCAATCGGTGAATTTGTGAAATTGTACACAAACTTATTTTTATGCATGAGCCTGCTAAAGTAACTTTACTTTGCCTGATGGAAAGCATGAGCAGGATCCAAGAGTAGTACCATATTCATTGCGAATGCAGACAATGCAATATGGTGACCCACAATTCACGCTCCGTTTTAAGCACATGGGGCTAATCATCATCAGGGATGCAAAATGGTGACCACACTATGGCAGCGCATTGAGATGCTTCAGCATCATTGCATCATGCACAAATCAACAGTTTTATATTATTATATCGATAATTAAAATAATATATTATTATTAGAATTGCGCTTAAAAGCGATAATATAGTATGATCTCTTGCAGATTAGGTATTAATTTTCCAGACATACATTTACGTCTTTATCCTCTTAGGTGTAAATGGAACTGTGTGTTCAAAATTAAATTTGTTTTATTCATTGGCAACGGAAAAGTCTGTTACCATGAACCATATCTTCGTGGGAGAGCCACGCTTCGGCATGAATGGGCCGGTTCGACCGAAATGATACCACGGTCTAACAAAAAAACGGTGTTAAACAGCGCTTGCGCTGTGTTTCACCGAGTGAGTGAGGTAGCCGAAGACCACAACAACCCGAAACACACTTTTGACGTCTACCATCAGGCGATACGTCTGCACGTTGGTACCCAATTCCATAAAAAAACCGTAGCCATTTAATTTTTAAATAAGCACACTTAGATAAATTAACAATAGGTACAGGAATTAATACAGCCCAAGACCGATATAGTTGGCGCTCTTTGGGATTATACACTTCGTTCAACAGATGTCGGCAATTGGATGATATATAAAATATATAAGTGGTGGTACAGAAACTCGGACTTTGTGATGTTCTCAATAAAAAAACACCCTAGGGTGTAAAAAAATAATTGATACAGGTTTTACTAAGGCCTTAGACCGGTCTAAGGCCTAAGTAGGATCTGTATCAATTATTTTGGTACTACTATATAATGACTAATTATTTTTGTTTTACAAATAGAGAATACTTTTACAAGTCAGTCTTTAAAGAGCTCGACATTTCCCAGGTGGATCTGCCGATATTCTGAGAAGAAACTTATTTGTCCTTAAAGTTTAGTTAGTAACATAATCCTCTCTCAATTTGCCTAATCGCTATCGATGGCGCGCAACGAACTTCTTACCATCTACAAAACAAGATATGTCTGTGAAAGAAAATGGTAGAAGACAACATTTTCCGACAGAACTAGAACATACAAAGAAAATAATGAGGTAGGCTTTGTGTAATCATCAATAAAGTACACATATGTAGTACTTGTCGTAATAATGTGTCGTATATTTGTGCGTGCGTCATGCAAACCTCGCTTCTAAGTCGTGAATAAATGTGTGTGTTTGTAAGGGTGGTGGCATACATATGTGAATTGGAACGTTTGTTCGTTTTGCGAATGTTCGTTACAAAGGGGCCACTTTTTTTAAGAACGTCATCCATATTGGGAATATAAGACCTGTGAACTACAAACATACATGAAACGGACACAAAAAACACCCAGACTTAGAACAACACTTGTAAATCACAAAGTGTTCTCCCATGTGGGATTTGAACCTACATAGGACGCACCACAAAAAAAGCCCAAATTGAAGATAGTTGTTTTATATCACTGTGAAAATATGGCTTCTCCTTAATATCACTGCAATGGAATAATAATCGCCTGATTGTAAGCGATTACCGCTGCCAATGGACATCTGCAACACCACAGGCGTCACAAGTGCGTTGCCGGCCTTTGCGGGATGGGAAAGAGAGTGGGGATGGGAAGAGGGGCTGGGTTATGGGCGTCCGGTATTCCCACTCACTAGGTGAAACACAGCGCAAGCGCTGTTTCACGCCGTTTTCTGTGAAGCCGTGGTATCACTCCGGTCGAGCCAGCCCATTCATGTCGAAGCGAGGCTCTCCCTCGGTAATTTTAAAAATACTGTCAGTAATTCAAATATCAAACGTATTTAGACAAATTTTCATGCAACCTGGCATCTAGGGATTTTTTTATACTTACGATTTTATCATGTCACAAAAAGCTTACGAAGACATACATAACTTGGGAGCAAATACTTAAAAAGATTGAGACGTTATGGAATCCATTATTTCTTTAAGACTATTTGTATTTGAAATTCAGTGAAAACATTAACTATTTCAGAACCCCGAACGTAGCCTGAAGAACGTGTTGTCTTTTTTTATGGAATATGGGGCAAACGAGCAGACGTATCGCCTGATGGTAAGCGATTACCGCCGCCCATTGCCACTCGCAACACAAGAGGCGTCACAAGTGCGTCACCGACCTTGGGGGATGGGAGGGGATAAGGGACATGCCTCCGGCATCCTCACTCATTCGGTGAAACATAGCGCAGGCCCTGTTTCACACCGGTTTTCTGTGAGGCCGTGGTATCACTTCGGTCGAGCCGGCCCATGCATGCCGAAGCGAGGTTCTCCCACAGGTTTCTTTTACACCTACTTACACACAACTCAAATAATAAAAAACTTAAAATAGTTTTATTTAATAAGCCTTTGACGTAAGTGTGGCACCGGGTTTATCGCTTGAGATATCTCAGACAGACATGACAAATGTATGGGTGTGTGTGTGTGTGTGTGTGTGCTTAAAAAGTATGCTTTATCATCACCCGTATTGACTTCAGGATGACGTAACATCTCATGATGAGAGACTGAAATTCTGTTCTATCAAGTATATAGTTTTATCTGATAGTCTAACTATTTTTCACGGCTTCGTTTGTTTGATTTCCTCTATATTACTTTGAAAAAATTCATTCAACCATTTATCGCTTATTTAACCCCTTTAGGGTTCCAAATTCTTTCAGAATTACCGCTCCAGGCTACACCTGGTGCCCCGGCTGTTGGTACCCGAAATGGCGTGTGGTTTTGAGTAGGTTTCATTCCGAAAGCACCCTAACTGTAATAAGAAAGAATTCTCCAGAAATACGGGTGAAACTTCTAAAAGTCCAGTGTTAGTGCTACAACATAAAAACATCAGCTTTATTAGGTTCTGCGTTGATGAATCTGTTAATCGGTAAGAAATTCTATATGTAAACATATAGAATTTCTTTTAATTTAGGTAATTTATGGGAGTGAGGTTGACATTCACTTGGCAAATGTCCAATTGCTGGATAGCATCTAGATTAACTTTTGGTAAGCGAATGTTTATAGGAAATGTTAACCTATTGCAATCGTAAATCCGTATATTTATTTATAACCTTGGATTTTCTTATTCTAAACTACATTTAATATAAAGAAACTGAGTGTTGTCAGTGTAAACTTACTCATATAAGAAAATACTTTAATATATAGAAAATACTTTCGGTAAGAACCGATAAGTACTTTTTTCAACGTGTGGAAACACCCACGGGCCGTCACACCACTAGGGTTTGCGGCGGGGCGGTGTGTCGGAATCGAACCGACTAAAACCACACGGTGAGCCGCTCTGCGCCTGAGACGGGAGGGGTCCGGGAACTGTTGTTATTAACACATCTGGACCAGGTAAGGACCGTACTAGCACTACCTATATTTGCATGTATGTCCTTTGCATTAATTATGCATAATTTGGCCTGACATTATTCACCTTTACCCAAAGAAACGTACTAAGAAAGAATTTTATATCCTGTAATTTTTTTTGTAAGTTTTAATGACTGTTCATTACTCAAAACAAGTTTTTCTGAAACAAAAAAGAAAATGTATCGGTAATTACTTGATAACATTTTCATATGACTATACGAATCTATAAACACTTTGAACACCAAGACTACAGACCAACATGGCAACTTACGGACAGGTTTGCTCTATATTCAGCTTCCATTCATCCATTCATTCTTCAGAGTACGAAAGAAATATACATACAGAATTATGTACCCATTATTCTAATTAATCTATTCAATCGATCTATTCAGCAGTGGGGACGCACTGCTGAACGAAGGCTTCCTAATTACGTTAACTATATCGGTTTTTTGCAATCCTCATGTATACTCTGCTAGCAAACTTAAGTTGTCGGTCTATCATACAAACAAACAAAACAAACAACAACCCATAATGTCCCACTGCTGGGCTCGGGTCTCCTCTCAGGAGAGGGTTAAGGCCATTCGTCCCCACGCTGGCCAAGTGCGGGTTGGGGACTGGCAAGAATACGTTGTGGCTACGTAAATCTTGCCGT
Source organism: Hyphantria cunea (assembly GCA_003709505.1). Classification (NCBI taxonomy): domain Eukaryota; kingdom Metazoa; phylum Arthropoda; class Insecta; order Lepidoptera; family Erebidae; genus Hyphantria; species Hyphantria cunea. Next base: position 255,464 of record PKRV01000906.1, on the reverse strand, counting down.
TGGATGTTTTTAAGCCGCCCGAAGGCCTCCAACTAAGCTTCACGACTGTTATCGTATGATAACAACCGGGACCGACTGCTTAACGTGACCTCCGAATCACGGAGACGCTCATGGTAACATGCCACCAGCGGTCACCCATCCAGGTACTGACCGCGCCATCGTTGCTTACCCTCGATGATTGTTTCTAATCACAGAGTGCAACTGGGCTATGAGCGCCCTATCATACTCAAAAAATATTACTCTCCTGGTTTAGTCGAATATAAAATATATTTACGATATACATAAAGATTATGCTGTATCATCTCTCAGTTAGCAAGGATTTGATAATTGTAGGTAAGTACTGTGCGAAAATAGCAAACAAGTAAATCAAAGTACCAAACTTCGCCGTCAATGATTTTTGCTAATCATTGTTTATAGAAGTACTCATAACCCAGTTGCACTCGATGATTAGAAACAATCTTCAAGGGTACGCAACGACGGCGCGGTCAGCACCTTGATGGGTGATAGCTGGTGGCCCTATATCGTGAGCGTCTCTGTGAACCTGTGTCTCAAACAAAGTAAAGCTTGAACTGCTTGGTACTAAACAACTGATATAAATACATATATATTTTCCTTGTAATACATACATGTTATGCATAGAACACAACCTCCGAAACAAATAGTCTAGTCCAACGAGGCAGTCAAACAAACACAAAATGAGACAAAGTTATCAGTATCAGACTTCACAGTGGATTTTGCAAATCATGGTTGATAGTAACATTTATGTAGACATCCCTCATGTGATAAAAAACTGATAAAAAATTGCAAAACATTGTGCAATATGATAACAATTATTATTCATTTCGTTTTTATGGACGCGGGAGGTTCGTTATCGGGTAATCTGACACTCGAACCCCTACTGAATCGATATCTCAATCGATTATACTTATTTATAAATAACAATATCGATTTTTAATATCACTTACTTCAATGTGTTTCAATCATGATACATTGAAATCCAACACCATTTAGTTTTAAAACTGATAGTACTATGAAAGCTAGATGGACTTAGGATACTTATATACCGATATAAAGGTATTAGAAAGACGCTGAATTTCAACACGGTTGGCCGGCTCGACCGGAGCGGTACTTCCCCCGCACAGAAGATCAACGTAAAATGACAGCGTTCGTGCGGTCATGATTCGTTGGTGAATGCGAGGCCGGACGCAATGAAGCAGAAGCATCACTAGGCCGCCAAGTGCAAGTCACCATGCGGCATTGAAGCGTTGTATATGTATGTATATTGTGTGGGTTTGCCCACCTTTTGATGCAGTGTGCCTGGTTTGGTTAAATGCATCTGTTTTTATGATTGGTTGAAACCTGGGAAGAAACTAACGTCTAAGATACAGGCTCGGCCTAGTTTAGACGTTAGTGATCATAGCCATATTGTAGACACCCAGTTTAAGATTATATCATAGCATGTATCTGGTTATAAGAAAGCAATTGTATTGTCGTGGTGTTGGTATTATATCAATAAAGAATTATTATTATTGTCAACATTCGCCATTAAGTATGGTGATTACCACTTTTGGATTCTGCTTATGCTTTCCACCAGGCAGAGTAGTCACTGACGGTCCCGTACATAAAAAAATATGATATCAAGACCTCAGTACAACAGTCGTATACGCTAACATTGTACCACCACGGCACAGAGGCAGTGAATAAATATATAAAAGTTTCGTTTAAGTTATGGACGCGGAACAATATGTAAGGCAATTTATTTGACTATCGCCTGCTTAAAAATAATAGCGTGCTGCATTACTACTACATGTAATATTAAATATACGAATAACTTTAATGTTTTTGTGTATAAAAAGGTTGTTCGAGTTGCACGAATGGCTTAGTATTTGAAGCTGCCACTTCACTGTTTCCTACTGTGCTTCGGGATTGTGAGTTCGCACCCAAGGGAAGTGCATACAAATAGTTGCTCTGAATTTGGGTGAGTTCTTTGTGTACCTTCATGTGTGTTTGTAAAATCTCCGCGAAGTTGCGGCACAAGATATATTCACTACCAGCTGAGCGCCGTGGTGTTACACGCGGGACGGCACTAGTCTATAAATAGTAGCCTAAGTTACTCCTTGTATTATCAGTTAATCTGCTAGTGAAAGTCTTGTAAAAATCGGTCCAGGCACTTCTAAGATTAAATGCAACAAACAGATAGAAAGACAGATTTTTTTAATGTAAGTGTGAATATACCTACTTTCATATGCATTTAGTGAAAATCTTACAACAAGCTCTACAAATAGACACTTCAATTTTATTTCATCAACAATCCATATTGTCCCATTGCTGGGCTCGGGTCTAGTCTCAAGAGAGGGTTAGGACCTTACGTCCGCATGCTGGCCAAGTGCGGGTTGGGGACTGGCAAGACTACGTAGAGGCCACGTAATCTTATCATTGGATGTTTTTAAGCCGCCCAAAGGCCTCCAATTACGCTTTACGACTGTTATCCTATGATAACAACCGGTACCGACTGCTTAACGTGACCGAATCACGGAGACGCTCATGGTAACATGCCACCAGCGGTCACCCATCCAGGTACATACCGCGCCGCGTTGATTACCCTGGTGATTGTTTGCAATCACCGAGTGCAACTGAGCTATGAGCGCCTCAATTTTATTTGTTTGTCTTTGTTTGTCTCTGGCAGTCGTGGATAAACTCGCAATTAAAAACAATTTGGCCACTGACATTGATTTAGTTCCATGGAAAAACCCTACCGTCTCGAGGTCACGTTGAAATGTGACAAGGTGACGGCTACTGTTTACACATCGTAGAAAAAATCCCATCAAATATATCCTCATGGCAAAACAAAGGGCTTGTTTTGTGTTTCCAGGTCAATGGTTCAGGGTTTTCATAAAATATCTATTACGTATCTATAGAAATAAATAAAATTGCAGTGTGTTTGTTATATTAAAATTACAGCTTTTTAATAAATGCATATGTATGTATACACGGAATATATGTATACCAAATAATATTTTTTTCAATTTATGTCGTAGTAAAAATAGCAACATTCAGTGATAACATAGTCTTTTTTTTAGAATTGTCCCGGATATTTGATAAGTTTCTATCTGGCAACCCTAAGCGGAACATAAAAGAAATCTAAGTTTAGCCGTTCCGTAGTAGAGTCAAAGCCGACCCAACCTAGTTTAGGAAAAGCGGTCGGAGGTAGAAGAAGGCTTTGAGGTCTCATGAGTAACAATTCAATATCATAATCTATTGTATTATATACATGTAAAATAAAATAAATTTGTAATTCTAGACTGCTGTGTCCGACAGGATTCATAATTGTATGTTACAACATCTTTAACATCTTTGTATATGATGATGAAGTGCAATAAACAACTTGAATTCAATATATTTTTTTATATATACATACTAGCAACCCGCCCCAGCTTCGCACGGATTCATGACGGAAAATATAATAGACCAACCCGTGCAACTTTATCGGCGTCTCTGAAAAGTAATTAATTTTCCCTTATTTTATTATATTTTTCATCGATGCTCCTATTGGTCTTAGCGTCATAATATAAAGCATTCTTCGATAACTGTGCTATCAAATACTAAAAGAATTAGCGAAATTGGTCCAGCCCACGTTCAGGGAAATAGGGATTCATTTTTAAATATATAGGTAGTTCACGAGGTATTTTGTCAGACTATTGTTACCTACATAGGAAGTACACCCTACCCACGTTTTATAAATATGTAGTTACAATGATATTGTCACTAATGATTCTCAAAACATAATGCGTTAAGTGTATATGTAGAAACAATATTAATGTTAAAACAATAGCTGTCACGATATTTATTTTAAATAAGACGAAACTCAATAGGCTTCAATGCTGAAGTCATACATATATCCGTATATATACAGACTCTGTATAATCCTACTAATATTTTTTTAGTATGGATGGATTTTTGTGACTCTTTCACGTAAAAATTAATGAAATTTACATCAGAATAAAACGTAGGCTACAATTTTTATAGATATAACCCCCACGGCGTTGCCAGCGGTTACAGCAACAAACGCGGGTAATACTGCGGGGCTCAGCTAGTAAGTAAATAAAAATCTCTATTTATACCGTAGATGCCATAAGAGTAAGTCATCTAAGTGAACTAAACAACAGTATCTCTGTACCCTGGGAATGCCACGCTTCAGCATGAGTGAGCCGGCTCGACCGGAGTAACTCCACGACCTCATAGAAAACCAGTGTGAAACACTGTTTGCGTTGTGTTTCACCGAGCGAGGATCCCGGAGACCTATACTTCAACCCCCAAAGGCCGGCAACACACTTGTGACGCTTCTGGTGTTGCAGGTGTCCATGGGCGGCCGTAATCGTGATCCATCAGGCGATACGTCTGCTCGTTTTTACCTCTAATTCCATTAAAAAAACATTGCTAAGGAAGCTAAACCGACACGCAATCTTTGACGTCGAAACGTTAACTCCTTCATAATTAAAGACCTATGTCCCTGCGTAATTTAGAATACATCTCACCCAGTTCTTCAACATTTTCGATGAAGAATGTGAATGCTGTGTTCTGCAAACGTTTGTTTCGGAGTTTGGGTGTTTTCTATGTATAATATGTATGTATTTACAAAAAAAAGGTATATATTTTATTTATTTCAGTTGTCTAGTACCCATAACACAAGCTTTGCTTAGCTTGGACTGGATGGCGTTGTGATAGATGTCCGAAATATTGGAGTATGGGCCTCCGGCTCCGGTACCCTCCACTCACTCGGTGAAACACAGCTCAAGCGCTGTCATACACCGGTTTTCTGTAAGGCCGTGGTATTACATAGCTTTAGCCGACCCATGCCGAAGCGTGGCTCGCCCAGGTCCAACTTTTTTTTGCTAGGTTGTATGCGGATACATATTTACCGCTTGGCAATGATCTTTTTTATCAACTGCATAGTTCCGTATCCGTGTTTTATTACATTATTTCAATAAAGTTTATTGACTTTTATACAATGCCTGGTTTTTTTTATTTACACTAAAGTGAACAGTTACTTAAGTGAAATAATTTATAGTCTCGATTGCTGGCACTTGGTGGATAATCGAATAACGGAATAAAAGTACAAGTGATGCAGAAGTATCTCAAGAAGCAAAGCAAGTGTTGGTCCGCGCTTGATCGTCTGTCATTCGCAATGAGTACGTGACAACCACTCTTGAATTCTGCTCATGTATCCAGCAGGCAGAGTAGAATCACTTTGGCTTAGTGAGTTACCCTTAGTGAGTTTATGGAAGAGAACATATTACCTACTGTATATTTGTATGATAAGTACAAATATACAGTAGGTATATTTGTACTTATCATACAATGATAAGTACAAATATATCTACTGTATAAGCATAAGTGCCGACATCTTGACTAACGCACGTAGTCAAGATGGCGGCACAGCAACACGTTATATTGGTACAAACTTATAATATTCTTCAATGAAGAAATGAATGTTGTGCAATATTAAAGGTTTATTACGCCGGATGTACCATTGTACAAAAAGAGTACAGACGTCTTAAATAATAAATATAAATAAGTTCAGACATTTTAGCACACAACGCCATCTAGTCCCAAACTAAGCGAAGCTTGCACAATGTGTACTAGACAACTGATATTAATACTTATATACTTTTTTTTGTAAATACATACATATTATACATAGAAAACACCCAAACTCCGAAACCAATAGCGGTGCGCCGTACAGCGCCATCGACCGGACAACCCCCGTGAAGACGCTTCTCGTTGCGAACTTGAGACAGACTCTAACCCAACCCGTCTGGTACGTGGTGTCATCATTATCAGCCCCTAGCAGTCCACTGCTAGACATAGGCCTCTCTTAAAACACACCACAGAGCCCTTTCTGCTGCTTCTTGCATCCAGTCGCTGCCAGCCCTGCTATGCAAGTCGTAGAATAGAATAGAATAAACTTTAATGTACACCAGTTAAAACAGTTTACATTCAGGAGCATAACATATAAACGACCATGTACATGTCGCACCGCATCTTTTTCGTTTTCTTTTTTTCTTTAATATATACTAGTTTAAACCGTGGAACCGCCCACGTATATGACGGCTGTCGCAGCAAATAGTAGCCTATGTGTTATTCTGATGTCATCAGCTATATGACTGTAAAGTTTCATCCAAATCCGTTGAGTAGTTTTTACGTGAAAGAGTAATAAACATCTATTCCATACAAACATTCGCGTTTATAATATTAATAGGATTTGTCCTCTAAATATCTTTTTTTTATGGAATAGTCGGCAAACGAGCACACGTATCGCCTGATGGTATACGATGGTATACGCTTACCGTCGCCCATGGACACCCGCAATACCAGAGGTGTCACAAGTGCGTTGCTGGCCTTGGGGGATGAGGGGAAGGGTTGAATTATGGGCCTCCGGTATTCTCACTCACTCAGTGAAACACAGCGCAGGCACTGTTATACACCGGTTTTATCGGTATCACTTCGGTCGAGCCGGCCCATGCATGTCGAAGCATGGCTTTCCCATGTAAAATATTCATAGCCTTGTCTCTTGTAGTGCCACAATTATTGGTTTTGATTTTTGATTTTTTTTCTCACATTACTGTAACTGTTCACACGCGTGTTTGTGTACCCCAATAGTGTAATCGATAAAGTGTAGATAAAGGGGAGGATTGTAAACCAGCGTTAAGAGTTACCATGACTTTGCTGTAGGCTCTTAACATCGATGAATATACGCCCCTTGCCATCTTAGAAAGTATGTATGGAAGTTTCTTTTTTTATGTATTTTGAAGGCAATATATGTTTATTATTATCTTGCCAGAGAGCGTCTCACACTACATTTGCCAAGAAGTAATATACCAAAATCTTCATTTTAATTAGAAGTCTATGTATAACAATGAACTGTTTGTTGTTGGATGATCTTTAACAATGTCAATGAGCGTAAAACATCCATGGTCAAGCCGTATGTGGAGCAGAACACGTTAAAACCGGAGTACTAAAAAGCAGCTTTAATCGATCTCGAATCCCAGTACAGTTACTAGCAACCTTGAGCACAAATACCTTTATCTTGCTGCAATAGCAAACAAGATACCGTGGGTTCTTTATTGCCCTGGTTTTAATTACAGGGTCTACATACTGACATGGATATATTACGATTAAATGTAGTCTTTAGGATGGTGGATGATCAGAGTACTGTACTTTCAAATTATCCGAGGTTTAGTAGTGTTTTTTTTATGTATTAGCTGCCAAAATGACTCTGCTCTGCCTGACGGAGAGCATGAGCAGAATCCAAGAGTGGTGGTCACCATCCTCAATGCGAAAAAGAACAATGCAGCATGGTGACCCACTGAAAAGATATGTTTAAAAATCATTGGGAATTGTTATGAAATATATTACTGGTGTAATAATACTACTATTATATATTGACTGCCTCGGTAGCCTAGCGGTAGCGTATGCGACTGCTGTTCCTGAGGTCTCGGGTTCGATTCCCAGGTCGGATCAAATGTTTGTATGATCTGCAAATATTTGTTTCGGAGTTTGGGTGTTTTCTATGTATGATATGTATGTATTTACAAAAAAAAAAGGATATAAGTATTATATCAGTTGTCTAGTACCCATTTTTTTTTTTTGACGTTCTGGTATGCCTTTACGCACTTCGCTCCCCCCCTGCGGGTGCAGGGGGTTCGCTTTGTGTGGGACTCCTGACTGACACCAGCCAGACTAACCACTAAACCACCACGGTGTGCCACTCTGCGCCTGAGACGGGAGGGATCCGGGAACCGCTTTCTTACGCCATCCGGACCCCTCCCAGCGCCAGCCCGCACTGAAGCGGGCTCCGTCTCCGATGGTAAACTCTCAAGGTGGGCGACGTACGGCACACGCGTAACGTCGCCCCCCCTCGCGGTTGGCCTGTGAAGCGAATGGAGGGGAAAACCCGTCCCGCCCATCCGCGGCCACACTCAAGGCGGCATGAGGCGCTGGTAGGCGCACCTCCACCGCCCGGTTCGCCGGCGGCGGATCGGGTCCGAGTGGAGATCGTCCTCCCGGGCCTTCTCCGCCGTCTCCTTCTGCGAGATGACTTCCTCGCAGAAGGTCGCGACCGCGGTAAAACTGCTCTCGCCGCCGGCCATGGAGCGTACGAACGTCGTACAAGAGACATGTGACAAGGAAGAAAAATAAAGGGTTGCTACCCCCTCTGCTTCACCAGCACTTAGTTGGACAGCTTACAAGTGTCGGCATAGTGCTGAAATGTTATTGTTTTATGCTCTTCGTCCGATCGAGACCGATACTTGTATCTTTCTAAATAGGTCTCCTAGGTTCCAATTTCGACACAGGTCCGTAGTCTAAAATGGACGTTTGTATGTTCCACTACTAGCTACTGACCCCATTTCAATAAATGAGGTGTCAATAGAATCGTAATAATGGCGGGTGACATAGGCTATATTATATGTATACATGTTATCAAAAGCTTTTAGGCAGTCGGGTTATAGTTTTTTAACTTTTTCTTGTATATATCACGATTTCTTCTTCTTTAGGTGAAATGGTCACCAGCTAATTAGCTATTTTTATTATTGTCAAGTATTTAAAACCTTCAAATCTTAAGTCTTTGAATATTCAAGTCTTCGTCGTGATGTAAATTAATGATAAAAAATGGGGATGAGATGAAATGGGGATTGTCTTTCGAAAAAACAAAAAACGATCTCCTCAGCTTCAGTCAGTAAAGTTTAAGATTTATTTTTGTTTATGGTATACGACAAATGACATAACTATACCACAAGTCGTCCGTCGGGTTTGAAAAAAGGCAAACAGACTGACTATAACCGCTTAACTGCCTCGGTGGCGCAGTGGTAGCGTACGCGACTGCTGTGCATGAGGTCTCGGGTTCGAATCTGGGTCGGACCAAATGTTTGTATGATCTACAAATATTGGTTTCGGAGTTTGGATGTTTTCTATGTATAATATGTATGTATTTACAAAAAAAAGTATTTATGTATTCATATCAGTTGCCTAGTACCCATAATACAAGCTCCGCTTAGTTTGGGACTAGATGGCGTTGTGTGTTAGATGTCCGAAATAGTTATTATTATTAAAGATGCCTGTAACAGTCACAATTGTCCTTGAATCCAACCCATAGTTGTGACTCGGTTGGGGTCACGTTAGGGTTGTGATTTTAAACTCCTAGATATTGAGATCTTCATTCGGTACAAAATAATTAAAATATTGATTTAGACGGTTTATATTGAATTACGGGTGTTTGTGAGGTCCGGATGGTGTTACTTTAGCCGCGCCATAAATGATGAAGTATAGTTATGACATAAATGACGGATGGAGAAACCAACGGCATAATAGAAGGTTCCATATGATGATGTTTTAAGCCACGAGGAGCCGCGGAACCGACGGCTTTAAGCCACGAGGGTTAAGATCCCAACTTTCATATCCAAACTCACTATCACTTTTTAGCCTAACCCGGGAATCGTACAAGAGACCACTCATTGGTAGTCAAATCAAGTAGTTCAATCCCCCCCCCTTTCGACCCTTAGAATTGCGCATTCGAACTCTTTTGTACTTCGAATGTTCATATCGTAATTAAACATTAAAAAAATATCATTTTGTCATGAAAATAGATAATTAAACTCTGTAAAACACATGCGTATTTTTGAAGAAGTGCGGACAGCCACCTCTCCTACGAGTAAAAGATTCTGTACGTTATGAATGATCATCTCCAATAATTCCAGTATACAAGTTGTTTGAAAAACAATTTTAATAATAGAGATAGTTAGTTTTTTATCCGTGATAGTTGATAGGTGCATTCATTGTTTAACACTAAAAGAAGTTGGGAGTCAAAACACGCCAGTTACAGCCGGTGGAATCAATCAAAACAAAGGCCATTGGCACGCCTAGTGATCATATTACATAAAACACTACTATTAGCCTTTCTGCCAGTCGACATAAGACCTAACTACAACTCGCAGATCGATAAAACAGCCCACCGAAAACGTAAATAAACCATTAAAACACTTACTGTCTCGTATTGATTAAACTCCCTTTGAGATATATTTAAATTAATTTCTGGCCGTCCATATTCTTAACATAAGTGTAAATACATTAATTTTGATATTACTCCTGAAAATTAGTATATACGATTCAGAAAACTAAATTACTTACCGAATTTAGCGGAGCTGCAATGGTGTCTACGAATATAGCATTGAATAATTTAATAATTGCAGTGTTTGATGATTTACAGACGAACAATTTAATTAAAAGTGATAGATTATGCACTTATATAGTCAACTTTTTTAATCACAAACAGTAATAGTAGTGCAATTTACACGAAAAATGAAATAAAACGTTTATTAACCTTTGCAAAAGTAGGTAGGTATATCCACGACGGTCTTTGATCTTTCTGAAGAATAGTTTTTTCGGTGGACGATAGAGTGCGCTGTGCGCTTCGACAAAGTGACATTTCTGTTTCAGCTGTGTTCTCCAAAAGTTTTTAGTTATACGCAGAATTAAAAAATAATCATTTTATGTTTTCTTAAAATAAAGATAAAAAAGACAATAAATAAAATAAATTATTATTTTTAAGTATGTTACACTTTTATTGAACATGTTTAGGTAAACAACTTAAATGTCTTTTCATTTTAACTAATTGAATTGTTATGAATTTTGTTAAACTTCGTTGACATTAGGCGTGGCGTAACGTAAGTGTTAGTGTATGCATCATAAAAATATTCGCGCGTATTTGTATTGTAACAGAACAAAAGGACTTCAATCCTAGACTTTACATTGTTTTAATAGAATGTCTGTAATAGAAATTGCGCGGATGTGCCGTATCGCCAAAGAAATACAGAATTTTAAAACCAAGCCGCCATGGGGGATTGCCTGCCAACCTTGTGAAAACGATAATTATCGTTTGTTAGACATTTCTATGCAAGGACCTAAAGGAACTCCGTATGAGAATGGATCTTTCAAACTTGAAGTTACTTTACCTGAGAGGTACCCATTTGAACCACCTCTTCTCAAGTTCGTTACACCTGTGTATCATCCTAATATTGACAAAGGTAGGTTTTTATGTTTTTTATTATGTATTAGCTGCCAAAATGTCTCTGCCCTGCCCGATGGAAAGCATGAGCAGAATCCAAGAGTGGTCACCATCCTCAATGCGAAAAAGAACAATGCAGCATGGTGACCCACACTATGGCGGCCTGGTGAGAAGCTTTTTCACGCCCAGCTTAAAGGACCCGGGATCATAATGGGAAGATAACACGTGCGCTGGTAGTGAGTTCCAGGTTTTGACCGCTCGGCACAGGAAGGAAGCACGGAAGCGATATGTCTTCCATTTTAAAGCGGTGACTTCTAAGACCGGCACGTGTTGTTCTGTAGAGGAAGGGAGAGGGGGGGATCAATTGGAAGCTCTTCAGAACACTCACCATGGTAAAGGCGATAGAGGACTGCCAAGGAGGCGATATCTCTACGCAACTGTAGAGGCTCAAGGGTCTCGGTGGCTTCGGGACTATCGACAATACGAATTGCTCGCCTCTGCAACCGGTCAAGAGCGTCAAACAGGTACTGTGCGGCACCATTGCTAAGGTGAGAACAGTACTCCACGCACGAGCATACCTGGGTCTTGTAATGAAGACACAGATGTCCGGGCGAGAAGAACCGTCTCACCCTGTTTAACATACCAAGCTTCCGTGAGGCCGCTTTAGTGACACTCTCAACATATTCGCGTGGGTTGAGGTCTCGGCAGATATCCATGCCCAGGATAGCGAGCCTCCCCTCGAGGTTCTCCGACAAAACTGGTAATTGGAATATTGTCGCAGTGCAATGATCATACATTTTTATTACTAAATTTTTCTATCATAATGGATGAAAGTTTGTATAAATACTACCCAAAATCAATATTCCATGCAGACAAACAGCTAATAAATAAATAAAATTTAAATATGTTTACCCACATGTTGCATAATAAACACTTAATATTTATAATAGCCTTTATTACCTGTGCCATTATAGTTATAATCTATTGACACCGCATTTATTGAAATTGGTTTGGTAGTTTAGGTGCTGCAGTGGAACATCCAAACATACATAAACTGCCTAAATTATTACCCTTCCTTCTTGGCGGCATATTTGAGCAACAATAATTATTAAGAAAATAAAACCTAACTGTGTCAATACCATACTTAAAACATAAATTATATACATGAGTAATCACCGTTCAAAATTCTTTATTTTAAAACCACAGTTGATGTATTTTGAAAACATTTATTTTTGTCATAACTTTTTGGAGCATAAAATCCATAAATTGGTTTCTTTAAATTTTATGTATCCAGAGTCACTCTCATAACTAAGAAAATCTATTGATACCACCCACATAAAAATACGACGAGCCGTTTAGGCTCTAGGGCATGCCAAAGAAATATACATAAATACATACACTCGAAAAACATAACCCTCCTTCTTTCGAAGTCTGGTAAAAAAAGATTATTTTAACTAACATATACCATCAGTCATGTATATATTTAAAAATAAGTACTTCTTTATATATATTATAAAGAGAGAGTATAGTCAGAATATTAAAAAGTAATTAAGTTGTTTGGGGTTTTTGATCCTTTGTTCTACACCCTTTTGATCCCACCCACAAACCTTTTGGTAAGTCACAGGAGTAGGACCGGAGACCTTAAGCACACTAGTCACATGGGATGCCATTGAGTCACTGGTTATGGACAGACTATCTTCTTTTTTATGCAGGGAATGCTTTTCGCTACTATAGCAGACTTTTGTTTATTTTATACAGATTTTTGTTTGTTTCATCATCAACAACCTCTACTAGTTCACTGCTCGACGTAGGCCTCTCCTAGGCAATTGGCTTTTGGTCTACTGTGATGATGATGTTCTCCTAGCCGATTACAGCCACACGGCCAGTCTCGATGGTAACCAGACAACTACTGAGGAGATATAGTGCATAAATGTGTGTGTGCAAACACAGGTGCTCTACTTTCCCTCACTCTCATAATCCAATATTACAGTTAACTGATATGACCTATGAGAGATCTGGAGCAGGACCGACTCAGCTTTAGATGCTCTCTGTAAGCACATGGGGGTTCAGACCCCAATTTCCAACAACTTAATCGAAAGCCTAAAATAAACTGTACTGCAACTGAACTCTTGTTTCATTTAATTTCAGGCGGCCGGATATGCATGGACATGTTGAAAATGCCGCCAAAAGGCTGTTGGGCGCCGACCATCACATTAGAGACGTTGTTAGTATCTTTACAGACTCTACTCGCCAACCCGAACCCTGATGATCCTCTCATGATGGACATTGCTTATGAATTTAAGCATAACATCGATGAATTCCGTGAAAATGCCAAAAAACATACTGAAAAGCATGCTATGTTGTAAGTTACAGTTCACGAAGAAAACAGTTCACTGCTGGATATGAGCTCCATCCAAGAGTTTCTCGCGATTTTGTAGGGAAGCAACCAACGCCTCATCTCTCAGTACCTTTTTGCCATTCCAGAAATTTAATGCTTTTTTTGTTTGTTATAATATTCCGTGTAAACTCAGGTTGATAATGAACTCCTTATGATATTTATTTAGTCTGTATTTCAGAAACAAGTTCAACCACAAATAATGCTGTGTCATTATTTGCTTAAATTGAAGTAGTTAGTAATTTCCAGATGCCTTTTATTTAAGACAAAATATGCTCTGAATTAAACAGCAAAGGTAGTAGAAACACGCTGATTTTAACACAAACGGGCCGGTTCAACCTGGACGGTGCCTACCACTCTCTCTCTCCACAACCAACCTAAAATAAAACCATTTATGCTGTCGTATTTCGTTGGTGTAGATCACCATGCTGCATTGTTTGCATGCATTTTTGGATTCTACAAGCTTTCCATCAGGTAGATTAAGAGTCACTTTAGGCAAGCTTATATTAAAAAGGCACCTTAAGAATATGGTGGGTTATAAGGTGCTCCTAAGATTCTCGTGTGATAAGCTTTCAAGAACCACTAAGGTTGAACAACTAGCATAACCTAGAATATCTTTAGGGTTCTCTACAAGTCTGATTAAGTTTTAATGTTTTTTTATAAGGAATACCTACATTACAGGGATACGATAAGGTCAATTTTCGTGACGAAAATTCGTTCAAATCTAGTTCAGGTCTTCTCACGATCCCACCAATGTCATAGAAGATGTTATGGTAGTTATTACGTTAAATTTTGAATGAATTTTTATTACGACCATTGATCTTTTGAAACTAATAAATAAGTAAATAACTTTTGTAAGAAATGTTTTTGTATAAGATTTTATGTATCTATTAATTGTATGTTATATTGAAATATATATTATGTATCTTTAATATCTGTAACTGTTCTTACTCTGCTTTCATATTATTTTCTTTAAAATATCACATTTCCATTCTTTTATCAGCATCACAATTATTTTCTTCCTAATTTGTGACTGCGGACTGCACGGTTGGCGTAGTAGTCTAAGTGGTCGGGTCCGGATGTGTTAATACCAGCAGTTCCCGGATCCCTCCCGTCTTAGGCGCGGAGTGGCACAGCGATGGTTTAAGTGAGTTCAAATCCGACACACCGCAATCCCGGCGGGGTGAAGGCACGACGTGATTTCCACTCGTAAAAAAAGTGGTCTAAGTGATCGTCACACCGCTTCCTACTATGCCAAGTGTTGTGGGTTCAAATCCTACATGGGACAACACTGTGTAATCCATAATTTAAGTCTGGGTGTACTTTGTGTCGGTTTCATGTATGTTTGTAGTTTCCCGCGACACAGGATGTATATCCACAAAACGAGTGTTAGTGAAAAAATATTATAAACTACCTTAATGATATTTTGCATTCTAGTGTTAAATATATATTTGTTCTCTCGATAAAAATATAGGTATATTGTTGCTTACAAATGTTTAACACTTCAACTGGAATTATACTAAAGGAGTCCTATTTGGTCAGTGAAATGAGAATTAATAAATATTTTTTTAATAAAAATGTCTTGTTTTTTTTGTATATAATTGTATTAAGAAATTATTCTGATATGGGTTCATTTTTTATGTATTTTTTGACGCTTTCCTACAATCTGCTGGAGTGATTGCGTGAAAGGGAACGCAAGTATATCACAGATAACTAAGGAAAGCGTAGGTACTGTATCATGTATGAATTATTGTACTGAGGTAAAAGCCAAGTTACAGCAGAGGAACATTTTTTATTTACAAATTCTTTAGCTTTTTTTATTTACAAGCATTTTATTAGCATAGATTACCTAGGTAAACTAAAATAAAATGTGTTACTATGAGTTTAGCTTTTGTCTTTTATGATTATTATTTCAATTATTCACTATTTCATAACGCTTCTTAGCTAAACTACATTGGATTTTATACGCAGCGGTGACAGTTAAATATTAACCGCACAAAGTTAATATGTTTAACTTAAATGACTACAAATTATTTTATTATTGATACTGTTCATTCATTCCCTACATACTAACAGTATTCTTTAGACCGCTATTGTCATAAATAAGCCCATTAGGCAAAATTAAAAAAAACTACCTTATATACAGTAAAAATGGCCACGCTATGGCCATTTCAACCAGTATCTGTACTACTATCATCACCAGAGCTTGCACTCTCAGTTTCAGAAGAACTACTATTCCTTTTAACTTTTCTACCAACCTCATTCGAATTATCTGCACTAGCAGCATTAGGGTCTTTATTATTATTACTTTCGTCACTATTAGCCTCTTTTTTCTTGGACTTTTTGCTGGATTCACTTGTTGTAGGTTTAAGGGTTTCTGTGGAGACTGTAGCCACCATTTTGGATTCTATTCTTGCCTCTGAAGCTTTGAAATCTTCTTCATCATCTTCATCGTCTATTGGTTTTCTGTTCATTACTGATGCGGCTACAGCTGCTTTGTAGGCTTCTGGGTATTGTGTACTGGAATGATTGAAATGAAATGTTTGAATACCTTCGCCTTACAAATATTTTAATATTGAATTGTTTGATATTCATGCATTTGCTAGTTTCAAGAGTTACTTTTCTTACAATAATCTTATTAGATTTCTATTAATAATTATAACGATGGATAGTAGTAGTTATAACAGATAATGTGTCAACAGTGCCGTTGCAACTAATTTGAAGTTTCAGTTAAAAGTATGTATTTATGAAATTAATGCAAGCAATAGTTCACCTAAACTATTGATTTCTTAAATTATTGTTAGATGCTTCAGATATTAATAATAATAATAAAAAAAATAAAAATACGTTTATTTCTACCACAAAGAACTCATTGTACAATAATCATTGAAGTTAGTACAGATACAATATTTGTAGCTTGGGGTGGACTGGAGCCTAAACTAGGCCAAAACCTGTATTTCAAGACTCCAGGATTCACACCAGCTCAATATTGATGGAATATGGAAGGTATCACATGCAAGTTCATCCCAAAGTGAGTAGGATTGACAGTTTCTAGAGGGCTGCTGTCAACATCTCATAGAAAAGCAGCAACATAAGTGTTTGCAACTATTACCTATTATCTATAATACAGGTACATCATCATCAAGAGCTTATAACAGTCCACACTGCCCAGACAAGTTGATATTGTGCTGTGGGAGAGCCACTCTTCCATACGAACGGGCCTGCTTGACTGGAGTGATGTTTCACCGAGCAAGTGGGAATATTCGGCTCATCCCCAAAGGCCGGCAGCGAGTTGTGACGCCTCTGGTGTTGCTGGTGCCCATGCGCGACATTAATCGCTCACCATCAAGCGATATGTTTGCTTGTTAGCATCCTATTCCATTAACTGTTGTTATTAAATTGTTTGCTACCTTAGTTGGCTGTAATGACAACCACAGGATAGATAGAGGTGGTAACACTCTGTATGCTTGGTACACATACCAGGTTACCACACAGCCAAGTTACAAATGTATAAATGATTACCTTAATTTTGTCTTTATAGCCCTAATTTTCTTGAATATAAACTCCAGATCTTTCCTCATTTCAAACAACAGTTGTGTATGTTTCTTGAACTCAGCTGAAGCTTCACGCAATCTGCTCGCAGACAGCTGGTTGCAGTTTGTTAACATTTCTGTTGTTTTCTCAAATCGTTGCAGCCTGTAATTAATGTAAGTGGGTTATCATTTTAATAAGATTCTTTCAAAAGATTCTTAACAAAATACTAAAAAAAAGCATATTTTGCCCTCATTGGGAGATAAGAAACAAGTATTCATTTTCATATTTCTTTAAAAGACAGCTCTCACCACTGGAAAATATCTTGTGTCATAGCGGAATTTACAAATATCACAGACATAGAACAACAGTTTATGGATCAAAGTTTTGTCACATATGGAGTCTGAAAACATTCAGTGCAGTCTAAAGCATTCTACAAGATAGTGATTTTTTTGCTTTTAGAAAGACCATCAAACTGGACACAAAACATCTACAATAATTTCTATCACATTGATTAAAAGTTGTAGGTTTGTGCACTTCTAAATATCAACTTTCAGTAAACATGCAATTTTTACTGCATGAATTAGCATAGTGATTTAAGTGGTAGTCCCAATGTGTCACCCATTTCAGGTACAGTGCTGCCGCAAACCCCGGTGGGGTGACGGCCTGTAGGGCTTCCCACACATGTTTTAAGTGGTTAAAGGGGTGGCCATTCCGCTTTCTACAGTGCTAAGCTGTTGAGTGCTCAAGTCCCACTTATTACAGCACTTTGTATGGTCCATAAATTGTTGTTCTTAGATCTTGGTGTTCTTTGTGTCCGTTTCATATGTCTGTAAAGTCCCCTGCAACACTGAATGTAGATTTCTAATGTGAGAGTTGTCTTTTTTAAAAAAGAAATAAGGCCTCTCAGTTTTCGGGCACCTAAGTATTCCATAAAGGTACTTGCAACTTGAAGAGTCACATGAAAGTAATTTTCTGCTGCCACCTGGTTTTAGAGAGTATCTTGATTTTTTCTACAGACACTACACTAGTACATAACACACAAATATTTACCTGAAATGTTTCATTTAAAAAAAGGTTTGTATGAATTAAAAACCCTCTAATAAATAGATATTAAGATGGGTGGATATTTAAAAATGGTTCCTAAAAAGAAGTTAACATTTCAAAATGAAGTAAAACATTAAGCATAGTGAGGAAAAAGCCTGCAAGGCAAATATATTTCTTGAAATACGAAGTTTCACTATCTATATTTAAAATTATTACATACAATACAATTTCATACTTCTTTGGATAGTTTTGTGCTTATAAAGTTAATAGACATATGTCTTAAATCAGTACGTACTACAACAAAACTATCACTGCCTATTTAATGTTTAATTTTTCTATAAAACTTCTTACATATTCTTTTGTGCTCTGATAACAGTTTCAACATCATTTTGATTCACCATTCCAGCTAAACCTTGTACAAACACTTCTGGTGCTGAATAATTTTGAAAGCATTCTATAGAAAAATCACTTTCGGGTGTGTCATTTGCCATTGTAAAGTATTGTAAATAATAAAATACCCGCAAATCGATATATAGTTATTGAAACGTCAACAAATCAACACAATAACCTGACAGTAATGACAACTGTATTTACGTTCCATTACCAGCAATGTGCTATTCTTAACATGTGAGTATTTAAATAATAACAGATAATTTGAATTTTTTTAGCTTAATGATTTTAATCAAGGAAGTGAGATTACCCTCTTATCTGGTGAAGCATCAATAATCTGTATTGAGATAATAATTTTATTTCTTTATAATCGCGTTTCTTAAAGTTGTCAAAATGATCCGGCAACAACGAAACCCACATGTGAAGCAAATCTATGAAGCAGTCCAAAAATTTCTAATCAAAATTAAAATTTATAAATATTTAATTTAAAACTAGCTGACCCGGCAAACTTCGTACTGATATGTTTCTTTCGTAAATGTTTTCTCAATATCTGAAGAACTTAGTAATTATGTTCACTTCAGTTTCGTACAAAATTCTATAATTTTCTTCTATACGAACCTTGTCCTAACATTAATTAAGGCATAGGAAAAAGAATGATCGAACTTAGTGCAGCCGATCGGAAGTTATACACGTACATACATTTTGGTGATTATTTTAAATTTATATAAATTTGAATTATGTATATATATGGTCTTGTCGATGTATAACGCAATTGTGTCTCTTCATTTGCAGGTGACCATGAGTGGTGATATTCACTTACCAAAATTTAAGAGCTTTAATCAGGCAATAATAAGAATAAGTCGGTGGTCTACTATATTTTTTTTAATGTATTTTTCTTTTAAGTAAAATATATTTAACATTATAAAAATATGTGAAAATGTGTTTAAAAAGAGATATATTTTCTTTTTCTTTCTTTTCTTTTCAATAGACAACTCCCGCATTAGGAATATACATTCCTGTGTCATGGGGATCTTTACAAACATACATGAAACGGACACAAACTACACCCAGATTTAGAACAACAACTTATGGATCCCATGTATGATTTGAACCCACAATACTTGACGCAGTAGAAAGCGGTGGGGCGACCACTGAGACCACTAGGCCAACCGTATATAATACCAGACAACCGATTTAAATGTACGCATATATGTAGGGTACTTTATAGTTTTGTGAATACACCTTTACTCAACTCCAAAACAAATATTTGTAGGTTCCGGGAATTGAATCCAAAACAGCAGTAGGCAGTAAACTAATAGTTCAAGTTAATTTAAAAGAAATTCTTAGACGATATTCCAGGGTCCTAGAAAAAACCGAAATCGTTCTCTAATAAAATTTATAATCTATGTACTTAAATTAATTGAAAATAATAGACAAGATAAATACAATTTTAATGGTTTAGAAGCCACTAAGGTTCGACTTGGCCTAGCCCTTCGATTTGAAGGTGGAACGGAACGCCAATGTCATCATTGATATTCCTGCGAAATTCTCTCTGTAATGCTTGTTTTTTCTTTTCTTCTCTGGCTCTGGACTTTGCTAGTCTATTCTTTTGCTTTAACGTTAAAGGAAAAAGGTTTCTTGGCTTCCTATTAGTACCTCTCAAATTAGTTTTAGTCATTATTTCATCTAGTAGCCATTTTGGTACATAAACATGATTATTGTCCTCATTATGTGCCAATATATTGGACTCCCCACGGGATAGTATGTTTTCTTTTTTATTTGATGTTTTAAAAGGTTCGTATTGTTTCAAAGGCTTTTGTATATTTGTCATTAAATCATTAATTTGACTTGTGAGATCATTCTGAGTTTTACTTAGATCAACTACAACGGCTTTAATAGGTTTAGATGCTGAGGGATTTTGACCTCTTACGGATTCCTTATCATCGTCCTTGTCAACTTCAATAAGATTAGATATATCAACATTTCTGAACAATTTTAGTTTACTTCGGTCATTTTCATCTCGTTCTTTAGCTCGTGAATTTACAAGATATTTTTCAACATCAGATAAATCTAGAACTAAGGCATCTAAATCATTATTGATTTTAATTTTTTTGCCTTTTGAATGAAATAGACGAGCAATTTCTACATCACCATCAGGTAGACGTCTTTCGCGAAGTAATGTTTGATCAATACTACAGGAGTCATCGATGCATCTTGCAGTATATCTATCATCATCATCGTCTCGATCATAACCAATATTGTCATCATTATCTGCTCTATCTTCGACATTTACATCATCCCTGCCACATTCATCTCCAAAGCATAGTAAGTTATTATTATTATTCATACTTCTTTCAATAACATCATCGTCTCTGTCAACACTTCGGCCTTTACCGCATCTGTCTCCTATGCACCGATTCTCAGAATCTTCTTTGTTTTCAAGTTCGTTTAACGAGTTGACGACTTGATCCACATTACTTACACTTCTAGCATTATCTTCATATCTTAAAGGAGAGGAATCTTCAGCTTCATCGTATTCGTGGTTATCGTTAGGGTTTTTAAGTTTCTTCCTGAGGAATAGATTAAGGTTTTCTATATTCATGAGACTGGGGCTTTCCTCATCGTCACTATGCGTGCGTGATTTATACAGTGTCTTATGTTTATGGTCGTGCGAGTCATCTTGGTGTGGACCATGATATGAGCGATCGTCGTGACTGGAGATGCGAGTTATATCTTCATGGTGGCTGTCTGGGCTATCTTCATGATGACTGAAAGCTATATCAAATTTACCATCGTTGTACAACGTCTTCAGCAATTGTTGCAAGTCGTTTTCGTTTGCGATGAGTTGTGGCGATTCGTCTGATTTGGGTTTGGCGACAACAACCATAATTATTCCGAATAGGAGAGAAAAAATCTTGGAGTCCATGTCTCTCCAAGATACTCAATATTGTGCCCACTGGAATAAACGGAAAGGCTTCATTACAGGTTCCTTTTTTAAATGAAATGTAATTGATTCGAAAACTAGTTTCACGGAGTTCTATCGTTGCGTAATTGGCGTGATATTGGATAAAAATTTATAAGAGGTACTGTTAATCATTCGCGTGCTTAATAAGTTTTACGATAACAACTCTCCTGTAATCATTATCATGGTAAATTAATCTATCATAATATATCTGTCATAAACTTTGAATAGGATTTATTCATTAAAGCATTTTGATATGGTTTTTGGAAGGATTTAAAAATTTTGAATTCTGAGGATTCCGACACACACACGCGGAGCCCTGGTTAAAAGTTAGTTAATATAAGACTGCTACTGGACTGATAAGAATAATTTCATTTCTATACCTTTGTAACCCTGGACTATTCAATCAAAAAATTAAAAAGAATAAAATGTTTAATTATTATCTGTGATTTTAGCAGTCAATGTAACTTTTATATGATATAAGTTCTGCTTTGTTTAAAACTAGATGGCCTGCGTGTTCGATGGCAAATTATATTTATTTTATTTCTATAAGGTGTCCCAAAATTAAGACAAGATTTGAATTAAACAGAAAGTACAGTATGCAGTCTCTAGATGGTGTTTTTTAATGTAAATAGATAGAATAGGTTTATTTTTGGAATATCACATCGAGAAAATCGTTTCCACGGCTTTTCTGGCTCATTTATATGCACTGTTAAATCTTAATTTCCCATAACCTGCTGAAAAATAGTTGCTGCCACTTTTAACTTCTTTTTCTTCTTTGATGAGATGGCAACAAGCCGGATCAGCTATTTCTGCCAATATCGAGTATTTAAAGTCTTCAATTCTAAGTGTTCAAGTCTTCGTCGTTTGAAGGTCGTATTGTTCCGGGAATACCGCAGGCGACAGTTCATTCTACAGTTTGGTTGTGCAAGGCAGAAAGTTCCTTGAAAAGCGCACTATTGTGGATTGCCAACCATCTATATGATGAGGATGAAATTTCTGTCGCGAAGGACGATGGCGGAAAAAGGCGGCAGGAATGAACAATTCCTCGGAGCACTCTCCAAGGTGCTACGCAGTGCCAAAGAGTCTAGCCGAATTGAAAGTTCTTGGGAGTCGGATTCGAGTCGGTCTCCGTTGAATGCAGTCCAAAAAGAGCAGCTGGTATCGGGGCGCCCCCGCCCAAAGATGGGGACAGCATTCCATGTGAGGCCGGACCTGCGCTTTATATAGCAAAAGGCGGTAGGCCGGAGTGAAATACTGTCTCGTTGACACCGAGCTTCTTCGAGGCCAATTTAGTCTTACTCTTAAGCAGATAGGGAAGTATCTTCAAAACGGGGACATACGACCCACGGCAGTTTTTAGCGGTGAACGCGCAAACTTGTGTCTTTGTAGGTCTAATAAATTGGACTAAATGGAGTCTACCTCAGTCTGAGATGTTTTTCGAAGAGGTCTCAACTTTAATTGTGTTAATTTGGGACATATCGCAATAATATAGTGATATAACTTGTAAGTGACCTGTTAGCACAAAAAAGACAGTATTTGTACGTAGAGGTCACTAAATATACTGGAGAGAAAATCATATGGAAACATTAATTTTTAAAAATAATTTAATTTTTAATGAAAATGCTACAACTTTATTAAAAATTTGTTTATAGGAAGATTAGGAAACAGTAGCTAAGTGTCTTAGCAATATTATTTGTCTAAAGATTGTTTATCAACTGCCCTTCACAGTTTACGGCTGTACATAGGCCTCTCCCTAGAATGAACGCAAGAGGTTGTTACCATAGACTAAAATTTGTTTTTCAAAGACAATCGAGACACGACACAATTTTCGAATGAGTTGCAACATAAGTAATTAATCGATTATATTCACTTATAACTTTGATGTTGCGTGGAATTTGATTACACCGAGTACGTGATTAAGTAACGATAAAAAGGCGTATCCGGCTACTGTCGACCATAGACAACTGCAACTCTTTGCTGGGAAGGTTGCTGGTTAGTCACCAGATTTTCTCGTTTGATCCTGTACTATAAATCAGATATTCGCTAATAACTGCTATTTCAAATTATTCGCATATTCAGACTGCCTCAATGGCGCAGTGGTAGCGTACGTGACCGTTGTACATGATTTCTCGAATTTGATACCCGAGCCGGACCAAATGTTTGTGCGATCCATTCATTTTGTGTATCGGAGTTTGGTTGTTTTATGTGTATTATATTATAAACGTAGTGTAGGACGTCCACAGGCCAGATGGAGCGTTGATTTGCGCAGGACGGCTGGCAGGAGCTGGATGAGAGAAGCCATAGATCGAACTAAGTGGCGTGAAATTGGAGAGGCCTATGTCCAGCAGTGGACTGTGATAGGCTGATGATGATGATGATGATATTTAGGTATTTATAAAAAAGTATTTATGAATTTATTTCAGTTGTCTAGTATCCATAGTACAAGCTCTGCTCAGTTTGAGACTAGGTAACCTGTTATATGTCCAAAAATATTAATGAATTATAAATACATATACCGATTCCCGGATCGAGCAAATAAATATTGTTGAGTTTTTCTTACAAAAAATTCTTAATAAAGCCTTGTTTGGCGGTTTTTCACGACCGTGCCTCTGAGAGTACGTTAAGCCGTCGATCCCAGCAGTCTTGAACTTAGAACATCTATGGAATTCGTTATTGGAAAGTCAGTGACCTCATATACATATAATTTGTGGAGTCTTCGAATTCAGTGCGGCCGAAGGTGTGATGATATGTCCTTAGTAAAGTTTAAAGCAGTTTTAAAAACACACAAGTAGCTCTTACAAACCTTACATATATATAAATAGATATCGCCAGGTGCTTGCTTTCGTAATGAAATTTCATATTCCCAGCTTTGAAAATGACAAACATCCATTCAATCACTCTTACTTTATCCATTCACTAGCGAAATTTCAATAAACCTTTCATAATTGGTGCTTACATCATTAAATACAATAGAAAATCGTGGGAGAGCCACGCTTCGGTACGAATGGCCCGGCTCGACCAGAGTGAAACTACGCCTGCCCATAAAACCTGTTTGAAAGCCAGCACCTGAATTGTTTCACCGAGTGCGTGAGGATACCAGAGGCCCATATCCCAACGCTCCCCCATCCTCTTCCCCATCCCCCAAAGGCAACGCAATTGTGACGTCTTATGTGTTGTTAGTGTCCATGGGCGGGAGTAATCGCTTACCATCAGGCGATACGTCTGCTAGTTTGCCCCGTAGTTTCCGTAAATAAAATAACATAGCAATTATCAAAACACAAATAAAATTTGCTGGTTTGTAGTCAGCTGTAGGTTCAGCGTAAATGACTCAGTCGGTCAGCCAGTCAAGGCAATAACTGTACCTTTACTTTATTTATACTTTTGACTTAATTTATAATTAATTTAAGGGAAGTTTCAGATAACCATTAACATCCATCCTAAAAGGTACACCATAATGCATCAACAAGTCCTTCTCGTTACCAGAACCGCCACTTCTCCGACTTAATTCTCGTCCATTGTGAAGATATTTTAGATATTCATCGACTTTCTCACTATCAACATAGTTCTTAAATTTATTTGCATTCATTCTCCTACTTCTTATATAGCTTTTCAAATTATCAGCATTCATAAAATTCTTGATATTCTGCTCATATTCAATGACAGTTCCTCCTTCTTTGCTATCCATTCTGTCGTGGTAAGCAAAATCATTGTCGTATCTCCGAGCTGACTTTCTAGATCTATCAGCATTTAGCATTTCTAGAACACCGCTCCCTTCTTCATCACTCTTTAAACTCCTTCTGCCTTCTTCTTCTTCTAGAGGCTCCTGTTGTTGATAGTTGACCATTCTATTTGTGTCTTGTATCATTGATGTGAGGTCGAATCTGTCATTGTAGTCGTTGAAAGTAACATCTGGTCGGATGGAGTCGCCGGAGAATTGGGCGAATATTGATCCTGGTGTGAATATAAGGACAATGGCGGATAATTTTGGTATCTGAAAATGTTAGGGGTTTGGTTTTATGAATATTATTTAGTCTGTTGTAAGAGAGACAAACGAAAATAAAGTTTTAAAAGTGACCAGAACTGAACCTAAGCTGGAATTAATTCCCATTGATTCTGTTAATTAAAGGGCGACCACGCAATTATGAGTCTTGACTTGAAAGTGTTTATGAGCGCAAGGAATCACTTAACACCAATAGGCTCGTTTGTCCCCCAAACTAGACCCCTTTGTATAATAACTGTAGTAAGTACATCTCAATCAAGTCATGTTTCAAATTAATTCAAAAGAAAACATTAAAAGTGTTCGATCACGCAAAAACTTATGATAAAGTTAATTTGGCCCATGTCACCCGAGCTTTAGTAGGTTAGGTTTAGTAATTTAGGTGATATGGTGGATCATATAAAAATACATAGATTGCCAAAACTATTCGCCTCCCTTTTGGCTTTATCGTGGGCGGGTTAATATTCAAGTACTTGTTATGCCACGAACAATTTGTGGTGCTATAATTTCACTGTTTTAAAGCCTACTCTTCAAGCTAAACTGCAGATAGAAAGAAGGACAGCAAGAAACTATAATACTTACCATTTTCGATCGTGTTTGCAACTCATTTTAGCAAAAAGAAACAGCGCCATGTTGAAAAATACAGTTATTACGATTTCAATTTTATGCTCATACTTTTAATTAACTTTGGAATGGAATAGCTTCCTACCGAAGTATAACCTTCTTAAGTCAAGTGCAAGGAAATGGAATACTTATTATATTAAATAACTTCGTTAGTTGCAACATAAAACTATTACTGGAGTAACTTTCGTGTGATTGTTCTATCTGGAGTTCCTTGTTTAGGGTTCTGTACCTATAAACCGGTTATACTGGGTCCCTATTACTACTGGGAGAGGTCTGGATGTCGTAAGAAAGCGGTTCCCGGATCCCTCCCGTCTCCCGCGCAGAGTGGCACACCGTGTGGTTTTAGTCGTTAACTTTTTACAAGCATATAAAAAAAGAACATAAAGAATACCCCATACGAAACACAAATAGTTTGATCAGACAAAGTGTTGTCCCCGGTGGGGTTTTAAGCCACAACACTAAACACAATAGAGAGAGTCTTCCTTCTTTGTCCAAGCGGTACTACTCAGAAATGCTCTCCCACTCGAAATCAGGATGTCTAGTAAAACATTTTGTACTGTTTTACTTTTTAATAAAAGTAAAATGATCTCACTTTTAGCGAAACGCCAGAAATTACTAATCAATAATTGGTTCACCTTTGACTCGGGTTGTCACAATATACGAATGTAATGTTCATGTGTATATGTATATAAATATATGTGTATTTACTGC
Source organism: Hyphantria cunea (assembly GCA_003709505.1). Lineage (NCBI taxonomy): Eukaryota > Metazoa > Arthropoda > Insecta > Lepidoptera > Erebidae > Hyphantria > Hyphantria cunea. Next base: position 228,742 of record PKRV01000906.1, on the reverse strand, counting down.
GTGTGTATACTTATTCTCTATGTGTATTTGTATGTTTTTATGTGTTTTGTTTGTTTTATTGATTGTGTAACTTCTGTGCTCCACCTACCTTACAAGATTATTACACCACCTTAAGGTTGACTCGAAGCGAATGCTATGAGCATTAAGTCCGTCAGTGTACAAATTCAAATGCAAAATGATTTATTCAATTAAGACACTAAGTGACATTTATGAACGTTAAATTGAAGCTACAGATAAAAATCATAGATCGACACATACATACGCCAGATGTGCTCTATTGTCAAGCAAAATTAGGTGAAAACACCAAAATTCACTGCCTGGCTGTGTCAGTCCATAACTTCCAGTTTCCAAAGTGATGAGAAGAATACTGGCAAAGAAACTCATGGCCACTCCTTTTAAAAGTCAGATTTTTAGGTACAATAGTATTAGTATTACATGAATGGTTAACCGTGTGCAAGCTGTTATTCACCAGCCACCTGATTTCGTTACATTAAATGCTTCAAAAGCTAACGTACTAACAAAAAAAAACAAAACAATAAACGCTCAGTGATACCATTAAAGATCTGAACCTAAACATAGAAATCATTCAAGGTGCAAATCTACTTACATTCAGTTGCTAAATATACTGTTAAAAAGAATTCGCGGCTGGATTAAGAGGCGAACTAAATCAATAGTATTGGCTAAAGCATCGCTGACCAGGCCGACCAGTGACACCAAGCAGCACCCGCTCACGAGTATGACGCAAGGAACAGCCATCGTCTCTCCCGCCATATCAGACCCGCTCCACGACGACACCGCAAGCTATGATATTTTAGTGAACATGACAAACCATAGTCGAGATACTGATAAAAATTACTACTAATTAAATTACCTTAATAATCGTCTCGCATTACTTTCAACTAACAATGATCTGTTAATAATTTAGCTTAATTATACGACAAAGAAGTTTTTATGTAAATATCTAACGACTACTTAAGCCCACGACTGTTTGTCGTTTAGATAATCGTTGATTGTACACGTATAGTAGGCTTTCTTAATAAGGTGATTTTTTATAGCTTGTTTGAATTGATCTACAGGAAGGTCCATTACATGTATAGGAATTTTGTTGTAAAAACGTATACCAAGGCCCTTGAACGAGTTGTGTACCTTATGTAAACGATGATAGTTGCCAACGAGTTTAGACTTGTCTCTCGTATTAATACTGTGTACAACATTGTTCTTCCTATGATCACCAATATGCTGTCTAACAAACATTATGTTGGCAAATATGTACTGTGATGCAACAGTCAAAACACATATAAATACATTACAGGATTACCTATTAATGATCTCCGTCCGACGATGTCTCGGCTGGTTCGGTGGCGCAGGGGTATCATATGTGACAACTTGGCAAGGCTTGAGGTCTTGGATTCGATTCAAACAATGTTTACATGATCTGCAATTATTTGTTTCGGAGTTTGGGTGTTTTCAATGTACAATATGTATGATATGTATGAATATAAGTTTTCTCTCAGTCAATCTACGTGTCATAGCGCAAACTCAGCCTAATTTTATACTAGCTGGCGTTGTATAATGGTTCAAAATATTTATTTATTATTCTGGACTGATACTAATACCTGCAAACCTTCTAGAAAAGAGCTCAAGCCTTAAAAACGGCAAAGAACTGTAACTTTACAGTTTTCTGACCACGAGCAGTGGTAAATCCTTCTATCAGGTAAACCGTCTGCTTGTCCACCTACCAATGCCGTAAACAAGAAAAATAAAAAAATAACTATAACCCGACTACATAAAAACTTTGATAAGATTGTAGAGCCTATGCCATACGGACCATCATTACAAATCTATTGACACCTCATTTATTAACATCAGTTCAGATACTTTGGAGGAACATAAATCATACATAGATTACTAAAAAATACTACCCTTCTTTTTGGCAGTGCCGTAGTCGTTTAAGATAGTAAGTCAAGTACAAGTCTGGTTTGCTCGGTCGTCTATTCAAAATATTTAATTACATAATTATTTGCCATACATTTAAAAATTTAAATAGTCAGATATAAATATTAAATAAAACGTTACATATAAGACAAAACTTAACACTAACGCACAACGCGTTCGCGGTTGACGAAAAAATGCAAATGGCGTCGCTTCGTGACGTCACGTCCGTGCCGGGTGGCGCGCGCGTGCCCGCCTGATGGCGTTTTAATTGCACAACACTGGTGTTTTATTGCCCAGGCTTGCTGATTTCCATTGCGATCTCGCCGAGAAAAATGTAATGGCTGAATGACATAGTGTGTTTGTGTGGATAAAATAATTATTAGATTACTTGAAAACTACCAATATATTTCTTGATTGGTAACATCTTTTTTTGGTGTAGCAAAAAACCGGGGAAGTACTTTACTTGAATTGCGATGGGTTTTGATTTTTTACAAAGACAATATAATACCGTGGGAGAGCCACGCTTTTGCATGAATGGGCCGGCTCGACTGGAGTAAAACCAAGGCCTCACAGAAAACCGGTGTGAAACAGCGTTTAGGCTGTTTCATCGAGTGGGTGAGGATACCGGAGGCCAATACCCCAATCCCCCCTCCCCCATTCCCCTTTCCCATCCCCAAAGGTCGGCAACGCACTTGTGACACTTCTGTTATTAGGGGCGTACATGGGCAGCGGTAATCGCTTACCGTCATCAGGCGCCATCAGGCGATACGTCTGTCCCTTATACCATAAAAAAAACAAGCACTAAGAATGTATTCTGTTATATGCAGTTTTTAAATCCGGTGAATTGGGAACTGAGAAAGTACTTATAACTCCCTGAGAAGTGGGGGAGGGGGGGAAACTTTTGAATTCATTCAAATAACAACATAAATAACATTCACACTTAAGAACAACAATCTGTAGATCATACAAACTGATGTCCCATGTAGAAATCGATTCAAAACACTCAGCACAGTTGGAACTGGCACTTAACTCCACTTTATTGGTAGGGGGCCGACCATTATTCATGTGAGGCTTGAAAGGGGGAGGGGGTTCAGTAAAAGTCACTAAATATCACAAGGTTTAGTCTTAAGTCTCACCACGTATCACCAAGGGAAAGCGGAAGGTTAAAAAATTGTAAAACAAATATCACTTCATTAATGGACAGCCCCTAGTTAGATGGTATCTTATAATTATAAAACCATTAATAATGAAAAAACTTAAGTGAATTATTATTTTATAAACTATTTGGCTCTCTCTTTGTCTACGGCGTAGACACGCTACGCTACCTCTACAGGGGCATGAAATAACGTAAGTGGTCTTTTGATGAGATGCAACCAGGAGATTGGTTTTTGTTGGAAAAACGGTCCCTATTTCATCTCATCCACATTTTTTATCATTATTTTCATCACGACTAAGACTTGAAGACTTAACATTTGAAAACCTTAAACGCTTGACATTGGTAGAAACAGCTGATTAGCTGGTTTCCCTTTCATCAAAAGAAGAAGAAATGCAACCAGCTGAATACCATTAGATAAGTCTGTCAAAGTAAAATACTTAAAGTCTTCAAGTCTTCAAGTCTTCCTCGCGATGAAATGAATGATAAAAAATGTGGATGAGATAAAATGAGGACCGTTTTTCCTCAAGTAAATAAGTTAGACTTAAAGTATCTCCTACGTTCAATATTAACGTGACACTCACATCCCTAAATCGGGCAGAGCCTGCTCAAGGGTAACCAGACCACTTATAAGCATCAATCAGTTCGGATTTCTAAACGTTACTTAACTTTAATCAACAATTCTGTGTTATTGTCATCTTTAAACTTACAATCTTAAAGTTGAAAATAACACAAAACACTAAAGTTGTAATCCGATTGTATTCAATTTTAACACGATATTCGCATCAAATACTTTATGATCGGCAACACCTTAAATGATAAAACTGACACGTACTGAAAATATAAGTGTTCTCTATAGTTTTAAGAAGAAGGACTAAGAAACCCAGAGATCAATGCACAGCCCAAACCCCTGAACCTAGAAACTTGAAATTTGGCATCTAGATTCTTTATACAACGAAAGTGAGCACTGAGAAAGGTCAAATTTTCATAAAATGCCACCCCCTAGGGGTGGCATTTTATGGCGTAAAATAGGGAATGAAAGTTTCTACTTCTGCGTGAGCGAAGCCGCTGGCAAATCGCTTGTTCAATGTTACTTCGTCGGTTTTGTAGCCAACTGTAACGGGGGTGAAGCTGTACTTTAAGGACTGTAAACGCATATAATTTACTATAAAATTATACCCAGATATTCATCAAACTATAGCCTGAGTATAATATTTTATCATAAGTGTATATAAATACAGTGTGTGTGTTCGTTGATGGTTTTTATATTTCAAAAGCTTCAACACCGAATGAGTTTTTTCATTATTTACAACCCTTTGTAAAAACAAAATCACATGTCTGTTCAACGAATGAAATATTTAAAGTTTTGTCGCATAATTAACAACGAAAAACCAGCCAAATATTTTGTAAAACCAATGCTGGGTTCTGCAGTATTTTATTTATTAGTAAAATTTTATATTAATCGCTTCGACAGCTTATAACGTTGAATGAAGTGACTATTTTTTGTTCTTTCAATCAACAACCCACAATGTCCCACTGCTGGGCTCGGGTCTCCTCTCAGGAGAGGGTTAAGGCCATACATCACCACGCTGGCCAAGTGCGGGTTGGGGACTGGCAAGACAACGTTGTGGCTACGTAATCTTACCGTTGGATATTTTTAAGCCGCCCGAAGGCCTCCAACTAAGCTTCACGACTGTTATCCTATGATAACAACCGGGACCGACTGCTTAACGTGACCTCCGAATCACGGAGACGCTCATGGTAACATGCCACCAGCGGTCACCCATCCAGGTACTGACCGCGCCGTCGTTGCTTGCCCTCGCTGATTGTTTCTAATCACCGGGTGCAACTGGGCTATGAGCGCCTTTTATTCTTTAAAGACCCCACATGGGATAACTCTTTGTATAGGGGATCGGACCTACAGTACCTCGGCGTAATAGAATGTGGCGAGGCGACTACTTAAGCCACTGCGCCTTCTATGCCGCCTATTGTTTCAATTACTCGTAAACTAAGAAAGTCTACTGACCTGTGACAGTTTTCCTTTGAAATTCGTCATGTACTACTGTGGTTTATTTTAGATCTTCTAACACCAAGATTTGATTTACGCTTCAAGATTTAACAAATGGATACTTTAGTCAAAAAAGTCTTTATAAATCCCCGTTTTTAAAAATACCTTCCTGTTCATATTCCGCATTATACGGCTATTATCTACCTCGCCTTTACTATTCCCTACTTATTTGAGGTCAGCTATTACCATACCAGTTTTTCTGCTTTGAGGCAGATTTACTTTAAAACAGAAATTAAACAATCCTGTACAACGTGACAAAGTAAAAAGTTAGCACACCACTAGCGACCAGACGAAGATCAAATTTTTTGATTTCAGTTTTAGATTTTACTACTTATCAAATTTTAATAAGTATTTGATTGTATTATTAATAATAAGGAATATGTATGTTTTCTTTAAATTCATCAGATCATTTACGTCTACATGATGTAAAAAAATATATAAATAGGCTTGCAATAGTCACACTATTTTTTGCTAATTTAAAGAGTAATTTAAAAAAGAAGTCAAATTGTCTACGGAACCCTGAAAAACGATCGAGCCATAGACAATCAAAGTATACAGTTATTATATTATAATGAATATTTGATTATTGTCATTAAGAGGTTCTAACCGATTGGCGACACCCTTTCAGTGACAGGTTTTCCTTATAAATTGCTCCGATGTTTAAGTTGTAATGATACACTGGAGATATTTTTTTAAGCCCTGTATATGTTGTCATATATCTCTTGCTTGGATATTTATTTTGACTTTAATTAACCTGCGGCACAAATTGATTCTCAACACAACTTAGTGTTAAATGAAAACGGAAAATTCTTAGATTGGGTTAAATATGAATCGCAATTGTATGTAGCTAATTAGAAAAATACCCTTCAAAACATATCTACGCATTGTCTTGTGGCGACTACCACATACAGCGCAACAACATAAAATACATAACAACGCCATTTACCGAAAACATCGAACTACGGAGCAACGAAGAAAACTAAGAAACTACCAATCCTAAATCGCGCAATAGAAGTTCTCGCGCCGATTAACATATATACAACTTCCCAACATCAACCGTTGGGCAGTGGCCCGCCAGACATGATCACCTAGCCTGGTCGGAGGATCCTCCCTTTGTGTTGGAGGGACATGTGGCCCATTCCACAGTCTTCTTATTTCATATAAAAAATCACCACAGATATTATCTATAATTTTTTTAATTTTGACAGTTTTAAAAACTTTACAAATTCTGTTTAATTTTTTGTTGTTGTTGGTATTTGATATAATATTAGATATTTCGAGCGTTATAATTATACAATAATAACAATAATTTTATTTCGTACATTGTAGGTTATATTTATTACTCCGTACAAACTTTTTGTATCAGAAAATCAAGTATGTTTTTTTTCAAATTTAGCGATCTCCTTGCTTATCTTAAATAAAAATAAAAAGTTCAGATAAAAGCATAATAGAATTTCGTAGCTCGAAGAGTCAGACAGAGATTTGATTACTATCAAATGGATGTGTTCTACCAGAGTGGCTCCAGGGCTTCTGGTCGAAGCCTCTGACTAGAGTTGAAAAGTTTCCCAAGAATAAATAATTATTTTAATCAATTCGAAAAGAAATAATGTAGAAACATAAATAAACAAATTAGTAGGAGATTATTTATTGCGAGAGTCAGGTTTAGTACATTAACGTAGTTCCGATGCCTTCAACAGATGTCGTTACGATGTTTGAGAGTTATCCATGCGCTAGAATACTAAATTTATTTTTGCTACGACCGGGTGCTTTTCGGCCGGAAAGCATAGTTTTTGTTAAAGAAACATAATTGGTACATATCTTCTCTGACACAATGTATATTATATTTAGTACAGTACATAATAATTCATTAAATTGTAACTATAAAAAAATGTACATTTAAGAATTTAAAAACCATACCAACCCGTATGTTTTGTAGGATATATTATATAATAAGTAGAAGACTTGCTACCATCTGTGTCAACAGTCGCCAAGTTGCAGGCACGTGCGCCGCGCACTGAGCCTGCTGCACAACTGAACAAATAAGTTATTAATATTTGAATTTTGAATTTGGAATAATGTTCGATTTGCGACAGCTGGACAGTCGCTAGGCCAGTGTTGCCTATGTCTATTGTCCTTTTAATTAGGTAGAAAATCTAGCGTGAGATTTAAAAGAGTGATTGTGTGAGATGAAACTCCACCGATATACGCAATTGAGATTATTACCTCTCGCTATCCTTACTACAGCTATTGAAAGAGGGTTAACATACGGGCAAATCCGAGTCAATATCCCAGTATATCTTTCTTTTTATTTATTCAACATTATATATACATTTTACATGTTCAATTCTGGCAAACAGCAACTGGTTGTTAGCAGAAGTTCTCGCTTAAAGATACATGATACAGTGTATTGAAATAAAAATTGATTTTATTTTAAATCACTGTGTCAAGAACATTAGTTGATCATGTTTACAAGGCAAATAATGGCTCATATAGAAAAAGAAAAAGAAAAGTGAATGTTACTCATTAGTTAGGGACATAACGAGAGTTAATATGTGAAATTCATTTATAAAATTCCTCTTTTGAATGTCCTTGTTTCATTAGATTTAACAAAAGTTGCTCTACTTGTTCGTTTACCAAATTAGTTAGTAATTATCGAAACGAAAAGGTCCCTGTTTTTTTTTCTATTCATACAAAAAAATACTCCGTTCAGTAATTACGAAGTTTTTTTCCCGTTTTTAACGTAATATCTTTAAATATAATATACATGTTAAAACATATTGAGGTTTTAGTAAAGCTATCAACTGCCTTTATACGAGGAATTCTTATATATTATACATATATAACCTCTGCCAGTCGCTCCGTGTAAAAACTGATATTCAGGTAAAACCGGTTGAACTAGTAGCCGACTCCAAATCTTGGAAAAATAAAGGCTAGACAGATGATGATGAAGATAATTTGAATCACGGAAACGATTTTCATTTCAGCGGGTTTCAGGTACGATAAATCGATCTAGCCAGGAACCATTTTAAGAAAAAATACTGAAAAAAATACAGATCAAGGCTCAGTTATCCAGGTTTTTATATTTAAGCATGTTTAAACACTGCAGCGTATAAAAATCTGTTTCTATATAAAAAAATACTTTTAATAAGCTGCATTTATGTTTACTTACTTAACATGTAACTGTTATTCAGGCACACACAGATATAAATACTTTTTAATAAATATTTCATAGAAAGAATAAGTAAAATGTATGCATCGAAACCTATGAAATTAACTTAAAGCGGTGCTAACGTGAAAAACACAGGCCGAATGCTTGCCGCCCAACAGCTCAACAATATTCGCTGAAAAAAAAGCGATTTCCTACCAAATGGCGCTTAGACGCAGGCGTTCCCGCCCTCAGTGCTCGACCGACCGCGGCACGGAACGCATGTAATTTCGCGCGTTGACAGTCACGCTGACAGATCGCGACGAAAAAATAACAACTAAGTTTAAATATCAGATATTTAACGCATATATATTTTTAATTGGCTGGAATTTGTTTATTTCGTAAACATTTGTTTTTAATGTAAAGTGATTTATTACAATAGTGCGTGTTGCTGTGTAAGACTGCAATAAAAAGTCGGGGAAAGCTGTTGGCTGTCAGCTGTCAAAAACGTTGAGGTGAGCGATGAAATATCAGTAATTTATTGCACAGATTGTAAATTATATTAATACCTTACGATATTTGTTGTTAGTTATACTAGATATATATTTTAAAAAAATATTAAAATATGTATGTGTAAATGTTTAAGTTTTGTCCGATTTTTCTTATTTTATTTGATTTCGGACCTTTGTCGGCGTTACCTTTGCGTGTTTATTTTACATCTTATTTTACATACTTAACCCTAGACTGAAATTGTCTTTGGTCTTTGCGTTCTTGTACTTCTGTTTTTTTGAGTTCGATTCCGACTAAACTTATTTTAAAACTTTACGATAAAATGGAAAATTTACTTACTACAAAAGCTTCTTTAAATAATAGCATCATAGTATTCTGTGATTTTGTACGTTCTATCTATCCCATAATTTTTTTTTTCAATTAACTTCCTTCCTAAGTGAGACCCAATCACCTAATTTCTTATAATTTCTATAGCTTTATTACCATACATTTATGTTATGCTATATCCATTCAAATCAAATAGGATGTAGATTTTTTTCTAAAAACACATTCGGATGTCTGCCTAAACGGTTATTCTCGAGTTCTCATACTTCAGACGTCAAAATAGCACACACTGTGGTTTTAGTCCGTTCAATTCCAAAATACCAATCACCACGAAAACTAGTGGGTTGCCAGACGTAAAAAATGTTCTTAAAACATCACTTTAATAGGTTGAGTTGGGGAAAGGCAGTTTTAAGTAGAACCCATTACTTAAAACTGTGGTTCTATAAAGTTATGAGCCCCGCGGTGTTTTATACCCCAGGGCATACACGAGTATGCCTGCGCGTATGCCTCATGCCTCATCATGCCTGAGTATTATACTGATGCATAATACTCTTGAGGAAAAAATAAAAGTGTGAGGTGGCCGTAGACCTAACTCTCCCCACCATAATAATTTCTAGGAACGTATTATATACTAACTGACGCCTGCGGTGTTACCCGCGGGAAAACAATACCTGCGGGTAACGTTGCAGGGCAAATATACTCTAAAAAAAGCCTAGCCTAAGTATCTCTTTATACCACAGTAATCAGCCAATAAAAGTCCCATCATTATAGGTCTAGACGTTCCAAAGTTAAGCCGAAACAAACAGACAGACATACAAAAATTTAAAGATTGCTTTTTTAAAGTAATTATTTATTTTTATTTATTTATTAGTATTTATTGTACATATATACATAGTAAGAAATGGTACAACAGTATATACTTTAATTACCGTATATAGTTTAATATCCATGTAGTATAATCTTTTTTTCAAAGGGCAAAAGGTTTTATTGAGTTTTTCTGATTATGAAAATACTTAAATATAATAACAGCTCGGAGTTTGGAAGTTGGGGTCTGAACCCCCGTGCCTCGGAGAACACGTAAAGCTGTCGGTCCTGAGCCTAATCTCTCCCCGATCGTGTCGGTTAACAGTCCCATAGGATTAGTAAAGAAAGAACAGAGAGTGCTCCTGTGTTTGCGCACACACTTGTGCACTATAATATCTCCTGGTTGGTAGGTTTCCGTCGAAACTGGCCGCCGTGACCGCAATCGGCTAGGAGAACATCAGTGTAATCTGTTCATTTTAATTACAAACATACACTTAAATTTTATTTATTTATATAGATTAAGACTCGGTGTCTCCTTGACTGTCTTATTGCAGTATTCGATCTCTTACAGACACTCGGAATAATACCTAAAAATATCAAGATGTCTACTATTAACAAAACATATTCGATAAAAGACGTTAAAATTACCAGTACGTAAGATAAAGGCTCGAATTGCTATAATAAAATAAATATATAACGAGTGGCAGTATCTTTTTAGAACTACAATAAATCAAAAAGTGTGTACTCAAACGGCTAATAAAGTTTTCTATTTTCAACTTATACCTCTTTTTATTTTGCGAAACCTGGTTTTTTAAGAAAGAAAGGCGGAAATGTCTAACAAGTTGAATGCAGAATCGGACTTAAAACCAACCCTATACACTAAACACATAATATATATTCATTTATACATCACCCGAAGATTGACAGAAAGAGATAACCCTGGATATTAATTGCGCTGATGTACACACTCAGTACAAAAGTAAGATTTAACTATTAAGGGAATAGGTACAGAATAAGCAAAGGAGACGACGGAACGGGACCGGGAGAGGTTTAGAACTCTCCCTGTTCGCCAGGCCCGGGAACGGGCCAGGTGCAGCATAGTACTCAGGCGCCGGAGATCGCAAAATAGGTGAGGTCATCTGCGGCGCTGCGGAGCGCTCCCTTATGGCGTAAGCAACGGTAACATCGGGGTTCCCACATAGGAGGGGCTATCTACATACCGTAGGTGGCCCAATCCCGGTTCCATGGATTTCCTTTCGAGGGTGTACCTGGTTCCTCGGCTTCTAGTACACGAGGCGGCGCGAGCGGTGGCGTTTGGTTTTAGCAGGTGGAATCCGCGGGATTTCCGGACGGTAAAGAAAGGGGGATTAAGTAGGTAGTAGAAACAATACAATATTATAGACATTCATATTCACATTTTATACAATTGTGTATATGGAGTATATTACGTTAGATGTACAAACCTGATATACAAAAAATTAATAAAATAAAATTATCGAATTGAAAACCTTCTTTTAGAATTAAGGTTAAAATTATACTAGATTATGAACATTCATTACACAGATAGGCATTGCTTACAATCAAAATTTCGTCATAATAATTTGATTATAAATTTGTAATGTAGCAGTAAATCTTGTGAATTTTTTTTGCTAGAATAGATTGCAGACGAAATCAAACATATCATGTCCAATTATTTATCCGTATATTTTAATGATTTATGTACGGTTTATTAAATAATTCTAGATACATTGTAACAAACGGATGTTGTTAAAACACAAGCGACCGGAAAATATATTTTAAACATGACCATGGCTGAAAAACATTGGCATTAAATAATATAATGATTTATTTTGAAACGTAACCTCTTTACATTTGACAATTATACTTTTTAATGTCAGCAAGGAAAGCCAAAAAGCATACGGCCTATCTTGGGGTTACTAGTGGCAATAAATAGTAGTGTCTGTGTCTCTGTGGAAGTTTTTTTCTTCGTCAGCAAAGATAATCTTACTATGCCTTATATGGTAATTTACTATTGATCCCTGTCTATTACAGATCGGCTATGAGTGTGATGATGCGTCGCCACAGTATGCGTCGCTACGCTATGTGATAGTATATATTAAAATGTAGTGCGGTGTTGTGTGGTATATTTATGCAGTCCACTGATGCACATATGCCTCTCTGGGAGAGGCCTATGTGCAGTAATGCATACCTTGGGAGGCATACCAAAGACCCTGGTCTGATATTTCTTCTTTTTGCTTTATGTTCTTTCCTTTATCTAATTTTTCAAAATGTTTAATATGCGAGTCGTCTAGTGGCTTGATTTTAAAATAAAAGGTTTCAAGTAATAATTTATTCTTTTAATTTTATATATAATCAGTACCTACAAATAATCGAGCGGTTCCATCTCAATTAATTCTCATGTCTTTTTTGATATGTATTATCAGTCGCCCTTCACACACGTCGGAAAATCATCGAGATATTACCGAAGTACAATGTATGGGAATATATAAAATATTATTAGTTTCCACAAAGAGCGCCAGGTACCAGCTGTGAGTGCCGATACGGAGGTCATTATGTACTAACTGGCTTGCCTCACCGCATGCATTTTCTGAACGGTTATGGCAACCCAGAGAACATACATTTGGGGAACATTCATTTGTCTATATTAATGTAATAAAATTCAATAGGATTTTTTTTGTTTTAGCGTCTAGTCGTAGGAACTAACTATAAGTCTTATTTGAAAATGGATTTTTGAATTTCATAGTTTAACTCTCGAGGAATACATATAAAGAAAGAGAAAAGAGGTAATATGTTTCTTCTACGAGGTAGCTTCATGAATGAAGGGATGAATGAGGTAGAGAAAATGAGTTGGAGGTTCTCAGTTAGAATGCACGCGTGTTATATTTGTTATATCAGACTTGATCAGTTATAAAAAGAAGCGGATCCACGTACTTCGCATGTGTTTTTTATCTTCATCATCTTACAAGCCAATACTAATAAGCAAAGTTAAGTACAGATTTTCAAATACAAACAATATTTTCATCCGTTACGTACACAGTAATATTCAGGCTCTGTTATCCACATTAAGTTAAAACTTGTGTTATGTATACCATTTCCTCTCTCAATTAATACTTATAATAATTTATTACGTGCTTATTTGAACCAATTTGACGTAATTTTAACGTGTGAGCGTGCATGATGAGCGTGAATTGTTGTAAATGTGTGTAAGGTATGTGTCAAGTAAGCAAGTAAGGTAATGGTCAGCTACTAGTTCAACCGGCTTTACCTGAATATCAGTTTTTCCACGGAGCGACTGGCATCGGACGTCCGCAACCCTGAAGGTGAACTGAATTCGAAGGTTGAACTAGTTTTGGGGCTCTTTTTTTGCTGTTTAGTGTAATTCGAATTTAAAGAAAAAAAAAATGCATTTCTCAGAAGTAATGAATTAACATTTAAGTCGCTTTTAAGACGGTGGTTTTGTGTGATATTTTAATTGTTTTTTTTACTTTCCTGGCACTTTAATTTATAGGAACACTAGCTGTTGCCCGTGGCTCCGCCCGCGTATATGTCAGTTATCGCGCCAACTGGTAGCCTATGTGTTATTCTGATGTATAAGTTATATTATTGTAAAGTTTCATTAAAATTCATTCTATAGTTTTTACGTGAAAGAGTAACAAACATCTGTCCATGTTTACAAACTTTCGCGTTTACAATATTAAATAGGATTGTTGTGTTCTATAAATTACGTGTCATCCGTAGTATAACTATTACTATTACTGTTCCGTCGATAAGATTAGTGCTTGAGGTCTCGGGTTCGATTCCCGAGTCGGACCGAATGTTTGTATGATCTACAAATATATTTTTCGGAATTTGAGTGTTTTCTACCTATAATATGTATGTATTTACAAAATTATAAGTAAATAAAATATATTTATATCAGTTGTTCAGTACCCATAACACAAGCTCTGCATAGATTTGAACTTCATGGCGTTGTGTGTAAGGATAATATTTAAAGTGTATGTTTAAGATTACGAATAAAATTTTCTTAAAATAACCTTTAAGGCCAATTCCCATTTTCCATTTACGAGTGTATTCGACGTAAGAAAATAGAATTAACATCGTTTGTTACAATGTTTTCTTAATTAATGTTCCTTTGAACAATTTATTCACAAAAACTGCTATGAAATAAATATTTTATAATTATACAAGCGACCCGGCCCGGCTTCGCACAGAATAAAAATTATTTTCACGGGAATTAACGCGATCACTTAGGGTTGTATCATCAGGTTGCACTGGCCATGGTCTCTGGGTCCGCCTGGGACCACCGCGAGTGCAACCTGGTCGAAACCTTTAAATAAGTGTGATCGCGTTAATTCCTGTGAAAATAACTAATATGTCATAAAACCCGAAAGTTTAAAATTTAGTATTCGCACGGGAGTCTTCTTTTATAATATGCTTGAATTATACACATAAACCTTCCTCTTAAATCATTCTATATATTGCTGAGAACCGCATTGAAATCCGTTGAGTAGTTTAAATGATCTAAGCAAACAGACAGCGGAAGCTTTTTACTTTGTAAAGAATTTCTGTAAGAAGTAATTATATCTATTTATTTAAAATGGAGGTTTTGAATATCTGAAGGTTCGTTTAGATGAAAAAGTGCCCAGCTATTCATTACCCGTTTGTTAGTTAGTTTTGCCGGGCTATATCCGCACCTAGCCTCTTGATTGGGCCGTTGTACGTGGGCTTGTCATCTTACTCTACCCATCTTAGATCATCTCAGAAGCTAAGCAGCCTTTTCAGGTCACTACATGTTTCCAGGAGTGATAATGATTGAAGAACGTACCGAGGCGTTTTCTCTGCCTCCATGCATCCCCTGCACGAATAGCTTACCACTCAATAATCACCTATTAAAATCTACATCCTTTTTTTTCTTCCAAGCCTTTTTAACCGATTGTGAAAGAATAAGGGTTATGTTTTTCGAGTGTATGTATGTATGTATATTTCTTTAATACGCCTTAGAGCCTAAACGGTTTGTCGTATTTTTATGTGAGTGGTGTCAATAGATTCGTCTTACGAATTCCAAACCGCTTACAAATACCGCTTCCTACTGCGCCAAGTGTTGTGGGTTCAAATCCTACTTGGTACAACACTTTGTGAGATCCATAAATTGTTGTTCTAACTCTGGGTGTACTTTGTGTCCGCTTCATGTATGTTTGTAAAGATCCCCGTGACACAGGAATGTATATTCCTAATGCGGGAGAAAGGTATTTAAAAAAAATTCAACAGGTTTTACCTGAATATCAGTTTTTACACGGAGTAACTGGCATCGGACTTCCGCAACCCTGAGGGTGAACTGAATTCCAAAGTTGAACTAGTTGTCAGTATATTTGAGGGCCCTGACTTCCCAATAACGATTGCCAAAGATGTTCTTGACAACAAGGACCTACGGCTTAGCGTGCTCTCCGATGCACGGGCGTTAAACACCGCCATATTCCATACTTCGGGCAGCTATTGAGAATTTCTTGTAAGAAAAACCTAACATCAGTCACACCCAGGAATCGAACCCGACACCTCTTGATCAGCAGTTGCTTACGCTGACAACTAAACCAACGAGGCAATCTCCTAACTAGTAAATAAATATAGACTAATATTTATATTCGCTTTAGTAGATATTTCTCTAATAATAATGTAACGCCCGTATAAAAGACATGCTCAATGCTGTGCCCACATTCAGGACTGAGGTCACCTTAAGCCCGCATTGGGCTCTCTTGTTCAAAGTAGGCGATTGGTAAATCTATATATCTCTATGCAAATAAATAAAATTTGAGTGTCTGTTTGTTATATTAAAATAATCACCTTTTACTAAATGCATATGTATTTATACACGGTATATTACATACCAAAATAACCCAGAAAAAGAGCCCCCGGGCCTGCCCCAAGTACAAAAACAACCGCGGGTAAAGACACGGGGCAAAGCTAGTCAAAAAATGCCTAACTTACTCCTTATATCATCAATTATCATCCAGTGAAAGTCCAGCCAAAATCGGTCCAGTCGTTCTAGAGATTAGTCGGAACAAACAGTCACACAGAAAATTTTTGTAAAAAAATAAATATATATATATTTTACATACGTATGTATTTAGGAAAAACCGGTTAAGTCAATGTTACCAACATACATTCCAATTTTATTTATTTGCATAAAGTATAGATATTTTTTTATTGTTAAAAGAAATGGATTACAGATGACTGTACATCCCTGACTCCCAAAGTAGCGCCAGCTGTGTGTTGGGAGTCAGTTCCTAGTCACAGGCAAAAATAACCGACCAATAGCTCCATCCTACAAATATTATAAACGCGAAACTTTGTAAGTATGGATGGATGTTTGTTACTCTTTCATGTAAAAACTACTGAATGGATTTTAATGAAACTTTGCAATTATATAGGTTATACATCAGATTTTTTTTGCATGGAGTAGTGGGCAAGCTAGCTGAGGAATCGTCTGATGGTAAGCGATTACCGCCGCCTATGGACAACCGTAACACCAGAGGCGTCACAAGTGCGTTGCCGGCCTTGGGGGATCGGGAGGGGGATGAGGGGAAGGGTTGGATTATGGGTCTCCGGTATCCTCACTCACTCGGTTAAATACAGCGCAAGCGTCGCTCTCCCACGACTCACCATATACTTTTATATGCATTTAATAAAAAGCCGTTAATTATAAATTACAAACAGACACCTTAATTCTACTTATTAATACAGGTTTTTATTAAATACTATTGAGGTTTGAAAGTGAAATCAATAAAAATCATTCGACTTAAACTCAGCCACGTTATTGAAAGAAAAACTTAAAAGTAACTCCAGAACGGACCGCCATTTTCCCGCTCCAAAACTCAATTAAATACCCCCCCGTCGTAAAGGCTGTGGTACATGAGCGTTCCACATCTGCGTCAACAATAACTGTGCGCCATCTGTGCCGCAGGTGTGTCCCGGCTTTACGTATAAATTGTAACAGGGAAATTCCAATAACGAAATGTCCAGATTTAGTGTTCACGACTCGCCTTGATGGATCGGGACGCGATATTGTTGGGCCTTCGTTCCCTGCTGTTGGATGATGAAATATTAGCGATTAGCGAAGGGTTTCATAGATAAGTCACGTTCTGTTAATCGTTATTTGTGTTTCTTTGATAGGTTTGTTTTTAAATAACCGGCCAAGTGTGAGACGGACTCGCGGACGATGAAAAAGTCGAAAGTCGTTTATAACTTAATAAAGAGAATAATAATATTGGGATTTATCTCACGAAATCGTCGATATGTGCGATGTAGATTCGGTGATCATTGTTCTGATAGTTGTGTCTGTTCACGGATTGATAGCCGTGAACAGACACAACTATCGGAACAATGATCAACATCGACCAACACCTCAAGAGGCTCACGTTAGATGGTTCTTGACACGGCTCGTATTGTCAGGAGGTTCCTTTCTTTGGAGCCCTAACCACCGGTTTCTTAGTCCCTGTACCCGAAATCGGTGGTCTACTATTTTTTATATTTTTAAATATATATTATTGTTTATTTTTTTATGTATTTAAAAATGTAATAAATATGTATATATAAATGTAATAAAGAGAATAATAATATTATAATCGCCACCTGCTCTTTAATGCGACGATTTCTGACATCAACCACTCAAACCCCTACAATACTACACAATGAACCAACCCACTTGGCGTAAGCCCGTACTAGGTTCACATTTACCAGCATTTGTTGAGATGAAATTTTGAATAACCCATAATAATAAAAGCCTTTATTCGCTGACCTTTTTGGAATGACATGCTATTCTTTTAAAAACATTAGTACTCTTAAATCTAATTAAAGTAGTAAAAATAATATGTTATTTAGCAACCACTTTGGTCAGGTTGTCTGTCGACATAGGCCTCCCCCAATTCTTTCCACGTCTCTCTGTCCATAGCAGACCTTCTCCATCCTTTAGGCAAATCGTCCTCCTATCTTTTGATTTGACCTACTCGTTGTTTTTTCCCGTTCCCCGGATACCACTCCATTACATCCTTAGTCTATTTTCCTTTGTTAGTTCTCATTATATGTCCAGTCCAGTTCCATTTAAGTTTTCTCATTTTTTTAATAGGTCACTGACCTTTGAAAGGTCAAAGGTCAGTGTTTATAACTTAAAAATGGCTCAATCGATTTGTCTGAAAATATGTGGGTAGGTAGATTAGAGCTAGGACATAGGATACTTTTACATAGTTTTTTTTTTCTTGGCGCGGTGGCGTTAACCGCGGTTGTTCTAGTGCCACGGGTAACGCAACATCAGAGACGCCACAACTGCGTTGTCCGCCTATGGGAGATGGGGGAGGAAGGGTTGGAGTATGGAGTAGTCGAGACCCGGGTGGCGTAAGAAAGCGATTCCCGGATCTCTCCCGTCTCAGACGCAGAGTGGCACACCGTGTGGTTTTAGTCGGTTCGATTCCAATACACCACCCCACCGCAAACCACGGCGGGGTGAAGGACCGAGGGTTCCCCAGGTAAATAAAAAAAAACGGGTAGTTAAGCCGGCCCAGCGTGGCTCTCCCACGGTAGATCCACCCATGGTCAATAATCAATGGTAATACATGTGATTTATATTTCATTTTAATCGGTGTAGCAGTATCGCTCTGAAAGCGTTACAGACAGACACACTGTTACTTTCGCATTTATATTGTTATATATTAATTTTATTAATCAGTATGGATAGTTAGCCAAAACCTCGTTTTGGCTACGTTGTCGTGTTTTGTTGATGAGTGCGAGACCGTAGGCCCAATGATGCAGAACCATTTCAATAGACCGCCAGTGTGGATCACCATCTCGCATTGTTGCATTGTCTGTATTCGCAATGAGTACGGTGACCACTAACTCTTGGATTCTGCTTTCCACCAGGTAGAATAGACTCACTTTGGCAGGCTCATGTAATAAACAAGTAATGAATTGTTAAAAAAATAAAACCCGACTGCGTCAATACCATTTAAAAAACATAAAAGTTATATATAAATATTCGTAATCACCGATAAAAATTCTTTATTTTGATACCATTCTAGATGTATTTTGAAAACATTTTTTTTTAGATTACTCTTTGTCTCTAACAATCCTTAGTTTAGTTTTTTTTTATTTTGATGTACCCAGTGTCACTCTCGCGACTAATACGAATCTATTCACATCACTCACTTAAAAATACAACAAGCCGTTTGGGCTCTAGGGCGTGTCAAAAATTATATATACATACATACACTCGAAAAACATAACCCTCCTTCTTTCGCAGTCGGGTAAAATCCCAGAACAATTCGAAACCCCATCTCGTTCCGTTGTCGTCTCTTACAGTGTAAGGACTGTCACATAAAGGGTTCGATTCCGTGAATAGACAGACAAAGATATTAAACTTTTCTTCTCAGCTATGGCGTTCGTACTTTTGTCAGTTCAATTACCTATATATTAAAATTCCTTGCCGTCCACGCACTTTTTGTTGATTACGACTGTATAATGTTTTTTTTATATAAGCTTGTTTCACGGTTTCTTTTGGATTTTTCTTATCTATATAAATAAAAATGGATCACTGAAATGTATATACGCGCATAACTTCCGAACGAATGCACCAAATAGGATGATTATTTCTTTAAATGTTTGTTACTGTACAACACTGACATCTATTAATAATAAATAAATAAAATAAAATAAGTCTTTATTGCTGTTAGAATTTAACTTATTCAACTATACATTACTCTAACCAAATAGTGATAAACTATAAATTAACTTAAACTAAAATTAATATTCGGCGTTCGGCATATCTCTCTTCTTAACAGCTTGTACAAAGGCCTTCTCTAAGGATTCCCATTTGTTTCCGTCCTCTGCTGTGCATAACCAATCTGGCCCAGCTACTTGTCTTCCCATCGCTTTGACTGTGTTCCTCTACTTCTTCTGCTTTCTCTAGGGTACCATTTCTCTTTCTTTTCTCTCATCATATGTCCTGCCCAGCGCCATTTTAATTTTCTGCTCATAAATTGAACTTTTCCAAACTTAGTCTTTCCTTTGGTCTTTTTTTATTGTATTTTATCCCTTCTCCTTACTCCTCAATACACTTCTCTTTATCCCATTCTGACATATATTTAATTTATTTTGTTGTTGTTCAGTTAAGGCCCCAGTTTGGCTTCCGTATGTAAGATACGGCAGTGTGCAAGCATTGGAGACTTTTCGTTTCTCTGCCGTAGGCATTTCTTTATTTTTCATTATTTCGCTTAGCGACCAGAACATCTATGATTAAAAGTACGCAATTACGCGTACTTGTAATAACAGCGGTTAGTGCTGGACATGGTTTATATAAAAGAAATTACAAGGAAACCGAAGTGGTTATATTATATTTTTTTAGTTCGCGCCTGTACACTACCCGTGGAAAACTAAACTGTAGACAAATATAGAAACAAGTTATTCAAAAACTTAGGTATTGCGGTTCGAAGTTTGCCGGGTCAGCTTGTTTCTACTTCTACGTCAGCCTATTGCCGTCCACTGATAAACGAAGGCCTCCCCCAAAGAGCGCCAACTCAACTTAACTATACCTAATTATATTTTCTTGACATCACGGGCGTAATTTCGGGGGGGGGGGGGGATTCATGATGGTAATGAAAATAAATTAAAAATATCAATATAGTAGGAACATTTCTGGGGAGAGGGGGAGTTTAAGCCCATACCCCATAGTACAAGCTCTGCTTAGTTTGGGACTAGATGGCGTTGTGTGTTAGATATCCTTAGTATTTATTTATTATCATCATCTCTGAAAATCATCTTCGTTTCTCTATCATCCCAAGAAGAGGTTTTACGAAAGAGAAGTCCTGGTAACCGGTATTAAAAAATCCCTTTTGTACTTTTTACTGATGTTCACTGCGCTTATGCTTAGCTTTGTTGCTTCTGACGAGGATTGATTTGGTGCTTATACCTTCCCGCTGACAATTAAATTAAAAATCTATTTCCGTATGCAATAAGGCCCAGCAACACACAGCGGTAGGCGTGATGACGTCACTTTGTGTTAAGTTTCATTGTGCTGGTAACACCTGTGTCAACGAGAGGCGCGTGCACAGAACATTGGACTATCAAGAAACGATAACAGTTGTTCTGGAGGTTTGGAGTGCAAGTTGATTTACAAGACGTGGTATGGATATGGTTATCGTGGGAGAGCTATACCACGACCTCACAGAAGACCGGTGTGAAACAGCGCTTACCCCAAACGCCGGCAACGCACTTGTGATGCCTCTGGTGTTGCGGATGTAGATAAGTGGTGGTAATCGCTTACCATCAGTTGATACGTAAGCTCGTTTGCACCCTATTCTATAAAAAATATAAATTAATATATCCATAGTATCATATTAATATTATAAATTAGAAAGTAACTTTGTTCAGACAGACAGGTTCAGACAGACAGGTTCAGACATTTTAACACACAACGCCATCTAGTCCCAAACTAAGCAGAGCTTGTACTATGGGTACTAGATAACACTGATATTAATACTTATATACTTTTTTTTTGTAAATACATGCATATTATACACAGAAAACACTCAAACTCCGAAACAGACAACTTTGTTTGTCTGTTATGCTTTAACGGCTTAACGGCTACACTGATTTCAATGAAATTTGTCCTACCTACTTTATTTGGTGAGGACTGCGTCGAAAACACGCGGTCTAACTAGTAATAAATATTAATATAAATTACATTGTTACTGTATGTTTGAGTGATAGTTTGAATACTAACTATCTACAAAACTTCGTACCAATATCTACAATTATTAAACTATAATATTAGTCTGTTGCTCCACCCGCATATTCTTCAACCGATTCAAATAAACACTAATTAAATGTAAAATAAAGTTTACCATAAGCAAAAAAAAATACAAGATAAAACCCCAACTAACATACATAATAATTAAAATAAAACATTCATAATTTCACGCACACATGAATAAATTCTGTCTCATAACAGTGTAAAGCGTAAGCTCATTTGAGCCTATACTTTGACAGGGGAAACGCCTGCTTACGGCTACTCCCTACGGTGTTGCTCATTGACAGACATATAGAACTACGGGCCCGTGTCGAAGATTGATGGGTCATGTGAACCACCAGGAGACCTTTTTAGAAAGATACAGGAGCATAAAAAAACAACATTCAGCACTATGCCGTCACTTGTAAACTGTCCAACTGAGTACACGTGAACGAGAGGAGTTGGCAACTCTCGATTTTTCTCTCTTGTCCAGAAAATCTCAATACCTCTTCTAATCCTTTAGTGCGCATCTCCGTACAAGAATCAAGGGATAAAGGAGAAAAACCGATGGTTTTTTCCCTCTTCATCTGCAATCCGGCCCGTAGTCGTAGTCGTTGATTTCTTACAATTTTAAATTAACTTCCACTCTTAGTTTAAAATACTAAAAATCCGAATTTTAAATAGTGTTTGTTAGTGGCTGTGACGTCATGGAGAGATTCGGTTACATTGTTTTGACACCTGTGTCAATGTGTGGCGCCTGCGCATTGCCCGAGAACATCAACTGTTTGCTTTTGTGTTTTATCCGAGTTCAAAAGTTGACTCAAAATAAAGTCGAAGATTGTCTAAGAAAGTAGCGTAAGTCACTCCTTATATCATTAGCAGAAAGTCTCGTCAAATCGGTCCAGCTCTTCAGAGATAAGCTGGAACAAACAGATAGACGTACGAATAGGCAGACAGATTGACAATAGTTTTAAAAATAGTTTTTTTTTTCATGTAAATACCTATCGCGTATAATTTCATAATATATGTATTTAATTATTTAATGTAAAGCTGTTTATTCGAAATAAAAAAACAGAAATTTTAAAGTTATTTATTTATATAAACAGCGTCAGTGAATTTCTAATGGAGTAATAACGACCAGCTGGTCTACATCCTGATTCCTAAAGGCACAGGTACTATTCCCACCAAGGACATTTTATAGATGTCATGAGCCCGTGCTCATTCGACCAAAACAATAGCTCATTTGTTATGTATTTGAGTGTAATTTTATTTATATATGTATTTAGAAAATGTATTAATTATCTTTACCCACGGCTCTGCTCGCGTATGAGTGTGTATCATCATCATCTCCCTACCGCTTTCCCAACTTTCTTTAGGGTCGATGCAAGGAGTTTTCTTCCTCAATTCTCCTCTATCACTCGTCAGCTTAAACACATATACTTTTTTGTATAGATTTATATAACAATTATTAAGAGAAAACACCCAAACTCCGAAAATAATTCTTGCAGATTACACGAACATTCGGTCCGACCCGGGAATTGAAACCTAAGACCTCAAGCACAGTAGTCGCGTACGCTACCACTGCGCCATCGAGGCAGTCGATATTTCACTAAACACTGTAAAGCTTACTAGAATGAGAATGTTCTACGATACATGTTTAGATACATTAGTTGTTTCCCCATCAATTTGACATACACCTGTCTATTTAAAATGTTTGTGTTAAAAGTGATGTACGTGCGAAAGAGATGAATTTATCTCTCGTCGTGCGCACGCGCCGCTCGGCGGCTGTGCACAGCTGGCGGGGTTACTCTTACGCTTTATTTATACGAACAATACACAATGTGGGCATGTGACGTAGTGCTAATCTTCTGGTCCAGATGAAAGCTAAACAATTATAAAGTAATGTCAAGATTTTAGCCTAGGTAACTGAGGATAGTAAAGCTTATGACATGTGCCCGTTAGGTAGTGTTATCATATTCTGCAACTATTACGATATGTTGAATTCTTTTTCTGATTTTCACTCCTTCATACAGATTATATGTAACTGCTTGTAGTAAGTTTATATTTCATAGCGATACCTTGGATTTGCTTCTACAAGTAATGTGAGCAATTTAATTGGTACCATAGTGATGATACACTTAAAGTAATTTATATATATTTTAAACTAGCTGACCCAGTTTAAAATATACATCTCCTATTGCCCGTAACGAGAGAATTTTCCCTCCTTTTTGAAACTGTCTTCATTGGTGCTCTGGTCCTATTGGTATTCGCGTGATGATATCTAGCCCAAAGCCTTCCTCGGTAAATATTCTATCTAACACTGAAAGATTTTGTTCAAATCGGACCACTAGTTCCAGAAACTAGTACGTTCGGAGTTCAAGCAACTAAACTAACTCTTATTTTTTTAAACGAGTATTATTATAGATATTTAATACATTTTTATATTATTTAAGTTCTTGCAGTTTACTCGTTCCCTAGCTAGGATACTCAAAACATAAACACCGATGTAAGAAGCAAATAAGAAACCAATCTTTTTTTTTTTTTTTTTTTATATTTAAGCTGCCAAAATGACTCTGCCCTGCCTGATGAAAAGCATGAGCAGAATCCAAGAGTGGTGGTCGCCATCCTCAATGCGAAAAAGAACAATGCAGTATGGTGACCCACACTATGGCGGCCTGGGGGGAAAGGGGATGGTGAGGGGGATAGGGGCGTTGGATTGGGGTATGGGCCTCCGGTATCCTCACTCACTCGATGAAACACAGCGTAAGCGCTGTTTCACACCGGTTTTCTGTGAGGCCGTGGTATCACTCCGGTCGAGCCGGCCCATTCATGCCGAAGCGTGGCTCTCCCACGGTATCTTAGACATAACAGATCTTTAAAGCAAGTCAGATCATAATTTCTGAACGGATTGTATGTGGCTGTAATTTATGTATGGTGCGGGCGAGGAGTGCAAACGTGCCCTCGAATATGGGCCTCATGCGGGACCACGGTAGCGACAGCATGATTAATAACATTAAATAAAATATTACCAGAATACACCGGTAGCAATTTGATAAGTCTAATTAATTTTTCGATAATTACCTTTACAGTTTTTGCCTTTATAGATATTTGTATAAATATACTAGCTGCCTCAACAGACTTTATTCTGCTGACAAACAAATCCGCAAATATATGCCGATCAGCAAATATTTGTTTCGGAGTTTGGGTGTTTTCTAAGTATAATATGTATGTTTACAACAAAATGAATATATGTATTCATATCAGTTGTCTAGTACCCATAACACAAGCTCTATTTAGCTTGTGACTAGATGGCGTTCTGGGTTAGATGTCTGAAATATTTTTTTATTTCATTTTTTTATTTATTATCGACAGATGTTTTAATTTACTCTATGGTTTGTATTGGAAAAGAAATGTGTTGTTTTTATTATTTTTTAACTTTTTCTCTCACCACTTCCTTGTGCCTTAGCGAAAATATAAAAAAAAAATACCGAATTGGTCGGGCGACATTGGTTTGGCGATTCATTTGTATTTATATGGATAGATAAACTGTGATGTCATTTACGCTGTCATCAAGTACAAAAATGAATAAAGCGTATTTAACATTATTCAGTTCGTTAATTTATTTATATATTGTAACAGAAAACCTTTCGTGATATTTTTTAGACTGAGAATAGATCGATATCGATTTTTAATTAAGAGAATTGGTCTGGAGGTCGCATAGTATACAATTCGTACGTGTTTATCTTTATAACAAGTATTATCTTTTGATTCCCGAAGGTAATTCCCCAACCCGCACTTGGCCAGCGTGGGGACATAATTATGGCCTTAATCCTCTCCTGAGAGGAGACTTGAGCCCAGTAGTAGGACATTATGGGTTGTTGATTGATTTGGTAATTATCGTTTAAGTACACAAGTCAAACGAAATGCGAACGAAATTCAACATGTGCCGTACCTATTTAAATCATTTTATATCACGAAGGGCCTAAAGCCAAGGAAGCACTAGTACTTCAATATCTAACCTACATTTAAAGCACTTTGTTGTAACATACGACCAACATTTTCTTACAAGTTCAACATTTCTGTATACCATAAGGTTCTCCTGTTCGGTCATTATTAGTAACTAAGCTCGTAATGTAGGTGTGCGACAATTTATCAGTATCGGTACGAGGATAGAGATGCAGGCTCGGCAAATATACTCAATAGCGCCCGCATTGGGACCGTACCGACAGCAAACACATTTATATTTAAGCATTCGATATTTTTACACTTGAATTTTAGTTTTTTAAAAATAAATTTGGTTAAATATAGGCGATAGTTGTTGGAATAGTTTTGATGTTTCTTTTTTACGAGTAAATTAAATTGGCTGCCAGTTTGAGATTATTTTTCTGTGTTTGAAATAAGTACTCTTAAAACAATTTTGTCGGTGTATGTCCATGACATTATATGATAAAATTGATAGTAATAAAATGTAATTTAATATATTTTTGTATACATAATTTTCATATGGAAAATGAGTTAAAATGTACAAGCGTGGCAACGTCGGCGGTATAAATTCTAGAAAAAAAAACTGTAATCAGCTTTAGCAAGTTCTTACATGTGATCCTTAACAATCAAGGAGTTTTATGGGTTTGAGGCTCTTTTGTAGTCTTTTGTTTTTATTATATTGCTGAGCCATTGCATTAAGACTTCCAAAAACATATACTAAACAGATTGACAGTGTTTAAACAAAATATTTACGTACTTACAATAGATAATAGAAGTTTTTTATCTAAAATCATTAAACGAGTAATGCTTGTATAAGATATATAATCTGAATCACGAAATCAGCTCCAACGATTTTCATGAAATTTAGTATGCAGTGTGTATAAAGGTATTGCACCCGAAGGCAAAAACTCGTATAGCTAGGATTCATTTTTAGAAAATAGCCCTAAAAAGCTGTTTTCTTATACGTACCCATATATAGAAATAAAGAAAGACCACTGCGAGATTCCCTTTAACGATCACCTTTTTAAAGTTGTTAGTGTGGATGTGGGGTTACCAGAAAAAAAATATAGAAATACTCTTATTGTTTTGCTGTCTGTAGTGCAGACCCGCATAGCAATGATAGCACAGCCACGGCCCTTGATCATGGGGGCAGTTTTATCTCGCGACGGCCATGTTTACAAATTATCTACATTAAACTGTGTCTCCACCGTCGCGAGGGACTGAGGTCTCGTCACTTAGCAGTACTTTAGATTAGAATAACTCTGTACTTACACATACAGGCTCGCCATTATCCAGGGCTTCGCTCCCGTGATTATTTCTAACTTTAAAAATGACAAACTTATTTATATACATATAACCGTTGGTTGCCGAAATCTTTATTCTCATAAGAATTTGTGCATTCACTTAAATGAGAACATATATATTGTTATACTAACTTTTGCGTTTCATGATATAATAATTACTATTTTCACGGGAATTACCACGATCACTTATTTAATGGCATTTTATACCTCTGATGTGCCTGACGTTTCGACCATTTCTTATTCAAACGCCTTAAGGGAGACATTTAAAAAAAATCTTTTATAAGATAAAGAATGGTGTGTCGCCAATCCTGTTCATGCCGTGTGTGCCGCAAGAGCTGATGCAGAACCTATGCAGGATGCAAGAGAAGTTTAACCTTGCAATAAACTATACTAACCCACCTGGCCCGCCTGCTGCAGTAGACCCAAAACCTCCTTTCGACAGAGATGCCTATGTCCAGCAGTGGACTATTGAAACCTGTTGATAATGATAGAAAATCCACATGCTATTGATAGTACTGTAATTGTATAACACTGAATAAAAACGAAACAACGGCTGGCCTCAACCCGCATTACCCTGTTACAACAAGCTACAAATCTAGTTTAAATAGGTATTGCGATATTTATGTTACACTAGCTTTTACCCGCGGCTTCACTCGCGCTGGAGTAGATATTTTCATCCCCTATTTTACCCTCTAAGGAGTGGCATTTCCAAAATTCCTTTCTTAGTGCTCATTTACGTTATGCAAGACCTACATGCGAAATTTCAGGATTCTAGGTTCAGCGGTTTTGGGCTGTGCGTTGATCTCTAGGTATCTTAGTCAGGCACCTTTCTATTTATATACATATATAGATTGTAATTCAGTCGTTATAAAACTGGTACGTAAAGAATGAAAATATAAGTAATACAAACTAAAATCTCTTCTTCAAAGTCACTTCATAGGTTTTGTAGAGACGTTTTCTGTTTTTCGGCATTTTTGTTCTCTGAGCCTTTCTTCTAACTAGGGCTAACTAGTCTTATTTGGTCTTTCTAGTTTTAGGTTTATTTTTTTACAACCAGTCTTCTACGATACGGTTGAACCTTGATTTGTATATGGAGCGACTGCCATCAAACCCGCACAAACTCATAGCACTAAGGAATTTTGGAGATGCCACCCCTAAAGGGGTAAGATAGGGTATGAAAATATCTACTTCTGCGCTGGCAAAAGCTAGTCCTACTACTAATAACTTAAGCGCGAAAATTTGTAAGTATGGATGGATGTTTGTTACTCTTTCACGTAAAAACTACTGAATGGATTTTAATGAAACTTTACAATAATATAGCTTATACATCAGAATAACACATAGGCTACAATTTATAAAGATACAATACACACAATATCTTTGTACCGTAACACCGCGGGGCTCAGCTGGTACATCATAAATAGAAAAAATCAAATCTAAAATGTAATTCGTAAGTTGTAAAATTACGCTAATGACATCTGTCACCGAGACTAAGTTAAGGATTATAGTAATTACACCACGAGCGTACAATTGTTGTTATTACATCTTAATTGAAATGTACTCATTGTGTATTGTTTTCGGTAGCCTATAATAATCGATTGATTGAAAGATTAAATACTAATAAAGGCTTGATACAATTACTAATTGATTCTAACTGATTATTGTTTTAATTTGTATCTTTCACTGTCTCCGTGTCTGTTTGTTTCGGCTAATCTCTGGAACGGTTGGACTGATTTTGACGGGACTTTTACTGATATCTGATGATATAAGGGGTAAGTAATTTAGGCTACTTTTTTAGACTAGCTTCGCTTTGCGGCTTTCCTCGCGGTTGATGTAGTAACGCGGATATCACCGCGGGTCCCAGCTAGTTCTTGTGAAATATATGTACACCACTTGAATCTCGGAAACGGCTCCAATGATTTTTATGAAATTTAGTGGGTTTCGGGTGACAGAAGGACGGACAGATAGACGAACAGCGGAGTTCAAAATAGGGTCCCGTTTTACCATTTTAAAGACATACATATTATTCATAGAAATCACCCAACCGCCGAAACAAACATATGTAGAATATATAAAAAAAAATTCCGACCCAGGAATCGAACCCGAGACCTCAATCAGGGCAGTTGCATACGCTACCACTGCAATACCGAGGCAGCTTATTAGTTAAGAGATTCACATATATAGTCTATAGTTTTTATTTTCTTTTTATTTATTTATTAGGCCACTAACGGCTCGTACACTCTTACAATGAAATTACAAAAAAAGTAGTTCTTAGAACTAAGCACCTCGACACTCACAACTAGGCACAGCTAGGACCAATAAATCGCAGTAACAATCTAGAAGGAACAAAAAAAATGTAATCTATGGAATAAAGAAAAAACAAATTCCTGGAAGGTAGAATCATCATCCTCCTAGCCATTATTATTCCCAAGATTTGGGGTCGGCTACTAGTTCAACCGGTTTTACCCGAATATCACTTTTACACGGAGCGACTGGCATCGGTCCTCCGCAACCCTGAGGGTGAACTGAATTCGAAGATTGAAGTAGTTGTCAGTATACTTGAGGGTACTGACATCCCAATAATGATTGCTAAACATGTTCATGATGGCCAGAACCTACGGCTTGACGTGCTCTCCGAGGCACGGGCAGGAAACACCGCAATATTCCGTACTCCGGGTTGCGATTAAGAATTTCTTTTAAGAAAAACCCAACAACAGTCCGACCCGCCAATCGAACCCGAGACTTCTTGATCTGCAGTCGCTTACGTTAACCACTAGCCCTACGAGGTAGTTAAAGGACGAAAGTAGATATTTCACAGTAATATTTTATTATATTCGTCAAGAATTAATTTAAAAAATATATGTCTAGAGTATCACAAACTATAAAATCAAAGGAATAAACAAACAATATCAAATCATTTCATATCAGTTTTTCACCAGCAGGTAGTATATAAGCTATAATCCTTCGCTTAGGCCGGCACAAGTGTTGAGCCGATGGTCTGTCGGTGACAGCTCGATTACGCCCCCCTAAAGCCTCCAGCCCCCCAGCCCGCAGTTGGCCCTGTTCGCCCTCCCCCTAGAACCACACGCTACGTCGCGAGTTCGGACGATGTTTGCCATTCTGACTCACAGTTGAAAAAAAATTACCAGTTTTTAGTTATTGACTTCGAGTATGTTCCTACATGTATATTTGAAAATGTTGCTAGTAAAAAAAATATTCATAGATCATTTTTTAGGACAGTTTTATGTCTAGCAGTACCATTTTAAGGATTGTTGATATATGATGATGTTGTTGGCCAACTTTTGTTTCTGTTATCTTCCATAAATTTCAATACTTATTCCTAAAAGTGGTGTTTATATCCTCTGGAGCCGACTAAACAAGAACTACATATGCACTTTCAAACTCGTCTAAGTTTAGAGGTAACGAATAAAAAGATTGCCAGTGATAAAATAATTTTGAATTTTTATTCGAAATGGAATATTTCTCAACCGTTAACAGCATTATTAAAAAAAATGAAAATGATGTAATGGTGAAGTTAAAATAAATAAATAATTTATCGGCATTCAACCGTTTCGCATCGTGCTTTTAGCTATTTCTAGCAAACTATATTATTAGTATAAAACATGGATATAATAATTCAAGTTGGTGTAAATACAGTAATTTATCTAATAAACACTTTATGTTTCAATAAACATAAAGTACAATATCTTTTGGCAGACTTTGTGCCATTTTATAAATTTATGCGTTCATCATTTGTAAAATTTACATTTTTCTTTAGCTAGCAGTACATTTTTTCTCAAAAACTTAAATAATCAAAACTCGCCAACAAAATAACAGACATGGAATGATTCGATTGGAATGTATCCTATACACAATTCAACATTTAAAAAACAAAAACTACCGAAGACTTTGTGAATATAAAATAAAATAATTACTAGAGTCTATTCTATCTAATAAAATTTTATTCTTTTAATATAAAGAAATATATTTAATTCTAAATAAATAAATAAATTAAATAATTGCAGACATAAAACAATTTATGTAATTATGAAGTAGACTAAAATTTTATTTGGCCTCTTTTAGTTTTTACTCGTTTGAAAGTATTTCAAATGAGTGTTCTATTAAAAAAAAACTTCGAAAGTCAAACACAAATATTGCACAGATTAAAAATGAAATCATATCTTACCCAACAATAAAAAAAAAACTCCAACATTGAAACAAAGCGGTGTATGTCGTTGACAGTGGCGCCAGCAGTTTTTACTCATAATCGAGTATGTTAAGTGCGATCGCGCCATAATCGAGCTGTCGACCGCACGCTCACCAAACTTTGATTAAAAGCGAACCAATCAACTGTTCGGGACCGACGAACAGATATTATAAGAGGGAAATACAGGTGTTTTTGGATATGGCAATTTCATGTTTTCATGTTTGGTGACTATTCAGTAAAACTTAAGTATACGGGTTATTTGTTTCCCATAAAAAAGGTTTATAGTGAGCCAATCTTAGCAGATAGACATATGCTGTCACGGACGTATTTTTAGAGCCTTAATCATCATCAACAACCCATAATGTCCCATTGCTGGGCTCGGGTCTCCTCTCAGGAGAGGGTTAAGGCCATACGTCCCCACGCTGCCCAAGTGCGGGTTAGGGACTGGCAGGAATACGTTGTGGCTACGTATCATGCCGTTGGATGTTTTAAAGCCGCCCGAAGGCCTCCAACTAAACTTTACGACTTTTATCTTGTGATAACAACCGGGACCGACTGCTTAAGGTGACGCTTATGGTAACATGCCGCCAGCAGTTATCCATCCAGGTACTGACCGCGCCATTGTTGCTTACCCTCGGTGATTGATTCTAATCACTGAGTTCAACTGGTTTATGAGCGTCTCGAGCCTTAAAAGCATATTTTCAGGTGAGTGGTGTCAATAGATTCGTCTTAGTCGTGAGAGTGATACCTTACCCATAAAAAAAAAACAATATTAAGGATTTTTGGAGCCAAAAAGTAATCTCAAAATCTTGTAAAATACATCGAGTGTGGTATCAAAATAAAGAATTTTTATCGGCGATTACGAAAATGTATATGACTCATATATTTTATACATCATAACTTGTTAACAACCTTTCATTCCCAAATTGTTGGTGATATTTCTACAGTAACAATGCTATTCAGCTTAACATCTATACGAGTATATTTAATTGAATTTTAAGAAGACAATGTCTGTACGATAGAGGTCTTCATTAAAATTAATACAACTCAAAATAACAGTTTTTGGCTTCTGATGTAAGGATGATATGATCTGGATAAGGGAGGTTTGCTTGTTTTTAAAAATGAGTCCTAGCAAGCTCGATTTCGATCATCATCATCATCATCAGCCTATCGCAGTCACTGCTGGATATAGACCTCTCCAATTGCACGCAACTTAGTTCGGTCTTCGACTTCTCGCAACGCAGCCGTCTTGCGCAAATCATCGCTCCACCTGGCCTGAGGACGTCCTACACTACTTTTGCCGAGACGCGGTCTCCACTCAAGAATTCGTTTACCCCAACGGTTATTGGTTCTACGGCAAATGTGGCCAGCCCACTGCTACTTCAGCTTGCTAATCCTGTGAGATATGTCGATGACCCTGGTTCTTCATCGAATGACCTCGTTTCTGATGTTAAATTACTATTACTATACATACATATATACTATTTTAAATTTCAGTAAAAACGTTTTGTAACGACGATTTTCCACGAAGCGATTTTGTGCGGCAAGGTGTCTCCCTTCCATTTTTCTATCTTCCATTTGTCTATAATCGCAGGAATGCGCAATACGCACGTGTTTCCTTCCCACTATGATCCCCGGTCCTTTAAGCGGGGCGTGAAAAAGCATCTCACCAGGCCGCCATAGTGTGTGTCACCATGCTGCATTGTTCTTTTTCGCATTGAGGATGGTGACCACGACTCTTGGATTCTGCTCATGCTTTCCATCAGGCAGAGTCATTTTGGCAGCTTAAATATAAAAAAAAATACGAATCACGTTGTCCGTGGCTGAGACAACAGAATATGTTACTGGTGAAAGAAGTTATCATTTTCTTCAATAAATAAATAAATATTTTCGGACATTTTAACACACAACGCCATCTAGTCTCGAACTAAGCAGAGCTTGTACTATGGGTACTAGACAACTGATATTAATACATATATACTATTTTTTTTGTACATTGTACATACATCTTATATACAGAAAACACCCAAACCCTGAAAAAAAATATTTGCAGATCATACAAACATTTGTTCCGACTCAGGAATCGAACCCGAGAACTCTAGCACAGCAGTCGCATACGCTACCACTGCGCCATGACAAGTTTGACCTCAGTTCAAAGATAGCGCGCTGACGTGAACACTTTAAAAAAAAGAGAAAATAATCTTCACCTATTTATTTAAAATTTACATTTTTGTTCGTTCATTAAGACAACGTATCTCTATTAGCATAATGTTGATCGTAGATGAAAGAATAATATTGTCAGTTGGTGAAGTTCTCACGAGCAGCTCATGAGGCTTCGAGCACACGGAACGTTTTACCGCGGAATAGCGGCGTGAAAAGGATTGAGAAAATTTTACGAGGTGTGTTCAAAAAGTATCGTGAATTTTGAATTTTCGCTGGTTACGTATAATCGAATTTAGATTTTTTTGTGGTGCTATGTTGGTACATATGCCTCTAAAATGATGAAGTGAAGAAAATGGCATTGGCCAATCGTCGAATAACCGTTAGAGAAATTGCCGAGGACCTGGGTATATCGCTTCGCTCGTGCCATTCGATTTTAATCGATAATTTGGGGATGAGACGGGTCGCCGCATAATGCGTACCAAAATTACTCAATTTCGATCAAAACAGCATCGCATGAACGTTGCTAATGAGATGTTGGAATCTGTGCGCGACTTTTTCTTGTTCCTGTGACTTTTTCTTGTTCCCGAAACTGAAGAGGCCCATGAAAGGACGACGCCACGATTGACGAGATAAAGACGGCATCGAAGGAGGAGATGAAAAAGATACAAAAAAAAATTATTGAAGTGCTTTGAAGATTGGAAAGAACGTTGGCACAAGTGTATAATATCCCAGGAGGATTACTTTGAAGGGGACAGAATAGATATTTACGAATAAATAAATAATTTTTGAAAATACACAAAATTCGCGATAATTTTTGAACACACTATGTATATGTAAATATAGAAAAATAATAAATATCTTAATTTCAATGCGCAAGTTATATAAAGTAAGGTTTCGATAAAATTATGATGAGACTTGCTATTATAGTTAAACAAAATGGAAATATAATATTGGTATATATTTTTATTGTTGGTAAATTTTATAAATAGCTACCGAATTTAGAGAAAAATGATCTCTTTCAATGTGTATTTTTTAACATATATAATGTATGTGTTTCAAAATTTAACTAAAAAGGCATTGATAGACGGAAAAACTATAAATCGTATACTATAATGTCAAATCGAAACAAATTGCTGTACATTAGTTGATAATAGATATATTGAATATGTACATATGTATAATCATTTTAACTTTATTCTTGGCAAATTTTTACACGTTATCTTGTCTATTTTTTAATTAATCAGGAACAGAAAAGAACAACAAATCAAAGCCTAACAAATATTATACATTACATTTTAAGCAAATTATATAGGCCTAAAACTCCAATCACAACTGTTCGCATATTATGTTGTACGGAGTGCATATTCTTGAGATCCGAGGCCCGTGGTTGGTCTTCATTAGTAGTTCATTTCAATAGTAATTAATACAAAACAATGTTAAAGTATCTACAATCTCCAAATGAATTAACTTAGGGCCTTGGCAAGAAGCGGTAATTAAATATCTTTTTTCTGGACATTAAGGTATTTTGAACTTAAATACATTCGGAAGTCTACCAAAGGATGTTAATCCAATTATGACTTGGCGTCTTCAAAATATATCAGATCAATAAAGAAATATTTACTTTTTAATTGATCCGAGGGTAATATGAAAAATCATAACAACTTGACTCTGACTCGGCGTTGCTTTTCAATGACAATAGCTTAACGTGAATTGTTAACTATTCATTTTATAATTTCTGTTTACAATTGTCTTTGGTTCGATCGATTTACGTCAGTGTTTATGTGACTGTTCAAATTTAAATCTATAGGTTTTGTGCAGTAATATTTCGTTAACATCCACGTTGTTATTATTTACTGCGCAGTTAGTTTTTTTGTTTGACAAAGCATAATAGTACCAGAGCCCTTTTTGAGATTATTTTCTTCTAATGGTATATCAAAAAAGAATCAATAAATTTATTTAAAATAAAATAGTCATGACAGCTTTGCGATAGGCAAGCCATCATAGACTTGTTCATTAATACAATTCCAAAAAAAGTTTGTAACGGTTATCAGATGGGTGGAAATCGATCTTCACCAGGTTCTTAGACTATAAGCTTTATCTGACAACTAGCTGAAACCCGCAGTGACACCCACGATACAACAACAACTACGGTAAACGCCGTGGCATAAAAAAAAGAAAATAAATCCTGATTTTAAGCTACCTCCCCACCAATTTCCAGCCAAATCGGTTCAGCCGTTCTCGAGTCTTGAATAGTGTAACCAACACGACTTTCTTTTATAAACATAGATGTTCAAGTACTATTTTAGTAGTTTTAAAATATAATTTCTGAAAAAATGTGACGCTTAATACTATGGCGACAGGTTGCTTTATAAAGACTACCTCCGTGGTCCGAAACTATTGGGGCATCTCCGAAATACACACACACACACACACACACACACACACACATACGCACACACGCACGCACGCACACATGCACGCACGCACGCACGCACGCACGCACTCACGCACGCATGCACGCACGTACGCACGCACGCTTCTTTGCGGGTTCCGAGACAGTTTAATTTTTCCCGTGACTTCCCGAGTGTCATAACTCGGTGTATTCGTGGGTCACTACTGTTGATCCTGGTGTACAGGAGTTAGTACCATTATGCAAAGCAATTCACCACTTTTAACATACGCTATCGAACTGAACCGTTCGGTTCTTACTTCCTGTGCCGAGCAGCTAAAACCTGGAACTAGTAAGTAACCAGCGCGGTTCGGGTACGTTGAGCGCTTGCCATGTTGGTTATCCACTTTCGCAATGAGGTTGATGACCACCTCTAACTCACAAAGTGTATTCTAACCATGCTTTTCATCAGATATATATGTATAACATAAAAAATGCGAGTCGGACTCACGCACCGAGGATTCCGTACAAACCTGTAGGTAAATTATATGATGTAATTAAAAATTTGTGCTTTTTGTTATTCTTCCTTTATCTATACTTTATATATTTCTAGATTCTGAATTCATGGGAAGTACCCTGTAGGTTTTGATTCCCTTGCGAGTGTCCAAAATCAGCAGCATAAACAGCTGCAGTTTGATTGCGTTGGCTTAGAAGTTTGAATGCTCCAAGGGACAGTAGACCTGCGTATTTGAGACGAATTTCAATATACCTTCATGCGTTCGTGAAAAAAATGGTCTTGCGAGATACAGACAGACAAAAAGTAATCCTATAAAGGTTCCGTTTTTTCCTCTTGAGGTACGGAACCCTAAAAATACCTATGGCTGTGTAATATTGAAAAAATGTAGATTGGTTCAATTTAACACCTGCTACACTCAGCTCTGTATCACCTGAAGGTTGACTAGAAAAAATGCCTCGTGGCTTGTGTAATATATTTGCAGGTGTTAAATAATCTAATTAATTAACAATAAAAACCTAGTACAAGTATTAAACTTAAATATTTAAGTTTAAAACCGTTCGTGTTAATTATGTATCGGTAATTTAGTACAAATATGTTTTTGATAACTTTATCAACATGTTTTGGGGGGAATGAATTAGGGGCCGGCAGTTCTTAGGGAGGAGGGGGCGAACGGGAGGTATCAGCTGTCGCCCTCAGCGCTCTTTTCTTATAAACTTTTACATATACGTGTTGGCATTCCATATTTGTACTACTGCATGCTTTATATTATTAGTAATTGGCGTTTTTCGCCGTGGTTTTGTTCATAATAATAATAATAATTTGTTTATTTTTCTCTAATGCACATATTAATTATAGCTGCCTCGACGGCGTAGTGGTAGTGTACGCGACTGCTGTCCATGAGGTCTCGGGTTCGAATCCTGGGGCGGAACAAGTGTTTGTATGATCCTAAAAAACATTTGTTTCGGAGTTCGGGTGTTTTCTATGTATAGTGTGTATTTATTCTCAAAAAAAGTATTTATGTATTCATATCAGTCGTCTAGTACCCATAATACAAGCTCTGCTTAGTTTGGGACTAGATGCCGTTGTGTGTTTAGATGTCCGAAAGTATTAATTATACAATACACAATTGGTTATTGGGAGAATGGTTTCCAAACTAGGTGAGACACCTGTAACAATGGTTAACCTAGCTTCCATTACACAGACAAAACATTGTTTAAGAGTACAATGGTGTGTCTGTAAGCACGTTTGTGTGTGTTTGTGTGTGTGTGTGTGTGTGTGTGAGTGTGTGTATGTGTGTGTGTGTCTGTCTTTGTATGTGCGTATGCACTCACGAGTGTGGGATGTGTACCATTATTCATGCAGTGAAAGAACTTAAGAAAAGTAATCGTTACGTAGTTTAAAATAAAATCGATTACGCTGTTTGTTCACTTAGATCTTTAAACAACTGAACGAATATTATTGTAGTTTTCAGCATGAGTGATTCAAGAGAAAGGTGTGTATGTATAATACATGTATATTATAGTAGAGACAATCCAAAAATTCCAAAGATTTTCTGCCTCGCACAACAAAACTGTGGAATGAACTGTCGCCTGCCGTATTCCCGAACCAATACGACCTTCAAAACTTCAAGAAAAGAGCGTACTCCTTCTATAAACATAAAGAAAGGCCGGCAACGCATTTGTGACGCTTCTGGTGATGCGAGTGTCCATAGGCGGCGCTAATCGGTTTGCCACTTATATCATAAAAAAAAATTAAGCAGGTCGGGTCGTTAGCATAGTTTTTTTTCTGTACCTTTAAAGTCACCGAATTTCATTATTCCTTTGTTACACTGTTAGCGAATAAACTTTTTCTTTATTTCTTAATTTACGTCGCCATAGATTGTTTTTTTTAATATATTTCGGATATCTGAGATTCAACGCCGTTCAGGCCCAAACTAAGCAGAGCTTGTATTATGGGTAATAGGCAACTGATATAAATACATAAATACTTCTATTTTTTTGTAAATACATACATATTATACATAGAAAACATCCAAACTCCGAAACAAATATTGCAGATATTTGTTTCGGAGTTTGGATTTCATACATACATTCTTTCCGACCCGAGAATCGAACCCGACACCTCAAGAACAGCAGTCGCATATGCTTCCACTGCGCCACTGATATAAGGGTGTAAATATATGAGTGAGTGAGCTCAGAGTGTCAGAAAATAGCTAACTCAATTCTCTGAACAGCTGGAGATGCCATTGCAGTGCTAGCGAAAAAACAATTAGGAGAGAGAAAGCGATGGTGTGGTTTGTTAATAAAGGATAAATTAAACCGTACGTATGGCCTGAGTCCCCTCTTGAGAGGAGACCTATTCCCATTGTGTGTGTGGTGTGCCATTGAGTGTGATATTATGAGTTGTTGATGATGTTGGTGATAAACCTTCTTTCTTAGAACAGAAGGAGAGTCTTATGTCCAGAACTTGATTATATATATATATATATATATATAAATATAGGCTGCCTGTAAGAGATTGCCTCCGGGCGATAAGGCCGCCAATTGTTCTCCTCTAACTTTATATTAACCTTGCAATGAATCTGTTGACCAAAAAAGAGATCTATTATTATCATAAATAAACACTAGAATAAATTACCAAAAATAAGCAATATATCAATGGTATTTCGATTTATAGCATCGTTTATTTAGACAGTCACTTTAGACAGGACTCTTCATCTGTCGCTCCTCTATCAGTTCATCAAGATCTGTCAACATCAGCTGACACCATCTTCCCATCTTGACTTAATGCCGGATACTTCTAATTGCATAAGCGTCCATTTCATTAAGATACCTTACATTTGACAGGTGTGTTTGTTTATTTCTATCTATGACAGGAAAACCGTAAGCTATCAATTAGCAAAAAAAGTTTGTCAAATTTGTAGAGTGATTGTAGTTGGATAATATTATCTATGGCAATTTTATTTTTTTATATTACCTATTTTTTTATGTTAAAAACAACCATCATTGCAGGCGAAACCCAATGCGATAGTGTTTTACAATTTATTCAGGTATTTAACAATCTTCTTATTATGATAACAAATGATTTTTAATGCTGTCATTGTGGATTCACTCATAGTTTATATACCGAGAGCCACGTTTCAGCACGAATAGGCCGGCCCGACCGGTGTGATATAAAACCGGTGTGAAACAGTGCTTGAGCTGTGTTTCAACGAGTGAGTGAGAATACCGGAGGCCCGTACCCCAACTCATTCCCTTTCCCATCACCCAAAAGCCGGCAACCTTCTTGTAACGTCCTGGTGTTGCGGGTTTCATTGGGGTCGGTAATCACGTACAGGTGATACGTCTGCTCGGTTGCCCCCTATTCCATTTTTTTTTATCTATAGCGGGAAAAACGTGAATTGCCATCTTAGAAAAAAAGATTTGTCAAATTTAGAACAGCAGTCTTTGAAATGAATTTACTAAACAGCTTTTTCGAAATTTTTGTTATTATTATTTTATTAATGAATGTCAAATCAAATATGACAGATATTTATAAAACGTTTTGTTATGACTTTTGACGTTTAATAAAAGGGAAATGTCTTGACTTGACAGTCAATTACGGTATTGTCTTTTAGCTGTTGTAAATTATGCAATAAGGTATTTTACTATATATAAAAACTAAAATAAAAATATATTATTGAGATACATTAAGCAAAAAGCAGTCGGAAAATGTTAGTTTTAGTTCATAAAATAATGAATTTTTTTATTATTTATTTAAAAGATTTCTGTTTTTTTTATCTGTTCCATTACACCATGAAATAGCAGCCTCCATATTGTTACGTGAAACGGCTTTGTAAACTACAGTGTCAACTGTCAACTGATCAGCGTATGCTATATATTGCTTGTATTCGTATTATTTACTTAAACAACGATAAGTAGAATAATAACTCATTTTCAAATTATAAACAATCATCATATAAATTATCAACGAATTTTTTTTTGTTTACAAATCAACTGACGTCTATACCTCAGAGCAATACGACGTCCACTGCATTCAGCTTTTTTGACAAACTAAGCGCGAAATTTAAAAATGTAAAATTTTCGATTCGATTAATTTTTTTTTGTTTTTTTAATGGTTTAATCCCCTCTTCCCAGTTTAGCTGGTGTCGGGTCTCCCTGTAAGTCTGCGCCACAAAACTATGTTCCGGGATGTTTGTGTTTTCAGATTCTCTTAATGGAACTCTTTCTGTATATTTGACCTCTAGGTGGTCTTCTTGTTCCTCCTCGGTTGTTAAGGATATTTAGGGCCAATTTGACCCAGTGCTCGTCATTTCGTTTGATGGTCTGGCCGTACCAGCGCATTAGGCTTTCTTTTAACTTTTCAGCAATAGGTGCTATTTTAAACGATCCTCTGACATACTCATTTCGCACTTGGTCCAAGTGGGTTACACCTCGCACCCATCTGTGCATTTTCATTTAGCTTGTGTGCAGTCGTTGTTCGTGTGCCTTCTTCATCCAGCACTCTGCACCGTCTGTCATGACAGGTCGTACTACTGTTTTGTACACTTTTCCTTCCACTCTGATGGGCATTCCACTGTCATAAAGAACTCCTGTCAGCGATCTCCATTTAAGCCAGGCAGTATTGATGCGATGGTCTACGTCTTTATCCACGTTCGCTTCAGGTGTAAGGACAGAACCTAGGTATTTGTACTTGTCTACGGTCTACGGTACCTTACCTATTACATCCCGTCTTTGCTGTCCCTTCATAGCCGCATTCTAAATATTCCGCTTTGCTCCGACTTATACGCAGCCCATGGCGTTCTATTTGTGTTACCCATTGATTTAGATGCTCTTGTAGCTCTTTTGCGGTCTTTGACATTAGAATTGGGCGAAAGCTGACCCCTGGTGGAGTCCCACTGCTACGTGAAGAACTCACTGACACCTGCGGGACTTTTGACGCGCGATTTGGTGTTTCTATACGTTACACTGCAAGCAAGCAAGATAGTGTTCTGTTCTCATCGCCTGCTATATAAGGTTTCTAGGTTATCAAAAGCCTTTTCGAAGCCTGAACAGGAAAAACAGGTTTTCTTTGTTCGAACGGTGTTTTTCGATCGGACTTTTTTACGCGGGGAATGCTTTTAGCACCGTTACGTCGGGGACACGAAAGGCGTGTGTGGGACTCCCGGCGAATCAGCCTACCCACTAAACCACTGCGGCGGCGTACCTCGGCAGTCTGAATGAGCTCAAGGAACGCAGTACCGGTTTCTGGAGTCCCTGGAACAAAAATTATGGAACTCGCGTCATCGTCACCGATCGTTTAACATTAGCTGTATTTTTTTTTGCTTCTTTTTATCGCTCTTTTGATTTAAAGTGGAAAAAGATTCATTTTAAGTGAACTAAAACTACTACTTGTTATAGTTTTCACTTCTGTTGGCAGTTCTCGTGACTGATATGTGATTTTTACCAAGTCCATCTAAGCTTCATTTGAAGTTTATAGTGCATTTATGATCACTGCTCCAGTTGTGAGGTTTAGGTAGGTTAAGATAACACTTCAAACGGCTTTGGTCCAGTAATTGGAGACGCAAATGGCGGCTGGCCTTGCAATACATGTAGTCAAGTATTACCAATTCTGTGCTCGCGGGACATGTTAGTATAAAACACATCTTTTGAAATAAATTATACTGGTAGCTCTAAAATTAAAAATAATAAAAGAAATAAGTAAGAAATTATTACAAATAAAAAACCCAACTGCGTTAATATCTACCATTTTTATTAAGTTCATTGAAGAACTGAATAGATAGAACTGAAAGTTTTATTTTAAATATTTTTTATTTTGCTTTTTTTTTATATATACCCCAGTGTCACTCTCACGACTAAGACGAATCTATTGACACCACTCACTTAAAAATACGATAAGCCGTTTAGGCACTAGGGCATACCAAAGTAATATACATACATACACTCGAAACCCTCCTTCTTTCGCAGTCGGGGAAAAACCGATCAGTTTCATAATTTTGTTCCCACAATTTTACGCGATAGGTACATAAAAAGACAACAAAGTATCATACCCACATTTACAACAAAAACAATTGCGCTATTAAAGAAAAAAAATCGCCATTTTTTTCTGTTACATCGATAATTGTAATCCTTTACCCCGGGCGCGGAGGGTTGAAGGGGGTGGGAGGCAACATCTGTGCTAGCCATCCCTTACAGGAGGCTGTCAGCCGCAGCCGCCCCAAACCATTTATTTATTTGAGGAATCTAAATTGATTTGTCTGATATGTGGAACATAGTTATTATAACGGCGGTCAATTGGGTTTCATTTTTTTAAATCATCTCTTCGTAGTCTATGGTTTTAAATTAAATACTTTTGTTTAGTAATGCTTTATGGATTTATTAAATCTTAGCTGGGCTTACCCACTATTCTTGGTTCTGGGTTCTTGTCTATATGCCATTGAAATCGTGTCAAAATCCGTCCAGCCGTCCCAAAGATAAGACGGAAAAAACAGACGGACAGACATCCAGAAAACTTGGAATTGTTTTTTTTTATATTCATGCCGTATATACTTCAATATGCATTTAGTGAAAAGCTGTTGATTTAAAGTTACAAACAGGTGAAATAGACACAAACAACGACCAAACAACAGTATATTATCTACACAGTATTTTCCCATGTCGGAATCGTATCAACAACATTCAGCGCAGAATAAAGCGGGCTGGTGGCCGTTTTAACCACTACCCCATTCTTTCACTCGTATTTAGTAATAAAGCGTAAAGCGTGAGCTGCGTATTATAAGTCCTGCATAAAAAGTGGCATTAGCCAGATAAGCCTGACGACGTTATACGTTTTCCTAAATGAAAGTCCATATAACATGGCGCTCGGTGGCACATGGCGACCTCACGAGATCTAGAGAGATGCTGGATGGAGTAAGAGTGTATTTTAAAACGAATGGTGAGCGTAGTTGACTCGAGTGGTTATTGTATTGAAGATTTCTAATCAAAATTTAATCCAAAAGCGAATAAATTTGTCAGATTTTTTTTAAATGTTTCATTTCATTTACCAGATAAATGTCATTTAAGCATGAGCGAGGATATCAGAGGCCCATCCTCAACCTCCAAAAGCCAAAACTTAACGTGACGCCTCTGGTGTTTCGCATCTCCATAGACGGTTGTAATCGCTTACGATCGGGCAATACGTCGTTTACCCCCTATACCATAAAATACAAAAACTAGTTACTATCTTGTAAGAAGAGAAGATTAGAGTGATTAACTAAAGATGATATGATGTTTAACAGGACGACTCAAAGGTTTCAACGAGTATATGTTAATTTTAGTTTATTTTCTCTTGATTTTAATCTTAAACCTAGAAAGCATTGTTTTAAAAATTTGTACGTGTCTGTTAGTGAGTAAAAAGAATACTTCCATGAGAAGAAATAGAAGGAAATACCGTATAACCATACAAGTAGCACCACGGATTTTCTAAATTAGTTTACTATGAGCTTGACCTATAAAACAGCCTTGAACAAAGTTGAATATCTTAAATTCGCCTATATAATTGGTAGATTAAACTTTATTTAGTACCAAATAACTAAATATTTCGGCCATATCCAGCGACTTAACATTTTTGAAAACATTCATTAAAATTTGCCAAACCCGCGCGCCGTCGGCCGCACCTGACGCCGGCCTCATTCCTCGCTATTGTTTCGTGCCATATGCATTGATGCTTAAGTTCTCATTACTGTTAACGCTTTATAATACAAGAACGCAATGTATGACAACCAGACATTTTTCTATCTTTACTGTATTGATTTTTCAAAGGGGATTAAATTCCATTGATTTTTCAAAGGGGAATCAAGAGCTTGGTTTCTTTTTTAATTTGAAATATTATAAAATAGCCTATATTATTCTAGGCTGTAATTTATATCTGCGCCAAATTTATCCAGCTCTGGTGCATCAACAGTCTATCGCAGTCTATTGCTGGACATGGGCCTCTCCCTTTACACGCCACTCTGATCGATTTTGGGTTTTTTTCGCAATCAGCTATTGCAAGCCATGTCGTCAAGTCGTCACGATCTATTTTCTATATTAACTGTTATGATCAAGTCACTCGTTAACTGGCTGGCTCGAATGGAGTGATACAACTGCCTTGCAGAAAACCTTACAAATAACGCTGCGTTTCACCGAGTAAGGATAAAGAAGGCCCCCTCCATCCACCTACCCCTCCCCCAAAGGTCGGCAACGCACTTTTGTCATCTCTGGTGTTGCAGGTTTCCATGGGCGGCGGTAAATGCTTACCATCAAACGATACGCACGCTTGTTTACATAAAAAAACCCCCTATTACATAAAAAACATTTAAATAATTTTTCTAGTTTGTTTATCTACCATTCAAAAGTAATTACTAACCAGTTTGTTTCGTTCGTATCTGAAGTGCTTTTGAACAAATCCTTACCTAACACCCTTAGAGAAAGTTCCCAGCTGTGTACACAAAGGATAAGTAAGCGTATAAGAATAGTTTGTCTAGGT
The DNA here is from genome assembly GCA_003709505.1 of Hyphantria cunea. Taxonomy (NCBI): domain Eukaryota; kingdom Metazoa; phylum Arthropoda; class Insecta; order Lepidoptera; family Erebidae; genus Hyphantria; species Hyphantria cunea. The sequence goes on along the minus strand of PKRV01000906.1, from coordinate 183,943 downwards.
CGCTAATCTTTAGAAATGTCAAAAGCCCGTAAAGAATTGACGCCAACTAATATAGTATATTGAGCGATTGTTTATTGGTTTTTTCGAAAGACGGCCCCCATTTTTAACATTTTTTATCATTAATTTCATTACGATGAAGACTTGAAGACTTGAAGACATATGATTTGAAGATTTTATGATTAGCTGGTTGCCATCTTATCAAAAGAATAAAGAGTATAGTATATTAATTTAAATATATAATTTTTTTAATAATTAATATAGTTTAGTAATAAAAATAAGTAAAAAAATGACTGTGTTTTTTCGGATGTTACACTGTTATGACCTACCTACTACCACCGGGTAACAATAAGTACGTGGAAATAATATAATTATCTATTTAAATCAATATCTGTCGAATCAACCCTTTGATCCTGGATCTTAAAATATATATACCTATAGCATATAATACGTTTATATTTATTTACAAAGGGGATGAGACCACAAGATGGGGTAGTGCGAGGGGATGAAAAATACCGTTCAGCTGCTTTCGTCACACGCTTCCTACATACGTCAACCATTTGTTTATTTATAATGTATCATGTACTTATGAGTGAAAAATTCTTTACGCGCGTTGAGCACTTTTGAGGTGAACAAAAATACATTTTTGGTAGGGGAAAATCTTACGAGTTAGCGTCACCGTCACCGTCACCGACGTGCTGACGTCACAAGACTACTTTGGCTGCGTTGAGCACTTTTTGGCGTGGGAAAATCTTATGAGTTCGTGTTACCGCGTCACCGTCAAATTATAAGTTTTCACTTCTATCAGCAGTTCTTATAACTCTTTTAAACCCTGTTATAAATATAAAACACGGTATTTTATAAGAGTTTCTTTTTGTTCTGAAGTGACAAAATCTTTAGGCGCTTTGAGCACTTTTTGGGTGCACAAAAAGCGTGAAACTCGCGTCATAGTCACGGTACCGCGGTACCGATTTAGACGAGACTTTTTATGGCAGATAGCGAACGATGTGAGAAGTAACTTAGGCTAATTTTTATAGTCTAGCTTCGTTTCGCTACGTTACTCACTGTCACAACAATAACCACAGAAAACACCACGGGACTTAGCTTGTATTTATAAATATTATGTTATTGCTTACCATTAGATGATACGTCTGCTTGTTTGCCCCATATTCCATAAAAAATTGGCAGTCATAAGAACTGTCGGTGGGAGTGAAAACTTGGTGATGGTGACTGTGACGGAGACACGGTGACGCTAATTCATAAGATTTTCCCCACCCTAAAAGTCTACTCATGGGATGAATATGGTGGCACTCTGTATTTGATATCCGTCACTGCACTTTTTAAGTCTCCAACGATTGCCATAGGATAAACGTTCGTATTACAGCCGGGAACGACGGCCTAACGTGCTCTCCGAAGCACAGAAGGGTCTTAACCGCAACGTTTAATGGTTATCGGCATTACACATTGCGATTGAGACTCTATAACCCACTCTAAGACTAAATAGGCTAGTATCGCTTAGCTTTGATTCAAATTCAAAATCATTTATTCAATTAAGACACTAAGTGACATTTATGGACGTTAAATTGAAGCTACAGATAAAAATCATAGATCGACGCAAACAGACGCCACCGATGTACTGTATGGTCAAGGTGAATTAGGTGAAAACACCTAAATCCACTGTCTGCCTGTGTCGATCCATAACCTCCAGTTTCCAAAATGCATACAGCCTCATGAGAAGAACACTGGCAAATTAACTCATGGCCACTCTTTTTAAAAGTCAGATAATCAAATACAATAGATTACATGAAAGATAAAGAGTATGCAAGTTGTGGCCACCTGATTTTCATTTTATTAAAATGCTCCAAAAACTAACGTACTACAAAAAAAACACTCAGTTATACCATTGGAGGTTTCAACAAAACTTTGAAATATATTAACATAATCGGCTACCATTAAACCAAGAGCTCGAGTAATTACTAATACTATCTTATAGTTACAGTGACCTCGCTAGTGGAGATGTAATCAAACTATGAAAACAAGGGTCTACAAACAGGTGTCTGTTCCCGTGGTATGCTATGCTAATAGCGCCGTGGGCTGAGTGCGACCGACCACAGAAATATAGCGATATAGAATGGCGAGTCAGCATTTATAAATAACATTGGACAGTTACATACCGTAACATACCGACTTAAAATAATAGTATTTAATTGGGTTATAATGCATATTTATGCAACAGCATCAATCGTGATCGATTTGTTGTCAGTTTTTGAAGAGTTTCGTTGCCTATATCCGAAAGGCATGGTGCCTTACGGATATAGGCAACGGCCATATCTATATAATACTAACTGACCCAGGCCACCTTGTCTCGTATTGTCCGTAGCGTGATGTTATAACAGCGTAAACAAATTTGTTTACAATATCAAAGGTTTTTGTGAGCCATTCTCAAAAGATATACAAAAAATCTGTATAGCTTTTAGTCACGCTTCGGCATCAATGAGCCGGGCCCATATCCTGATGAAAATTCTAAATGAATCCCCCGAATCTAAGCAGGGAAAAAATCATCAGAAAATATCTTTAATTTTTTAAATTAACTAGTATAATCACGCGAGATAGATATTTGTAATTTTACGATACAATTTATAAAGATAGAACATTTTCTTTTTAACAGGCTGAAAGTTTAAAATGTCCAATACAAAAAGGTTGGTAACTGTTCTGTTTCGATATATTACTATGTAAGCTGCCGGAGGATATTGTCTTAGGACGGAGGTCGGGGCCTCTCTGTCGATAATCACGTATTGCTGAGTGCTTTTAAGTAGGTATTAGCATATCTTCTCGCGAGGGGTTTGACCTTTAGAATTGGACATGTCTGTGTAGGTTGGTTTAAAACCGACTTCAATACAGTTATGATAGTTTGTTCAATGAGCCCTCAAGTTTTCTTTGAAGTAGAATTAACATTCAATAATGCACTTAAAATTGCAATATAGGAAAGATTTGATCAATTGAATATAAAGAGCCACTAAAACATACATGAATTACATCAATCATAAATTGATTTGATTCAGGTAGGAATGAATCCACGACCTTAAATTCAGCTGCCAGTATCACTAGCCACTAGCCTAATACTTCATCATCATCATCATCATCATCAGCCTATCGCAGTCCACTGCTGGACATAGGCCTCTCCAATTTCACGCCATTTAGTTCGATCTATGGCATTTCGCATCCAGCTCCTGCCAGCCGTCCCGCGCAAATCATCGCTCCACCTGGCTTATGGACGTCCTACACTACGTTTGCCGAGACGTGGTCTCCACTCAAGAACTCGTTATCCCCAACGGTTATCGGTTCTTCGGTAAATGTGGCCAGCCCACTGCCACTTCAGCTTGCTAATCCTGTGGGCTACGTCGATGACCCTGTTCTTTGTCGGATCACCTATTTTCTGATGCGATCCTTTAGAGAAACGCCGAGCATAGCCCTGTCCATAGCACGCTGAGCGACTTTGAACTTATGGACCAGTCGAACCGTAAGTGTTCACGTTTCGGCTACGTATGTCATTACGGATAGGACGCACGCATTGAAGACTTTCGTCTTTTGGCACAAAGTCCAAAGACCTTCAAACATCTAATATATATAAAAGAAAGTCATGTTAGTTGCACTATCTATAACTCAAGAACGGCTGACCCTATTCGTCTGAAAATTGGTGGGGAGGTAGCTTAGAACCAAGAGATTGACATAGGATGGATAGAATTTTTACATAGTTTTTTTGCTAGAGGCAACGGCGTTAACCGCGGTAGTTTTTGTACCGCGGGTAACACCGCGGGGCTCAGCTAGTTTAATATAATAAATAGTCTCTTGATGAGTAAGAAAGAGACGGGTCAAATATTTTCATCAACGTAGCATTCGTAGCAGTGTAAGATGTAGCATTCGTCTACGTGGCTCTACGAAATATTACAGTACATTTACTTATTAATCTGATTTAAAAACCAGTTTTATTCCTCATACAGGTAAGTACAGTCAACCTCCTAAAGAACTGTACATCAACAAATGATATTCTATAATGCCAATTCAAAATTTCTTGCAATATCCTTATTTGCCAGCTCCTGTAGATAAATATTTCTTCACTACATTTTGCTTATCTCTAACCTGTTCCTCATTTATATTCACTGAAACTACTTTCAAATTTATATTGATGACTGCCTTATTGGTCTAGCAGTTGACGCAAGCGACTGGCAATTAAGGCAATTATGCAGCCGGAGGTTAAAAAACAAAAATTTTCTTAAAGATAATTTAGTTAAAGAAACTACAAACTAGTTTACATTTATGTGAAACCTATTCGATATAAGAACAAGGAATGCACTAAAAAGTAATTAAATTAATTAAATCAAATAATGATGCGGCGCCTCGTGTCACAGTTGAACTCGTCGCCAGTTTCCGCTGTCAATTCGATTGGAGCCTGAGGCGTAAGCATATTGGACGAGTACGCTGTTGATTGCTAATATGCTGAATCGGAGATACCATTTGAGGTTCTGTATGTGACAAGTTACATGTGTCTCACATCCGTCCTCTTCGATGTACAAAGGAGCGCATTCTCCATTAAGTAGAAGGCTCACCTGATTGGAAGTAAATACCAAGGGTGGTGATAATGTGGGTCTGACACTGAACGCATTCACAATGAAGATTGTGAACGGACTTTAAAAGAAGCTATATTCCCAGAGTTTGTTTAATCCTTTCTTCTCGAGGCTAGTCCAATAAAGGAAGGCCGAACTTATCTGTGCAATAACAGGTTCAACTTGCAAAAATGTTTCTGTAACCTAATTGCAAAGTAAAAGATTACATTTCATTTTACCATCACTCTTTGATTCTATGCTTTCGACCAAGCTGAGTAGAGTCATTTTTGAAGGCAATTTATAAAAAAAATCACAGGAGTCACAAGCGCGATGCAAGTTTTCGAGAAAGTAAACACTGTAGGACAATTTATTGTACGGGCGTGAGTTTATTATATGTATCGTGAAATTACTTTAGCAGATAAGTTTGTTACACATTTTGGTAAATAATTATTTCACTCATCATTTCCCATTCATTAATTATATGTCTATCATGTATTGACAACTTGACAATCACATTTAAGGTTGCCACAAGTATATTTATTAAACTTTGTACCATTAGGGTTTATTTATTATACATTACATACTTTATTACAGGGTAGGTAATAAAATAAAAAAAGCCTTTAATTTCTTACCACAATACATATTGACAATTCACAAACATTTAAAATCTATTTTATCTATATATCTAATTACTATTTTACATAATTAATAAAATTGAAGTTTTATTGAAGTTTTAATTGATAGTGAAATCTAAGCAAATGTAAATAAATATAGTCTTCTTTTTTTACCTTAACTATACAATTTATAGCAAGAACCTCTCTCAACGGAGGGTAAAGACCTCCTCCAAAGATGACCAGTATTCTCTATCCTTTGCCATGCGCATCCAGTGTGTACCTGATACTTTAATAACATCGTCTGCCCAACGTGTATACGGTCTGCCTCTTTTTCTTTGGGCTTATGGTCCTATCCATGCTGATGTCCTTGTAGTCCAGCGATTTTTAGTTAGTCTGGCTACATGTCCAGCTCATAACCAATTCAATTTCTGTGAGTAATTCAGAGCATCGATAACTTTAGTCTTCTGTCTTATGACAGTGGGGCGGATTTTTTCGATCTCCGTAATCTTTAAAGTGATTCTTTCCATGATTCTTTGAGTTGTTCTTTTCTTTTTTCTTCTTTTAAAAAAGACAACTCCCGCATTAGGAATATACGTTCCTGTGTCACGGGGATCTTACAAACATACATGAAACGGACACAAAGTACACCCAGACTTAGAACAACAATTTATGGATCACACAAAGTGTTGTCCCATGTAGGATTTGAACCCACAACACTTGGCGCAGTAGGAAGCAGTGTGGCGACCACTGAAACCACTAGGCCAACCGTGTAGTCAAAAAAGTAGTTATATTCTTATTTTTTATTTTCTTAGTAAACCTCTAGGTTTGGCAGCCGTATGTTAGTGAGGCGAGTAGGAAAGTATTCATGACTCTACTATCTTCCTTCTATCAACCTTATGGACATGTCGTCTTTTAAATTTTCTTTGCGGTTCCAGAACTTCTTCCAGACAATGTTGACTCTCCTCTCTACCTGAAGTTCGTTATTTTGTGGGTTGTATGAAATTGTTATTCTAAGTAAATGTAAGAATCTACATAAGCTAAAGGTAAATTATTGCGGTATATTTATTTTTAGTACGGTTCTTCATGAACATTGGTTTTATGTAAATTAATTTCCAAGTCTACCTTGCCACTTTGGATTGATAGATAGATAACTCTTTATTCGTGCACCGTATTACAGTTTTTCAAGAGAGTACAGAACACGATAAATATATATTGTATAAAGGGCGGCCTTATTGCCGAAAGCAATCTCTTCCAGGCAACCTTAGGATGGATCAAAATATTAAGGAGAGACAGCGGCAATTGACAGTGCAATGAGTTTTTAAGAATTTTAAAATTCTAATGAATATATATAACTGGAAATACATATACATCTTCATACATGCATATTATGTATAGGTACCCATACATATAATACAGGATACATATAATATATATATATACTAATCTTAAAAATATATACACACATACCCATACACACATAAATACACATTTGCTTACGTACATTTACACATACACATATACATGTATAAAACAGCTATAATTACTCAGTTATACTACATAGAAAGATAGATAGATAGAAAACTCTTTATTTGTACACCATAATACAGATATAAAAAAGTACAGAAAATGACAAATGTATAATGTACAAAGGGCGGCCTTATTGCCGAAAGCAATCTCTTCCTGGCAACCTTAGGATGGATTAAAAAGTATCGGAAAAGCAGTAGTTGACGGTGCAATGAGTTTTGAAAAATTATAATTTTATATAATTTCTAATTTAATATAATACCAATTTCTAATGAATATAATCTGTATTTACACATACATACTACATATACATACACACATACATACATACCCACATATATACGTATATATACCTGTACGTACCTATACACAATATATATACATATACATACACATACATAAACATACATTCACATATATATACATACATGCTAATAACTGTAACTACTCAAATAAACTAATATAACATTATATAAACATATCAGTGACTGACTCGTTTATGACGTATGAAATTCATGAACCATTTTCTTAAAACTATTTACTGTTTGCGCTTTCCTAATGTTTGTCGGCAATGCATTCCACAAGCGTACAGCTTCAATTGGATTGATCATAGAATTTTGTAGATTGCAGAGGCATCTCTAGTTCCAAATCTTCAGATGACCTTAGACATTAGTCATACATACACATATTACAATATAGATACATATTCGTGACACTTTCTTCATATAGAGAGTTTATCATCAGTTACAGTTAGTTAGTGCTTTCTGATAATAGACCTCGGGTTTTATTTTTATTTATTTGTTTTTATTGTGGCTAAATTACTCATAATTCGCAACATTTTTATTTGTGAAATAGGGCCAACCCTAGTTTTAAATGTTACTGATTCGCGTTTCACATTCAGTTTATGCTTGGTAAACGAGATTTCTGCATGTACGTTGTATTTTGAGCTTAGATAATCTGTGTGTTCAGGAGCACTAACGTACACTGGAGAGCAATTAATCCGGCTCACAATAATAAAACCTTTACAGGGGATAAAGATACTCGAAAATCGTGTCCAAGACTTTCAGCTACCTGTATTTACTATGTATTTAAACAGATATTTATAATGTGATATTTGAATTAGTTGTTTTTGTTCTACATTTTGAGAGGTAATTAGAAGATTTCTTGGGGGGGAAGGGGACACAAGATATTGTATTGGATGGACCTTTTGAGATTCAGGTGTTCATGAATGTAATAATGTTTGTGTATATTGTGTATCTATTATATATGTAGTAGTATAATTGTATATGCTTATCTAGTATCTGCATAATTGCAATTAGTCCGAGTTTAAAAGTTTATCCTTGCACCAACCGCATCATATTTCTGCAACACCTGTAGGTTTACTGGTAGATAATGCCTAATGGCATTAAGTCCACCTTTGTATCTCATGTGCATTAAGTTAGTAAATAAATAAATAATTGGTCAGCTACCAATAAACAGTCTGTCGTTTTTTTTAATAAAAGGAAAAAAGCATACTATAAAATAATATTTAAATAAAAACATTACCTTATAACTGATTGTCCGAGTTTTTACTATTTAAAATCTCCTTTACCAACCAACACTTCAATAATTATTAAACAATATTTTTTTTTAATCGAAAATCGCTCCAAATTTCCCACAGCAATACATTAATGGATCACAAATCTGATATAAGCGTCTGTGCCAATGAAAATCTCAGTCATCCTGATATATACAATGTTTGTTTGTGTGTCCGTTGTTTGAACGAGCGCGCAGATGGTGCGAACAATTTATATGTTTGCCGTTTTAAATCCCCGGGCATGGTAACGCTTAATTAGAGATTGTTTAGCGATTTTAGGGGATTTTGTTCATATTACGTAAAAAATATTAATGGAAAATAATGGGTCGCTTTTAAAAGTATTGGTAGCAATTTTTTTACAGGCTTGTATTTAACTTGATTGGTTGTCTGGTTGTTAGTACTGAAAGTGAACTTCAAAGCAGTTCTGTTCAATCGATTGTGATCAAATTTTGTACACACAATATGTTTGTATGAACAATTATGAATAAATATGTGACACAGTTATTATATTATATAACTCTACGCTAGCTAAGCTAAGCTATCCTTTGCTCACGGCTCTGTGGTATATCGATTCGCAATTCAGTTTTAAATTTTATGACTTGTGAATTTTGAATCAATTTTCAATTATTATTTTTTGAGATGATATAAATTGCCGTTTAGGCTCATTGAGTACTCTTTAAGACTGTATTACATCAATAGAACCAGCACTCGTGTTTCCCTCTTACTGTGATCCCGGGTCCTTTAAGCGGGGTGTGATAAAGTATTCCACTAGACTACCTTAGTGTGGGTCACCATGCTGCATTGTCTTCATTAGCAATGAGGATGATAGGCCCACTCTTAAATACCAGAATATACTAGAAATGTAACCCTAGAATGTCTGAATAAAATAAAAATGAACTATATTTGCATCTCAACAAACCATTTTCACTCCAGCATGCGGTATTACCGCCCAAATTGAGGGCTGTGTGTGCACGCCATCTGGCGGCGAACTGCGAATCTTTTCTATATTAATGCGTCGACAGCTGCTTCAGAGCCACCCCCTAACTCCCCCCTTGCCAACAACCGGACAAAATTGTTTTATAGAGTAGGTTCTTGGATAGACTTTGGGACTAAGTTCACTGGGAATTCATTTGCGTTATTTTTTAAACCAATATAGCACATGAAAGTATATTACACTCAGAAATATTCAACGCGAAATACTGAAAAACTATACAAATAAATGATATCGAAGTGTCTGTTTATAGTATACTATATTAACAAATTTCCACTAAATGATAAATAGAAGTTTCCTCCTAAAGAGCGACCTATATGCGTTCAACAGTTGTCTTTATTACAGGCTATTGAAAAAGCTTTTTAAACTACTTAGATTTTCTAAAACAAAAATAAATCTTTCTCTTCGAGGATAGGATTGTATTTATCAGAACCATATACTTATTAATATGTAGAAACATTATCTGTATGTTTGTCAAGTAAATTGTGTTAACCCAACAGTAATGAACACGTGAGGATCTTAATAAAGGGGTAAAAAAGGACTATGAGGAAAAAGTATTTATTGAGGAAATTACATTTTTTTTGGGACTTGCCAATATGTATTACTGAACCTTCCTTTATTTAATAAGTCGGAAGGAAATGCATATATTAGTTTCGCACAACTGTTCGTTACCGTCACTTTGATAGAATTTACTTTTTTGGTATATAAACAGCCGAAAAATCCTTTTTTTTTGTAGATGGATATTCAATTTCCACCTACTCACTCAAGCTATCTTAGGGTTGCGGAGGTCCGATGCCGGTTGCTCTATGGAAAAACTGCTTATCAGGTAAAACTGTTGAACTGGTAGCCAATACTAATTTTTTTATGTATGACTCTGCCAAAACGATTCTACCGGATGGAATGCATTAGCAGAATCCAAGAATTTTGTAGGTTGGTGGTCACCATACCACCAACCTACAAAATTTCTTGGAATAATAAATTCTAGGAAGATGATGTTAAAGGAGCAAACGAACAACCAGGTCTTTGGATGGAAACTCAAGAGATTCAAGTGTCTGTGATGTACTATCGATAAACTTGAATTATGACCCACTTTGCCTATAAATCTTTTGAAACCATCTCAAAAACAAAGATTTATATTTTCTACAATGCATGCCGTAGTTGGGACATTTTAAATATTAAGCAAGTGACATTAATACTGGTCGGAGATCTATGCAATTTTTATTTTTATCATCATTGCAGTAGATAATATATTAGATAAAACAGTAGTAATCATATTTTGAATCCATGTTCCTTAGAATTAACTATGACCCCAAGGAAATGCTTTTTTAGATACTGCAGCAGATAATTGTCAATGTAATTAAATAAATTAATAATAACTAAATAAATATTTCGGACATCTTACACACAAAGCTATCTAGTCCCAAACTAAGCAAAGCTTGTGTATTGGGTACCAGATAACTGATATAAATACATTAATACTTTTTTCTGTAAATACATACATATTATACATAGATAACACCCTAACTCCGAAACAAATGTTTGCAGATCATACAAAAATTTGGTCCGTCCCGGAAATCGAACCCGAGATCTCAAGCACACTAGTCGCATACGCAACCAATGCGCCACCAAGGCAGTCATGATAGACAATAACATATATAATAAATGACAGACAATAATGTCGTTACCGTGAAAATTCGTTTACGCGAATGTCGATCAAACTGTATTTGAATGTCCGTAAAAGTAAGCTTATGATGGATTATGATTCAAATTTGTCGACAATGCATTGAGGGATAGAATCATTCAAAAGGGTCTCGATATATTAAAAATGGTCACCCATCGCAGACTGACTTGGATAAGGTTGCTTAATTATGCAATGTTAACCTTCTTGGTTACGGCACAAGCCCCTCCTCATTATTATTTTTATTGTGTCACATATTAATAGCACCTTGATGTAATACACTAAATATCACTACACATATTAGATATCGATTCCTCACTATGTACACGCGTTATTACAGGCGGTACATAATTAGCTCTACATCGCTTTTATCCAGTATAAACAATAAACAGTTGCGGTAAAACCGCACCGCGTTTCCGTAACATCTGTGTTCAGAACTGGCTAGGATTTAAGGTGCTTGTACACTGTGCATACTATATACTCTCTTATGAATCACGTAAAACGAGCCATTGTAAAGACAAGTCGGCTCGAACGACCATAATTTTTTTATGGTCTGTGAACTTCCTGAGTGAAAAAAAACCTATGCCGAGTTGCTGTATATTGTACTGAGCTGTATTATTCATGTATTTTCTTTGAAGTTATATTTTAATTTATCCATCCTTAACTTTTTATCATAAATAGTCTTCTGTCCACTCCTGAACTTAGAAGAGATTCTATAAAGGAGATTTTCGATACCATGGCAGACGGGGTTGATATGGAGTTTGTTACCAGTATTTATTCTCTTTGCAGTGTATCCAAAGCATATTATTACTATTGTTACGTATCCTCTCTGTGTGTTCGTGGTATACTCAAAAGCTACTACACGAAATTTAATGCGGTTTTTAGTAATAGATTTAGTTACTCTTGAGGAACCTTCCTGTCGTGTATATAATTTATTTAATTTATGAAAATTTGATAAAATATAATGATACGAGGCGCTTATAGCCTAGTTGCACTCGGTGATTAGAAACAATCACCGAGGGTAAGTAATGACGGCGTGGTCAGTACCTGGATGAGTGACCGCTGGTGGCATGTAACCATGAGCGTCTCCGTCAATGCTGGGCTCGGATCTCCTCTCAGGAGAGGTTTAAGGCCATACGTCCCCACGCTGGCCAAGGTTTCTAATCACCGAGTGCAACTGGGCTATGAGCGCCTCTAATTCCTGAACTAAATCTTAATGAACCTAATTCAGCATTTTGTTAGACATAATGCCTGACGATATATTTCTATTGGGCCTAGGTAACGCTGTGCTTAAAGCCTAAATATTTGAAACCGTCAAAACAAAAATATTTCCTTCCTGTACAATGTGTAAACTAAACAATACACTATTATTTGTCCTCGTATGGGAATCAAACACATGTCATTATGTACCGTGCAATGTCAATAAAAAATCGTATTTTTAATTTCAGGTTCACACAAATATACTATGTAAGTTAAATTATTGAATTTCAACGATTTAGTCTGCGTCATACGATATCGTTTGATTCTAGTTTTATTCAACGTATAAAAATACCATATTCCACGAACGGGTTTGTTTAGTGGCTCCGTGACGTAGTGCGGCGGTATTCACAGATGTGTGTGACGTCACAACACTAGCCCCTGTTTCCAATTACTACAGAACTCATACAGGAATTCAACAGATTCCTGTTTTGTTAATACAAACAGTTACTATACGAAAATATCAAAGTAGTACCGCCACGCTGATTTCAGCACGAGCAGCGACACTGCCCTCTTATAGAAAACCACCCTTAAATAACAACATTTGTACTGTCGTGTTTCGTTAATGAGTGGGAGATTGGACGCCTAATAATGCGGAACATCTCAACATACTGCCCTGGTGTGGGTCATGCTGCGTTGTTGCATTGTCTGCATTCTGCAACTGTCGCCTGCGGTATTTCCGGACCAATACGATCTTCAAACCTTCAAGAAAAGAGCGTACTGCTTCTGAAAAGACCTGCAACGCACTTGTGACGCATCTGGTGTTGTGGGTGTCCATGGGCGGCGGTAATAGTTTACCATCAGGCGATACGGCTGCTCGTTTTCTTCCTATATCATAAAAAGAAAACGAAATCGCAATGAGTGTGGTGTTCACTAGTCTTGGATTCTGTTAGTGATTTCCATCGAGCAGATAAGAGTCACATTTAAAAAAAATATATTGACAAAAAGAAAGGGAAAAGGTATGGTTTACTTATGGTATATAATAATATCTCATAGCAGCGTGGTTCTACTACCTTGGTGTACATAACAATACGTTTTACGAATAAATTAAATTGACGTTGTATTTAAGGAACACTCAATACAGCGTGTAAATAAATAATTATAAAAGTAAATGTCTGCATGAAAAACATAAAAATTGCCTCGGAAAATCATAAACTTTATGAATAATACTCCCATTAAAATCTTCGTGTTTTTTTCTAAATCTATCACTAACGTCACTCGGAAAATCGCAAATAATTAGCCGCAACAAAAACACCGCGTCTATCGCGGCATATATCCTCGGTTCGTAACCCATGTGTACATGACGTCGGTGGCTGTAAACAGGAGCCACGTGCGCCACATCTGGTCTGGAGCGCGTCTGTGTGAGCATGCGCCGAGCCCGGCCTTCCGAAACACTCAGCCGACGTTCGCACTCACTGTATACAGATAAAGGGATTAACAAACTGTCTGCCTATTGGTTCAGTGGTTTGTGATCAAGAGTGATTAGTATGAGGTCGTGGATTCCATTCTTAAAATTAAACTTGAGGTTCTCACGTACGTAATTTCGAACATCTTCACACTATATACAATGCCATCTAGTCCCAAACTAAGCAGAGCTTGTAAAATATTATAGGTACTATATAACAGATATAAATACACTAGTTTATATCCGCGGCTCCGCCCGCGTATACGTCGCTTATTGCGGCAAATAGTAGCCTATGTATTATTCTAATGTATAAGCTATATTACTGTAAAGTTTCATCCAAATCCGTTGAGTAGTTTTTACTTGAAAATGTAACAAACATGCATCCATACAAACTTTCTCGTTTATAATATTAGTATAGATATATACTTTTTTGTGAATAAATACTTATCATACAAAGAAAACACCCAAACTCCAAAGGTTATAGTAAAAAGAAATCGACACCAATGATGGTCACATCGGCTATAATGAACTACCCTGTAAAGTCTCAAAGGCCAAGGTTAAAAAACAACTGTGTCAATAGTAAAGCCGTTAGCTGCACACAATTGATAATCAGTCTTCACACGACGTTCACGAAGCGTAGATCGAGGGATGACGCATAGATCGCTTTCTATGTCCACTAGAAACTGCGCCTTTGATCTGCATTCTGTCACAAACAGGCGGCCAGTCGTCTCTGGGCAATCGTCCGTTGCATTCACCGACTGCCTTTCCCGACTGTGATTTCCGTCACCGTGTAGTCACAGGGTGCACTGGTGTAGTAGCTTAAGCTGCCGAGTGTTGTGAGTTCAAACTTCACATGGATCAACACTGTGTGGTCCACAAATTGTTGTTCTGAGTATGGGCGTTCTTTATGTCTGTTTCACGAATGTTTGTCAAGTCCCTCGCGTCACAATATATATATTTTTTGTGTTGGAATTGTGTTTTTTAAAGAACAGTCTTAAGACAAATTCTTATCTAGATTACAACGTGAAGCAAAAACTATGTACCCCTTTTTACGAAGATAGCGCCTAACTGTCTTGGTGGCGTAGTGGTAGCGTATGTGACTGCTGTGTTTATGGTTTCGGGTTCGATTCCCGGGTCGGGCTAAATGTTTGAAATCTGCAAATATTTGATTCGGAGTTTGGGTGTTTTCTATTTATAATACGATAAAAAAAAAATATATATAAATAATTAATTTATAATAATAATTTATTTATTTACAAAATAATGTATGTACTTATATCAGTTGTCTAATGTTCATAACACAAGCTCTGATTAGCTTGGGACTAAATGGCGTTGAGTGTTAGATGTGCGAAATATTATATATAAATATCATATAGGTACTAGCCCTAACAATGAGGTCTAGGTATATAAAAATATATACATATGTAATGTACTATCAAAAAAGTTTTAACAGTCGTTTGATGTGGTTAATTTCATTCACCATCCCAGCCCTGGTATTTGTAAATATGCCGAACCAGACACAACAGACTATAAACTAACATTATATTCCTATCCGATTCTTCGAATATTCTTCAACTCGATTCAACAAATGCTGGAAAATGATCTAAAATATTTTCTTGTCTTCTTCTTATAACGAATATCTCTTTATTGTACATCAGATTAATTAAAAAGTTGACTTAAAACTAGAGAAGAGGAAATAGCGGCCTTATCGCTCGAAGTCAATCTCTTACAGGCAACAATGCGATGGAAAGAACAGCAAGAAGTGAAAGTATAAGCTGGTGCCTACAGACTACGGGTCCGTGTTGAAAATTGATGAGCCAAGTGAACAACTAGGAGACCTTTGTAGAAAGATGCAGAGGTATAAAACAATAACATGCAGTACTATGCCGTTACTTATAAGCTGTCCAGCTAAGTACAGGTGAAGAGAGGGGTAGTAGCCCTCGATTTTTCTCCCTTGCCACATGATTTTTGTACGGAGTTGAAATTGTTTGATTTTTTTTTATTTCCCAACGATTCTTTCGGTCGATTTGGTCATTTATTTCGCAAAGTAATACAAAAATCATGTGACAAGGGAGAAAAATCGAGCGTTGCTACCCCCTTTCTCTAAACTGTACTCAATTGGACAGCTTACCGGTGACAGCATAGTGCTGAATGTTATTGTTTTATGCATCTGCATCTTTCTAAAAAGGTCTCCTGGTGGTTCACACGACTGATCAATTTTCGACATGGGCCCGTAGTCTACTAGTGTATTAGAAAACAAATAGGAACAGGAAACTAAAGTAGTACACATATTTCTATTTTGTAATAATATAAATTCAAAGTAACTCTGTTACACTTTCACGGCTCAATCACCACCAATTTACCACCAATTTTAATGAAATTGGGCCTGGATGCTGTAGGCGCTCATAGCCCAGTTGCACTAGGTGATTAGAAACAATCACCGAGGGTAAGCAACGGCAGCGCGGTCAGTACCTGGATGGGTGACCGCTGGTGGCATGTTACCATGAGCGTCTCCGTGATTCGGAGGTCACGTTAAGCAGTCAGTCAGGTTGTTATCAACATTATTAATATTAACAATCGTGAAGCTTAGTTGGAGGCCTTCGGGCGGCTTAAAAACATCCAACGGCAAGATACGTAGCCACAACGTATTCTTGCCAGTTCACCCATACTTGGCCAGCGTGGTGACGTATCGTCTTAACCCTGTACTGAGAGGAGACTCGAGCCCAGCAGTGGGACATTATGGGTTGTTGATGATGATGGGCATGGATATAGTTTGATTCTTGAGGAAGGATATAGGGTACTTTTTACCACCATAACCGACATACACGCAGGCGTAGTCGCTGGCAAAAGCTAGTATTATGTAAAGTAATATCAACACACATCGTGGTCGGTCAAATAAATACACACAAATAAGTTAAACACAAAAAAATGTCATAGAGAAACCATCTTTCTTAAAATATCGTAGTTTAATAAATAGTTCTGTTGCTAGTAAAGAATAATTTACCAAAGCTTTTTGTCAGTAACATAACGCTCTATGTAAATGGTTTGTAAGTATACGTATAAGTATATAAAGAAAGTAAATAGGACTATAAAATATGACATTTTTCAACATCGGTAAGGCGCACCTGATGACGAGCCCTTACCTTTTACCAACATCTCGTATTTCGGAAAACGTGTTTGAGTGAGAAATGTGTGAGATTTTTTATTGAAGCTAATAAACTAAGCTACCCTTTTCGTAGTAAGTATAGAGTATCGAGGTGAAAATTGTCTAGGTTTTAGAGTGTCCATTACAAATGTGTTAGGGTGCTAGTACCAGCATTGTTAAATTAATTATTTAATGTTAATAGAAAGGGATTTAATGTTTCTCTATCTGCCTGTCTGCTCCTGCTTATCTCTGGAATGGCTGGACCGATTTTAATGCTAGCTGGCAAATAGCTAATGATATAAGAGGTAACTTAGATTGATTATTTTAGACTTTTTGGTTACTTACTGGGGCTGTTATAAAGGTACCACAACAACCGCGGGACACAGCTAGTTTTTTTAGATAATTAATATTGACTGTAATCATATAATAATAGTAAAGAAGAATTTTCTATTCTTTTTTTTATGGGATAGGGGGCAAACGAGCAAACTTATCGCCTGATGGTAAGCGATTATCGCCGCCCATGGACACCCGTAACATCAGAGGCATCATAAGTGCATTGCCGGCCTTGGGGGATGGGAAGAGGGATGAGGGGAAAGGTTGGATTATGGGCCTCCGGTATCTTCACTCACTCGGTGAAACACAGCGCAGGCGCTGTTTCACACCGGTTTTCTGTGAGGCCGTGGTATCATTCCGGTCGAGCCGGCCCATGCATGCCGAAGCGTGGCTCTCCTACGGTAAAAGAACACGTCTATTCAAGAAGAATTAAAACTGATACCCCTAGATAGAAGCCAGCTTTTCTGTTTACAACCTTAAAACCGATACTTTATCATTGCAATACCAACATTTCCTTCAAGAATATCTTCAAGCTTATAAGCATTACGATACAAATCTCCGTCAACAAATGAATTCTAAATCTGAGCTGTCGCCTGTTTTAATACAATCCCTTGCACCAGTAGTAGGGGCCGCCACCCCTTGCAATTCCGCCCCCGGCACAGGTGTGCGACCAGGTGCCGTGATCCAATACAATTTTTACTTTTGCACGTAATTGAACTACTTCTAACTATGTATAAGAATATAGCTTTTGTTTGAAATTGAAAATAAGTTTTCATCTACGACGAATATTGCATCTATATATTTGTAACTGGAGAATAGGCAGCAGCATCCTGCTAAGCACAGTAAAGCATAATATATTCATAGGAAACCCTCCTAGAGTTATTGAAACAATCACCGAGGGTAAGCAACGACAGTTCGGTCAGTACCTGGATGGGTGACCGCTGGTGGCATGTTACCATGAGCGTCTCCGTGATTCGGAGGTCACGTTAAGCAGTCGGTCCGGTTGTTATCATATGATAACAGTCGTGAAGCTTAGTTGGAGTCCTTCGGCTTAAAAACATCCAACGGCAAGATACGTAGCCACAACGTTTTCTTGCCAGTCCCCAACCCGCACTTGGCCAGCGTGGGCACGTATGGCCTTAACCCTCTCCTGAGAGGAGACCCGAGCCCAGCAATGGGATATGGGTTGTTGATGATTGGTGAAATATTTTATAATACTTACGGAGATTTATCGTACAAATAGATAGATTTTCGTTGAAGGAAGGAGTGACACAACGGCCTCGTAAAAAAACCGCCGCTTCCCTATTCCTTTTTAGATATATTAAAGAACAGATAGTTTTTATTAAAGTTGTTGGATTGATTTTTTTTCGAATTTTATTACCAGTAAAGTAGTACTCCTCTTAGCGCACTAGATGGCGCTATATCAAATTGTGTTACAGATATGAAAGTGAGCAAGAGTGACGCGTGCGATACTGAACAGACCTCCAGATGCCAGTGTTGTGCTGCGTTTAGACTGGACGGTAGCATAGTTCCGAACAATGCGGCAAATTAAACGGAGGAGCATGAAATTCGGAACAGTCAAAGTTTACATGGAGTAGTGCATAAAGCTTAAGCTTTCCATCAGGCAGGGCAGAGTCATTTTCATGCAGGGCAGCTAAACCATAAAAAAGCCAAGCTATCAAACAAATAAAATTGGGACTCGACCGGAATGATACCACGGCCTCACAGAAAACCGGTGTGAAACAGCGCCTGCGCTGTATATATGTTCGCGGTACATATACTAAAATAACATTTATTTAAATTTTGTCGGTCTGTTGCGGCTATTTATTCTCTGAAACGGCTGGATCGCTAGCTGTTGATATAAAGAATACTTAGGCTTTTTTTAGATTAACTTTACCCCGAAGCGTGTACTGCGGTTGTTGTTGTACCGCGGGCAACAGCTATAGATAAGTTACACACAGACACAGCATGTATAAAAGTCCTCAAAACACAATCGTACAACATGGGATTAAATGGAACCTATATTTTGTAGCTTGGCAGCTACGATCTCTAATCGCCACATTAGCCTTTTATTCTGGCGGCTAGAACTAGTCATTCAAGTACAAATAGTGAGTAGTGTAAACGCATCATAGCCACATGGGCAGGTGCGCCAAGGAATCCGATATGTTTTGATCTACGGATGTTGTGCAGCCATCTCGGCTAGTGCAATCAGATGTTATCCAGACTCCATTACCGTTAGTTTATAACTATCGTATTGTTTAGATTAGATACTGGCATTATTCTGCAAATTATGTTTACCTGAAATTGGCGTAATCCTTGTTGTAAATAGATACTTCGACTTCGCCTTCAGGGACCGATCTAATTCACTTCTTGTCAAATTTATTTTAATCGGAAAAAACTAAGAATAATGTAATACTGTTTCAGATGGAAGCGAAGGTGAAAGAAGAATTACCAGATAAAGATTACAGCCAGCCTACTACAAGTGAGAGACGCAAATGTGAGTAGATCTTACTCCCGTTATCTCCCTTTCCCTTGATTCTGGGAAAGGGCACTGTAGGAGCAGCAAAGCAACTGTATGTCTTCGATTAGAAGATATCCACAGAGTTCAATATGCACTAAGAATAAGACTGTATACAGACAGACGTTAAATCGTCAGAGTTAGTTATTTTTGGGGATCCGTACTAAAAAAGGAAAAATGGAACCCTTATAGGATCACTTTGTTGTCCGTCTGTCTATCTATCTGTCAAGATCCTTTTTCTCAGGACCGCGTGGAGGTATAAAACTGAAATTCATACCAAATACTCAGGTCTACTGTCCCTTTAATTTTTAAAAAAAACAAACTTCTAAGCCAACGCAATCAAAAGATACGGCCGTTTATGCTGCAAATTTTTGACACTCGCAAGGGTATAAAACATACAGAGTACATCCCGTGTACCCAGAATCTAGAAATTTGGTACGAAGCAACGTCTTATACCATAGATAAAGGAAAAATTTCGAAAAGCTTAATTTTTTGGTTATATCACATAATCTACGGAACTCTCAGTGCGCAAGTCCGACTCGCACTTGGCCTGTTTTTTTTTAATAGTACTAGACAACACCCTAAGCATTGTATGTTCCATAGAAGACAGAACCTGTGGTTCGTACTGTGACAGTCTGCTCATTATATCCTCTAGGAATGTAGTCTTTGCTACAATAAACGTAATATATTGCTGAATAGCTTACAAATAACGTCTGAGCTGGTACACTGTGGAGATCTTGTGTCAACTGTGATAAATTTCCGTGCGCTTAGGCGATTCTGCTATACATATTATAGAAATTAAATATACTTCACATAGGACCCACAATATTTAATGTCAGTTAAATGTTTCACTGTTTTAAAAAGATGTCTGCCTATTTTTACTTCATTTTGTTTCCCGCTTTACCAAGGAGAGAAGAGAGCTTATTATATATCCAACTCCTTCAGTTTTCTTTTAATTAATTTCATTGCGAGTTCCAAGACAGTTTAATTCTTCCTGGGACTTCCTGAGTGTCGTAACTCGGTGTGTTCGTGGAACAGTGATCCTGGTGTACAGGAGTTACAGTGGAATTAGTATGGCATCTAGACCGTAGATAAACAAAATTAGGTCGTCGATTTTATTGTACTGTTTAAATGTTATATTACTAAAGAATTTTACAAAGAAAACGAATTTTAGCAATATCTGCAGTATACACAGTATATAACAAAAACGCATTAAACCTCGTGTTGTGTGAGAACCAGCAAGTGTGAGCGATCATAATCTAAGGACGGCAGCGCGGAGCACGGACCCGCACGAACCACAGAGATGTACAATGTACATACAATAGAATAGACCGATTTAGGAAACGTTGACGTTCAGCTTAACACATCTTAAACATGACAGTCTGATACCAAACTAGGTAGTTTTTTTTTTATGGAATAGGAATTAATGGCAAATGAGGAGACGTATCGCCTTATGGTAAGCAATTACCGCTACCCATGGACACCCGTAACACAAGAGGCGTCACAAGTGCGTTGCTGGCCTTGGGGGATGGGGAGGGGGATGAGGGAAAGGGTTGGATTATTGACCTCTGGTATTCTCAATCAGTTGGTGAAACACAGCGCAAGCGCTATTTCACACCGGTTTTCTGTGAGGCCGTGGTACCACTCCGGTCGAGTCGGCCCATGCATGCCGAAGCGTGGCTCTCCCACGGGAAGTGTGTGTAAAGTGTCCGTTTATGGCTTTAAATTAATAAGTATTTCACGTAATGCTTTTTTACTTGGATGACTGAGCTTTGCTCGGTTTTTTTTTTTTTAAATATTCCAAAAATAAATCTTAGGTCGATTTATCATCGCCCCCGAAAGCCTCTGTACACTAAATTTCATGAAAAATACAAGAATTGCTCGAGATGCGCAAGATGCGCTCATAGCCCAGTTGCACTCGATGATTAGAAACAATCACCGAGGGTAAGCAACGATGGCGCAGTGAACCTGAATGGGTGACCGCTGTTGGCATAATACTATGAGCTTCTCTGTGATTCGGAGGGCACGTTAAGCAGTCGGTCCCAGTTGTTATCGTAGGCTAACAGTCGTGAAACGTAAAAACATCCAACGGCAAGATTACGTAGCCACAACGTAGTCTTGCCAGTCCCCAAGCCGCGTTCTGCCACGGTGGGGACGTATTGCCTCAACCCTCTCCTGACAGGAGACTCGAGCTCAGCAGTGGGACATTATGGGTTATTGATGAATAAACTTATGTTACTGGATAACCTTTGATAATGCCATGGGGCGAAACCGGTCAGTATTAAAGTAAGATAACAGTCGTGAAGCTTAGCACGACCGACTGCTTAACGTGACCTCTGAATCATGGAGACGCTCATGGTAACATGCAACCAACTGTCACCCATCCAGGTACTGACCGCGCCTCGTTGCTTACCCTCGGTGATTGTTTCTAATCACGGAGTGCATGAGCTTATTAGAATAGTGAAATAAGTACGGGTGAATTTCATTCTACAATGCATAATAAAAATACACACGATACATCAAAAGAGCAATGGTCTAAATTTTTATCTGTGTGTATGTCTGTTTGTCCCGGCTTATTTTTATTACCGTAGGAGAGCCACGCTTCAGCACGAATGGGCCGGTCCGGAGCGATACCACGGCCTCGCAGAAAACCGGTGTGTAACATTGCTTGCGCTGTGTTTTATTGGCTCAATCCAAATACCGGAGGCCCATACCCCAAACCCATCCCCCCATCCTTCAAGGCCGGCAATGCACTTGTGAAGTGTCTGGTATCGGGGTGTCCATGGGACGCGATTATCGCTTACCATCAGGCAATATGTCTGCTCGTTTAAAAAAAAAACAAACGTTTTCGTTCATGGTAATAATAATTGCCTTTAGACAGCATGTACATATTTAACTTAAATTAACTGTTTACCAACCTATTTAACATATATATTATATTCTATGTCTCATGTTCTACGCTACTTTGCAAAGACAACCCTGTCTGGATGCCACTTATTGGCAAAAGCATCCTTTTTATTCCATTCCTCTCTATTATTAGCACTTCTCGTCCATGTGACTCCTGCTAAAGCTTTAATGGCGTCCATCCATCTTCTAAGTGGTCTCCCTCTTGTCCTCATATCCTTATTCATAATAGTGGACCAGAATATGCAATAACAATTTGATAACAGTTTTATATACAAACTATCTAGAAATACATACTTCATTTACTCAGAAACGTGTTGATAAATGGTTATTAGAACATAACTCGAATGTGAGAAGATACCCAACTGTTGGGTTTTCCAGAGATAGATTTACAGTTAATAGTGGTACCAATCACTATGAGCCTTCATAGTGATTGGTACTGTAGAAGCCTAAGGTTAGGAAACCTTAGACCACTATCTACGGAGGATACGATGTACTAAACAATCGCGGTACAGAGATCGGTATATTGTTTACAATGTAGTAACAACAACAAGTTAAGATTCAATTTTTTCTGTTGCGCGGGTGCCGGCGCCAATAGTACTTGCGTATAGTCTTTCATCTTGCTGTCGTGTGGTTTCGGAGCGTTTAGATGAGTTAGTCGGCTGACTCACTCACTACAGTACCACTGCTAACTGTATATACGTCTATTGATGTAGACTTTACATATATCATTACAACTTCGTCTGCTCCAATCATGCTCCGCCCTATTGTTCTAAGCGTGATGTTAACTATCTTAACATGCAGGACCCATTTTTGTACAAAGCAATCGCGCTTTGCTATCAGTATTTTTTTAAGAAAATAAAAAAAGTTTTAACCAGAGATAGATATGTAATTGAAAAAAAACGTTAGTCGTGTTTAACGAAAGCTTATCAGAATAATACATGGACTCTTAATCACGATATTATCAACTCGATAACGGCTCGACCGGGGTAGTACAACCCTCGTACATGACATCAATGTAAAATGACAGCGTTCGTGGTGTCGTGTTTCGTTGGTGAATGCAAGATTGGAGACCCAATGATGCAGAAGCATCACTAGGCCACCGTGGTGTGGGTCACCATGCTGCATTGTTTGAATTATCTGCATTTGCAATCAGTATGCTGACCACCACTCTTGTATTGTGCTTATGTTTTCCATCAGGCTGAGTGAAATCATTTTGGCTGGTCCATACATAAAACTAAATAAATCCGCTAAATACACGGGCGACACCAAGGGCCCAAGTAAAGTACAACTGCCGCCCATTTAAGAATTTCAGAAAATACATTTTTCCTTTTGAAAAATATGAACCCTTAGACATTTAATAGGAAGTGTACAAATACAATTAGCAGGGTAGACACCGCCTCGGTTGTGTGGGAGCGAACACAACTGTCGATCGTAATCTGCCGGTCCTGGGCCGAGGCACGGACTGAACGGAGAGACAGATTATATGGAAGGTGCACACCGATAGCTACAAACACTTCCCAGACTTCGTGATCACAACTAAACCTGGAAATAAACGGTATTGAAAAGTAACGGACAATAGCCTACAAGGAAATTGAAGTATATTAGTACAATACAAGTGATTAATTTAAAAGTTTTTTCTAAAACAAGCTTATAATACATGTGAATAAAAAATACTTTGAAGCCCTTTCATTTAATACCCATATTGGGTGGGTTGTTCAGAAATATGTGCGCCGCCATTTTGCAACGGTAGCAATTTGGGATTAGTAATAGTACCTATTATATATAATCGCGTTGCCATCAGAACCACAGGTATATTTCAAATTTCAGCTCAATTGGAAATCGGGAAATGGATCAAAATTTACTCACAAGATTTGATTACAGCAAACATCGGGACGGATGAAACTAAAAATAAAAGCTTGTAATGAAGTCTTACTCGCTGTAAGTTCGATTATATCTTTTGAACTACTCAGCGAATTTTAAGACGGTTTTCGGCAATAGATAGAATTATTCAAGAAGAAGGTTTATGTTTATATTACGTGCATATTCATTTTTTTATCGTGGGAGAGCCACGCTTCAGCTTGAATAGGCCGGCTCGATCGAACTGATACCTCAGAAAACCGGTATGAAACAGCGCATGGAGCTGTGTTTCACTGAGTGAGTTATCATACCGGAGGCCCATACCCTATCCTTTCCCCCGTTCCCCTTCGAAACGTCTGTTCGTTTGCTCGTATTTCATAAACAAGTCGCTAGTATATTAAGAATACAATATCACGAATACAATTAATCCCGTGGGTGTCATGAAAGGCGACTAAGGAAAGAAACAACATAGAATTTTATCATTATTTTGTTTATTGCTGAAACTGTGCACGCGTCTGGGAGGTGTTATATTGGCTACAGCTGAAAATCAGCGCTGTGGTCACTCTCAGGACCGCAGTATGGGCCAAGCTGTGACCTTTAGTCACACAGCCTGACATTTCACTGTTTTTATTTTGTTTGCTTTGTATTTGTATGCTACTTAAATCTTAGTTAAATGTCTTATTTTGTTCCTTTTACGTGTTTATTATGTGTGAGTAATAAATGTATTCTTTCTTTCTTTTAAAACAACATCACTGCAAGGAGAAGACAAACTTAAAACAAAACCTATGTCTATCCATCCATTATACATTCAGGGCTAAACCGCTGCACCGATTTCACCCAAATTTAACGTGCAGATACTTTAATCCTTGTAGAGCGACATATACTATTCTTTACCTACATATACGCGGAGTTTACAAATCAAAACCCATTGCTACTTTATCACCACTAGCAAGGCAAGGCGTGTGGTTCCCACAGAATAGTTCTTATAATAAATTCATGGTGTTTACTGAAACCACCCACAGCGGGTGAGCTTAAACTGGTCGTCCTTATATCACAGACTACAGAGTGGCATTTGAGTTGAAAAATAAAAATTGTTTTGAATACCTGAGAACATCGCATTCTTGGCACAAATACAGTTTTAGGAAAATTTCCTAGTACTGATAATGGGTCTAATTATTTAAAATATTGAATTATCATCGGTCATTGATGAGTACGCCAAATTTAAATTAAATCCGACATTTTGAAGGAGGTCAAAATCATGACCAAGGTTTCCGATACATACATAGCAAAAAGCTAATAAATGTGTGTTACAATAATTAATAATAATTTGGACATCTAGCACATAAAGCCATCTCGACCCAAACTAAGCAGAGCTTGTTCTACGGTTACTAGTCTGGCTTAGTGGCGCAGTGGTAGCGTATGGAACTGCTGCGCTTGATGTTTCGGATTCGATTCCCGGATTGGATCAAATGTTTGCTGCAAATATTTGTATCATAGTTTGAGTATTTCCTATATATAATATGCAGATATTTACAAATAAAGGTACATAAGTATTCCATCAGTCAATCTAGCTATCATGATATAGCTTTTCAAATTATTTTTGTTATTCTTTAGTGTTATAAGTTTGACGTCAATGTCTGTGTGTGTGTGTGTGTGTGATTCTTTCTGGGGCATTGTAGCACTCAAACGGATGGAACGATTCCGATGCAGTTTACTTGTGGTAGTTCCGAGCTATGTCTGGTTAATATCGGTTCAGCAGTGTAAGAGTGTCAGCTCTTTTTCAAATGATGTAAGGCATTTTTGGCGTATGATCACTTGATTAAGTGTTTGCGTGGGGGGTTTTTAAAATTTTCAACTTTAGCATATAGTTTAATGCAGTCCACTGGCGGACCTGGGCATTTTCTGTTGCATTTATGCACATAAAATTCAGAAAATATATCTGAAAACTGATGAATAAATACTTAAAAAGTTGACAACAAACATATTTTTTTACTCATTTTTTGTAATTTTTCTTTAAAACAGTATCTCCCAAGTCCGTTCCCGACGAATAATTGTAAAACAATAAATAATGCGCAGTGGCCGTTGCGCTTCCATTATTATCGCGTCCAATGCGGCCCTGGCCTATAATTTGCCTACATTTTTTATAGATTTGTCTTTATTGTTTATTTTCGTGTCAAACTATTTCTACAGCCACTTCGAACTAATGAGGGACTGAAATGTGTATTAAGTTGGGTGTATTTACAGGAGATGGATTGTAGGGGTTAGCTATTTATTGACGATAGGTATAGTGGATAGCGAACCTGACTGCTATGCTGGAAGTCTTAGTTTCGATTTTACCAAAGACATATAAAACAAAGGCTTCGATGGCGCAGTAGTAGCGTATGCGACTGCTGTGCTGGAGGTCTCGGGTTCCATTCCTGGATCGGGTCAAATGTTTGTGTGATCTGCAGATACTTATGCAGTGCTTGTGGGACTAGATGGCGTTGTGTGTTAGACGTCCAAAAATAGAAATAGAATTATGTGGATGTGTTAGGAGCATGATAATTTGGTATGTGTTTGGGCGTTTATCTGTAATATTGTCTGCATGAATGGTACAGTGGTATTAAACGGCCACTTTACCGGTTCATGGGAGTTAGTGTTCAATATCATGGATTCGATCTCCACGCGAGACAAATCTATACGATAGACAAGATATTTAGGGGAAAATTCTACGGAATTTTACACCCATACATGAAACAGACATAAAAAAAACCCAGGCTCAGGACAATAATTTGTCGTTTACACATTGTTGTCCCTTAGAAAACTGCGTAAAGGCCCCTTAAACTACACAATGCGAATTAGGCACACACCTACTTAAAATTTCCCAAGAATTAATTAATCAGCAAAAAAGTTGATAAAACAATGCATATTAATTTTATCTATCTATCAAGTACCTTTAAATGAGCAATTTTTGTATAATTTTTTTATGGAATAGCGGGCAAACGAGCAGACGTATCGCCTGACGGTAAGCGATTACCGCCGCCCATGGACATTTGCAACACCAGAGGCGTCACGAGTGCGTTGCCGGCCTTTGGGGGATGGGGAGGAGAATGGGGATGGGAAGAGGGGTTGGGGTATGGGTCTCCGGTATCCTCACTCACTCGGTGAAACACAGCGCAAGCGCTATTTTACACCGGTTTTCTGTGAGGCCATGGTATCACTGCGATCGAGCCGGCATTCATGCCGAATCGTGGCTCTCCCACCGTATAAATATAATCAGATTCTCGAAAACGACTCTAACCATTTTCATGTAATTTATTACGCATTATATATCAATTTATTCGAGGCAAAAAACCGATCAAACTAGGATTCATTTTTAGAAATTTTACCAAAAAAATAGAGCTCATTCAGGTACTTAATCGTATAGTTAAAAACCAAACTAAAAAGCCATACCTCAATCCTCCTTTAGACAAAACCCTTTAACGTTTATAAAATATGAGGCCACATAATTCACCGAGATATTCCCGCCACAAATCACTTGACACGCCTGTCACTCTTGTGGACACCACTCGACGTGACGCAGCGCACTCCATCTCATAAATATTGCAATATTAACGTGTTGCTTTCTGCCTTTACAGATGTAGTTTTTCCCCCTAGCCGAATTGATGTTCTACAAACGTAAACTTTAATGTTCTATCACCTAGCCGAATAGGCATTCTACAAACGTTAAAAGAAAACTTACTAATGTATAAGAATGACATCTCTCGACGCTAAGTTACGTGGTTAAAACAAAATTTTAGCCAATAACACAAGAGAACAGCGGAGTTACAGATTGCAGTCAGAGTATATATGCAAAATACTTGCATTTTGGTTGAGGAGGCTGGTGTATTATTTGAATATACACATAGGGTAGCCATTTGACCGTAGTGGTGTGCAAACAAGCAGCCGTATCGCCTGATAGTAAGCGATTAAACCGCACACCGACTCGAGTACTATAAGTCGGGAAAAGAAGTGCACTCTCAAAGGAAATCTCTCGAACCTCGATGTACCTCGGGACACCTATAGTTTGTAGATGATCTCCTTCTGTTTAGGAACTCTAATGCTCTATTTAGAAAAAAGGTGCAAGCATGTTGCAGCGCTCGCGCTGCCATCGCGGCCTGCTTTTGCTTGGGTGACTGGTGGCCTCACCTGTCACCCCCAGGCTTATAGAGGAATGATAGGTATCCTGTCTGTATTTGTTCAGCAAGACCACGTAAACAACTTTTAAAAAAAATTATGCAGCCTAGGTATCCCCGGGTCAAAGTTTAAAAAATGTGTAACCCTACGAGGTACATCTATTACCAATCTATTGACAACTCATTCATTAAAATCGGTTCAGTACTGCTACGGTTGAACATACATAGACTGCCAAAATTATAACCCTTTTTTTTTTTCTTCACCGTAGTCGGGAAAAGGCTTCATTCACATAGTATCGAATTTCAAAGCCTGAATGAACGCAAGTGTTCAAAGCTAGGAGTTATCAAGCGGCTCAGGTGCGTTTCTGACGGGAGGCCATTACAACAGCGATTAGAACGAGAATCGAACTGAAACGTTGCGGTTGGAGAGGGTTGTACATTATCGGTACATTTATCTACAATATGATGTATTTAGAAATATATAGGTACCTTTATCTGGTAGGTAGTGGGTAGTCTGGTCATAGTACAGGTTCTGCTTAGTTTGAAATCAGAAGGCTTAAGAATAATCAGAAGGAATTATGAATAAATATTTCGGACATCTAACACACAACGCCATCTAGTTCCAAGCTAAGCAGAGCTTGTGTTATGAGTACTAGACAATTGATACAAATACATACATACTTTTTTTGTAAATACACACATATAATACATAGATAACACCCAAACTCCAAAACAAATATTTGCAGATCATACAAATATTGGATCCGACCCTGAAATCGAACCCGAGAGCTCAAGGACAGCTGTCGCATACGTTACCACTGCGCCATCGCGTAGTAATAAAAAAAGATCAATGCAAAAGGCCGTGTCTAAGAGGATAGATGATATGATACTTATACATACATATTGAAGATTAATTACACCCAAACACAAAAAACATCGTGTTCATAATATAGACTTGTCCTGGATGGGAATTACCCTCGACCTGGTTCAGCAGTAAGGCTCGCTAACCTGACAAGAAGAATGCCCTCAGATATTAAATAACACTTATTCTAGTACCATAGATAAGGAGTTGTCCAAGATAAGGCCCTAGAGATCCGTCACACAAGTCCCTAGTACGGACTCCAGTCTCACACAAAGAGACATAAATTTATAATTTGTTTGTATTTCTACATTTTTAAGCTCCTGATGAAATTGAACCTTTGTGATGGAAAAATAAACATTATTATTATTATATTATTATTATTATAGCCCTCAAAATATTCTATCTAGCTTCGTTTCTATGATTGAAAATTGGTTCGAAACCTTTATCGTGAACAAGTTATTTATTAGTATCCTCTTTATTTTTATCTCTTACATGCTGGTTTTATGACAAACGAAGTTCAATACATTATAAATATAGAAATCCCCAACTAAAATGTCGTAAGTTCATAAATGACACTAATGACAACTGTCACAGAGGTCAAGCTATATTTCAAAGACTTTATCTGGGACTGATGCGCGCCCGCCACTGTAACTCCTGTACACCAGGATAAACAGCAGTGACCCACGAACACATTGAGTTATGACACTCGGGAAGTCCCAGGCAAAATTAAACTGTTTTGCGGGTTCCAAGGCTATTGATCATAGTGTACAGGAGCTAGTCCCATTATACAATGGAAGTCATCGCTTTTGACATACGCTATCGAACTAAACCATTCGGCTCTTACTTCCTGTGCCGAGTAGCTTAAACCTGGAACTTACTAGCAGCGCTGTTCGGTTACGTTGAGCGGTTGCCATGCTGGTTATCCACTTTTGCCATGAGGTTGATGACCACCACTAACTCACAAAGCAAAGAAATTTATCGGAAATATATTGGAGTAGTTGGAAATATAATAAGTCCACTTCCGTCCTTAGTAAAACGAGGGACAAAGTGAAGTCAAATTAGGCAGACATCTTTATACAACTAAACCAAATAATTTAAGGGTAAAATTTTTAAATGAAATATTATCGACATTATCGCAAACACTAGTAACCTATATATAATATGTATATATTTTTGTGTATTATAGGATCAGAGTTCCAATAGCATCTGTAAGCAAACATTATCGCATTAGATATTAGAGCGAGTCAACAATATTTTGCAGTAATTGTGTAGTGGCGACGAGATGAAAGCGTCGCCCGGGGCGAGGTGTCGGCTGCCACGCGCAACCTACCCCTAACGAGTAGGGTGGGGACCTTGTCGATATAAATTACGATAAAAGTATTTATATAAATCAAAATACTTAATTCCTATACATAGGTCTTCTGGAAAAGAGATTTTGGGCTACTATTAATAAGAATAATATTGACGTAGAATCGGCTTAAATGTTATTTTATATAAATCTATATTTTATCAAAATACTGTAGATCCTAGACATAGATCTTTTAAAAATAAGAGGTTTTGGGCTACTATTAATGACTAATGTCGGATGTCGGACTACATGTTAGCATGGTTCTCCCAAAGCTTTGTGGTGAAAGTAGAGAATGTGTTTAGTAATTATTTAGTTAAATGAATTATTAAAGTTTATTGATATTTTTCATGGAAAATAATGGGTAAACGAGCAAACATATCGCTTGATGGTAAGCGATTTCCATCGGCCATTGACACCCGCAATACCAGAGGAGTCACAAGGGCGTTACCGGCCTTTGGGATTTAGTATCCACGCTCACTCATTGAAACACTGCGCAAGCGCCGTTTCAAACCGTTTTTATGCGAGGAGGCCCTTATATCACTCCAGCCGAGCCGACCCATTTATGCTGAAGCGTGGCGCTTCCCTGGTCGCTGTATTAACGACTAGCATAGCCGCAGTATTACACGCGATTGTTGCTGTAAAGATACATCAACATGAAAAAATAAAACCTAATTTGCTTCTTTTAATATCAAATATATATGTGCCAGTGAAAGTCCAATCAAAATCGGTCCAACCGTTCCAGAGACTAGCAATTCCTTGAAAAGGTATAAATTAAATAAAAATCTATCGTCATATCGATAAATGTACGTTCCCGTCACTTGTTCGTGCTATGGAGGGCGCGTGTCGGTGGCACGCGGGCCGTACTTGGCACACCACTAGCTTTTCACTAACTTTTATTTATTCTGTCACCCGCACACCTAGTCGCCTTTATTATATATAAGATTTTATATTTACATTACTTTTTTGTTTAAATAATCCTTGAAGCCCAAATAACAGCCATGACAATTAAGTACTTTATTTTTATTTATTTTTTATCAATAAGAAAGTGTTGCCTGTAGAGATTTTGAAATCTTTCTGTACAAGAAAATAAATTGATGTGTCTGGTTGTAATTTCATTTTCAATTATAGACAACTCCCGCATTAGGAACATACATCCTGTGTCGCGTAGGACTTTACAAACATACACGAAACGGATATAAAGAACACATCGACTCGGAACAACAATTTGTAAATCACATAAAGTGTACTCCCGTGTGGGATTTGAACCCACAAAACTTGACGTAGTCAAAAGTGGCATGGCGACAGGTCAACGCTGCGGAACTTACCTAGTCTGAAAAGTAGCTTAAGTAGCTTCTTATATAAGCAATCTACCAGGGAAAGTCCCGTCGTAATCGGTCCAGCCGTTCCAGAGAGTGAACGCTCTACTGAGGCGGTATAACCCGCGCACAGGAAATCAGCTTAAAATGATAACATTTATGCTGTTGTGTTTCGTTGGTGTTTGCGAGACCGAAGGCCCAATGATACAGGCGCGTTACTAGACCGCCATGGTGTATGTCACCATGCTGTATTGCTGTATTCGCAATGAGTAAGGTAAACACCAATCTTAGATTCTGCTCATTCTTTCCATCAAGCAGAGCAGTCAATTTGGCAGGCCTATACATAAAATTAAAGAAATGTCAACCACTGGTAAAATAAAAAGTATAAAGTTGACATTTGCTGTTAAATAATGTAACATTACCGTGGGAGAGCCACGCTTTGGCACGAATGGGCCGGTTCGACCGTAGTGATACCCACAGAAAACCGGTGTAAAACAGTGCTTCAGCTGTATTTCACCGAATGAGTGAGGATACTGGATGGTACATACTCCATTTTTGTTTTAACGTGTGGCGACCCCCTCGGGCCTTCACCCCACCGGGGTTTGGGACGGGGCAGCGTGTCGAAATCGAACCGACTAAAACCAAACGGTGTGCCACTCTGCGCCTGAGACGGGAGGGGTCCGGGAACCGCTTTCTTACGCCATCCCTAACCCCAACCCTTTCCATCCATCCCCCAAAGACAGTCATCGCACTTGCGACGCCTTTGGTGTTGCGGGTGTCCATGGACGGCGGTAATTGCTTAATATCAGGACATACGCCGGTTCGTTCGCCCTCTTATATAAAAAAAACACTATTTTGTAATAATTTCTTAGGTTTGTGTGTAGGTGGCGCCACGATGGCCGCTCACTTAACGCGCTCTAGGGGCTGTGCAAACTCCCTGATGAGATACGTGTTAGCGCATAGAACGACCTGTTTATTCCGATATCGGCTGTAACATTGAATTAAGGCTACTAGATGAAGCACTTGCGAAGCACTTTTTTGATAATTTAATATTAGTATGTCTTGGTGATAAAATATAGCACTAAGATTGTTAAGGAGATCATATTGATTGAACTAATTGTTAATATTAAATAATTTAGAAACTCCCTACACAAGCACTTAATCGAGTAATCACACGCCAAAAGTGTTTTACATCATTTTGGAAAAGAGCTGATACTCTGACATTGCCTGACCGATATTTACCAAATATAGCTAATACCACCGCAAGGAAACTGCCTTTAAATGAATAAAACCTCATCGAAATCGCTCCATCCGCTTAAGAGCTACGTCGCCACAGACAAAAACACTCACACAGAAAGACATCGACGTCAAACTTGTGGAGGAACCGTTGTCATGTCCAACACAAAAGAGGATCCTCCGACCAGGCGAGGTGATCATATCTGGTGGGCCACTGCCCAACGGTTGATGTTGGGAAGTCGTATATATGCTAATCGGCGCGAGAACTTCTATTGCGCGATTCAGGATTGGTAGTTTGTTCGTTTCCTTTGTTACACCGTAGTTCGACGTATCTTCCGTAAATGATGCTGCGCTGTATGTGGAAGTAGCCACCAACTTACAACACCCCTCTTTTTATATAAGGGTTTAAAAACATGTTTTTTATTATATACGTGGTGGTATTCATTCGGACTGCCTCGTTTGCCTTAATATTTATAATTGACAAAAAACTAAAATAAAAAATATATATTTAAATACTATATGGAAATGTAACGCACAACGCCATCCAGGCCGAAGCTAAGCAGAGCTTGTGTTATGGGTATTAGATAACTGATATAAATACATATATACCTTTTTTTTGTAAAAACATACAAATTATACATAGAATACACACAAATTCAGAAAAAAAACATTTGGTGATCAATAAATATTTGCTCCGACCCGGGAATCGAATCCAGGACCTAGCACAGCAGTCGTCAACACCGAGGCAAATCTCAAATAAGAATAAAAATTATTGTACTTGGCAAAATATTAAGTTTAGTACATTTAAGTGGTTATATTACATAAGCATATATGTATATGTGTATATAAATGCACTTTTAATACTGCAACCGTTAGTGGTTCTAGTCATTTTCGTTAAGAACCTCTGAGTTCGATCTTACAACTTTAACATATCAAAAACTATCCAACTTGATCGTCCGAGAACGTGCTCACGCATTTAATTACCTTGTTGTAAACAAAATGGCGACAAATATTCTGGATTAACTTTGTATTAAAAAATTGTTAGTTTTCTTTATCGTATAAGGAGCTGATTTATTTATTCGTGTGTTTATTCCTAATCTGAATGAATTTTGGACCCTTACACGAATTTAAAGAAACACGTAACTAAAGATTTATCATAGAAAACAGTGTGAAACACAGCGATTGAGTGAGGATACCGGAGGCCCATACCCCAACCCCTCCTCTCCCCATCCCCCATGACGCCTCTGGTGTTGCAGATGTTCATGGACGGCTGTAATTGCTACCATCAGGCGATACGTCTGCTCGTTTGGCCGCGATTCCATAAAAAGAATTGTGTAGCTGATTTGTATTTGTTTTTGTCTTTTTTTACGGTATAGGGGCAAATGGGTAGACGGATCTCTTGATGGTAAGCGATTACCGCAGCCCATTGACACAAGAGGGCGTTGCCGGCCTTAACAATTTCAAATTGCAATTAGTAAACACATAGTTTTTCTAAAGGTGGAATTATTAGCGGTAAAATTATTTAAAAGGTTTCTACCTACTGTTTTTTAATGTTTCAAACTGTTTATGTGTCATTGGGCACACCAGGTTAATAATTTTATCGCAATTAAGTCCCGCCCGCTGTAGAACAAAACTACATATGTGTATGTGTAAAAGTAGTGAAAGTCTCAAAACAGTTACAATTATCATATTTTTACTGCCACAGGACCACAGATAGGCATAGATCTCTTTAAGCAACAGATAAGCCGGTTAAAACCAGTTTAAACCACTTTCGATATGCTATTGAAATAAGTTCGTCTCATCACCTTATCACACAAGGCTAATAACAGGATTTTCATTGTTGCAGCAACCACAGCAACCAAGGAACACAGATCTCCGGAGCAGGAAGAACAGAGATCGTCTCCCACTCCTGGACCGCCTAGCCCTCAGAATAACGGCACTACTGGTAAGCATATCTTGTCTGTATTATCCATTGTTTGATTCCGCAATTGCTATCAAGTTTAATGAGCACTTTCTGGTCATCTATGTGGTGATGGATTAAGGGATTAAGAACATGATGTGTCACAATCCCCGTTGATCCCGTGGGTGTCGTAAGAACTAGAAAAAGTCTCATTGGCCAGAATGGTATAGTAGGCCTAGGTAAAACCTCGTTTCTAAGAACCAAAAAGATCAACCTAAAATGACAGCATTCGTGCTTCATGTTTCATTGGTGAGTGCGAGACCGGAGGCCCTACCAAATATTTCAGACATCTAACACACCGCCATCTAGTCCCACGCTAAGCAGAGCGTGTATACATCTGATATAAATACATATATATATTTTTTTTTGTAAATACATACATATTATACATAGAAAACACCCAAACTCCAAAACAAATATTTGTAGATCGTACAAACATTTGGTCTGACCCGGGAGTCGAACCCGAGACCTCAAGGACAGCAGTCGCATACGCTACCACTGCGCCACCGAGGCAGTCAAAGAAGCATCTCGATAAGACGGCATAATATGGTTCACCATGCTACATGCTGTATTCGTAATGTGTATGGTGACCACAACTCTAAGATTCTGCACCTGATTTCCATCAGATAGAGTAGAGTTACTTTGGCAGGCCTATATATATAAAGAAGAGAGGCCCATGTCCAGCAGTAGACTACTAAGGGCTGTGACTAAATATTTTTTTGTTTCTGGTTACACAGCAGCGCTATCTTCGACGGAATCTCTTTCTCCACCTCTGGCTGAAGCGTCACGATCTGCGCCAGCTCTACACAGACTAAAGCGGTTCCTATCAGCTCTACAGCAGTTCGCCACAGATGTTGGGGCAGACACAGGAGAGAGGGTGCGGCAGCTTATATACAACCTAGTGGTGGGTCTGGATAACTTTTCCTGTTCGGAGGATACTTTTATTTAATTCAGTATACAACACTATAATGTAGAAATTTTGCTCATTGCTCCGCCAGCATGTATGTCTGCTACCGCGTTACTAACTAATAATGTAATTTATCAGTGGTAAAAGAATTTTTGAAATCGGTTTAATGGTTTAGGCATGACAGCGTAACAAACAAACTGACACTCGCATTTAAAATGTTAATTAGGATTATCTAAACAATAGTTTAGGTACAAGCAAATACTATATTTTTTTTATATTCCTTATGTTTTTTTTTGAAATATAATTCGAATTGCTTCTAATCCAGGGAGCTAATTTTAGTACAACCGATTAATTAATGATTTTTTCGTAAAGAGATAGAAAATATTTTAATTATATATTCTGGAAAAATCCTGAAACCAACTTTTTGGGCAGTTGTCGTTGATAATTTATTAGTTAATGTCGTTAATGTTAAA
The DNA here is from genome assembly GCA_003709505.1 of Hyphantria cunea. Classification (NCBI taxonomy): domain Eukaryota; kingdom Metazoa; phylum Arthropoda; class Insecta; order Lepidoptera; family Erebidae; genus Hyphantria; species Hyphantria cunea. Next base: position 147,281 of record PKRV01000906.1, on the reverse strand, counting down.
AAGATCTTCTGCATTAAAATGCATATTTTTTCCTGAAATCTTAGTCTCTTCGACGAGATTTACTTACTACTCTCATATATTTAGATTGTTACATTTTTCTATAAATTTATTTAGAATTGCTTAGTAAATTATTCCACCCAAAACTAAGATAAATAATTTTGTCCACCAGTCCGGCACTTTGAACATCGAAGAATTCCAAACTGGAGTCCAGGAGTGTACTAACTACCCATTAAGGGCATCAGTACCAGGGTTTTTGAGAGCACTCCTGCCTCTAGCTCAGAGAGATCTCCACACGAGAGCCCGAAGGGCTAAGCAGGTATATATGGAATGGCTGTGACACTGTATACTTCCTTATCCTACTTTTTAAACGAAAAGCATTTTTAGCTGTTTTTATTTTTCCGTCTTTTATTCAATTTTAGTGTTCTTACATGGTTTCCTGTAGATTTAAGTTTGTTTTTTATTATGGTATATGGTAACAAACGAACAGATAGGTCACCTATTGGTATGTGACTACAGATGTCCAAGGTCAACAGGAATTCAAAAGTCACAAGTGCGTTGCGGTCCTAAAAGTATCTCCTGTCAAGAGACAAGTTGAACACAACAAATGAAATATTCTGAAGTTTTTATAGGGGCAAACTAGGAGACGTATTGCCTAGTGGTAAGCAATTATCGCTGCCATGGACACCTGCAACACCAGAGGCGTCATAAAGGCGTTGCCGGCCTTATAAGAAGGTCCGGGAATACCGAAGGCGACAGTTCATTCTTCAGTTTTGTTGTGTATTCTCCGAATGTGGAAACTTAGATATTTTTGCCGAACTTTTTAATTTTAAAAAGCTTTAAGGGTAACATGTAAAAACCTTTGACACACCCGACCCATGACTATGAATCTATTGGCGCCTCATTCTTTAATGAGTTCAGAATTTTAGATGCTACAGCTAAATACAAACGTATAAAGATTGGTAAAATATTACCTTTTGTTTTGGCTTCGCCGTAACCGGGTCATAGAAAGCATCAGATACCGAATCCAGTGGTTTAAACTCTGCGTTAGAGTTGCTTATCGACAGTCGACTATCGCTAAATTATCGATTGTCTATCGATTTTTGACGTCATATCAATAGTATCGATAGCCTATTGAGGCTGTCTACTACTACTACTACGATTCTGTCTACATTGATGAATGAGTTCTTATACTTTTATGTATAGTGGACTCGTATACAAAGACCGACTGTTACTTTAATATATCATTCATTTCCCCTCTAGACGCCTCTTCAGTACATCAGGTGTCACGAACACCTGATTTTGGAGTCAGGCGGCGACAGCAGCGACATCTTCGCTCATCCACCTGGTACCTCGGAAACTGGAGTCAAGAGGCGAGCTAGTGACCCGTAAGTACACCTTCATCATGAAGAACAACCTTTGATAGTTGACAGCTCGACGTAGGCCTCTCGTTACCAAGGAGGTTGTTGCCCACTATACCACGTTGGCCAAACAGGTTGTCATAGATTTGGTTTTTAAGTTTCCTTTCTCACCGAATTCATGTTTTCTGCGTAGTGGGATAAACAAAGGTGTTAATAAACAGTTTTATTGTACACCAGCAATCCAAATATATTATTTAATGCTAGATCATTACAATTGGCGGCCTTGACACTCAAAGTGCTAGCTCTTCCAGGCAACCGTGGAATGAAAATAAATACAGGACGTAAAGGGTAATGTCTGGTGTATCAGAGAGTAGTTTGAGAAAGGGAAAAGTATGTATTTATATTTCGAGTGTAAACGAAATCTGTTATAAAATCGGTGAAGGCAAGCGCTGATTAAAACCTTGATTAACTTAGGTAGTTGTTTACCTAAAAACAATAAATATAGTTATTTCGGATTAAAGCTAATCATTAATAACTGTTAATTAAAATGGACATGAATTCATTTAAACATAAAATAATTGTTTACACAAAGAGCGATTTAAATATATATAAACAATATAAACACATAAATATAATAAATCATAATTTAAATAATAGAAAACTATAATGACTCAGGAATGACCCATGTCACAATTAAGAGGTTTGGACGTCGCGAGATTTAAAGAGAAACTGTCCCCTGTTTCCGATTGCGTCGCTTTAAATAGGTATCGTCCCCACCTCGCTTACTCATGGAACCGTTCGATTGTGTCACATGTTTGTAATAATTTTATTATTCGAATACCCTCATTCCGACCTAAAAATAACCAATTTTTTAAGGTAATGCTATTCCGAATTCTTAACATATCACGTCACGAATGTTTTAAAAATTAACTTATTTTATATGATTGGTTTTATTCACAATATGTTATCATTTTAATTAAAGCAAAATACTTCTTTGAAACTTAGAAATAAAGAGGATTAACATTTATGACTAGATAAACTATTGAAATATCATATTCAAGTGCGTTCAATATAATTATGTACGTTATGTGTTCGTTTTTTACCTTGTTGAAAAAAAAATCAAATTTCACAACCTCATAGACCGAATTCCGACCACGATTAGTATACGTAACAATTTAGGCGATCGGTAGCAGGTGAGAGTTCCGTCAGGTAATTTGTACTTTCGTAGTCTACAGTGCCGTGTTATTGGATGTGTAAGATATTATGATTTACAGCAATCACCCATGGATGGCTGAGTAGAATACTGTTCAACTAACATAGCTGATAAGATGTCAGTGTCAAAACAGTTCGAGTTGCTGGGACATTGATATAACGATAGAATTTACTATCAGTATTCGAATTCATACGATCACAAATCGATAGTCATCTATAAAATATCAGAAAGATAAAAAAAGGTAGCTAATAATAAATAGGTAATAATATATTTAACACACAAAACACTACCCTATACTTTTTACACATCATATTTTCTCTATAATTGCCTGTAACAGATTGCCTCCGAACTATAAGGCTGCCACTTGTACTTACATACCTAGTATTAAGTAATTTTGTAATTACCTGGTGTACAAAAAAGTCATTACTTATTAGTATTTTCAAATACTTTTCTAATGTTTACTAAGTAAAACACTTAATTACCTAAATACACCAAATTTAAAGTTGGTTTGTGTAATCGATTGAGCTCCTATTTTGACAAGATATACAACGCGCTTCAAAGATTGTTTGTATGCTAATCTTTTGCGTCACTTTTGTTACAAAATCATTATTCATCAACCCCTACCACAATGAACTGCAGTAAAGAGTGGACTTTACAGCCATTTTATAAAAAAACATTCAATCGTAAACGGAACGAAACAGATCAGAATTCATGTCTTAATCACACACAAGTCTACAAGGCTGCTAACTTCCTTAAAGATTACATGAATCTCGTTAAAGCCCTTCTATAACATACACAACCTGTGATAATGAAACAACCGATCAGCGCCATCTGCTCCACGCTATTAACCAACGCCTGCTGGTACCGTTATAGCAAACTCCTAATCACACTAATTGCGAACACTAATCTGGCAGGCGTTTTAAGTCGTTACCTTAATTATTTTAGTTGCGTACCTCAGTCAAATGTGTATTTTTATTGATGCTATAAGTAAAATGGAATATAAATTATGATATTAATGCTTTCCTTATTTACGATTATCCGATTAATATGATTTATAAACGCGAAAGTTTTGTGTTTATAGATTCTAAAATGTGTCCTACTCGTGCAACATCCATCACACGAGCCCTTAATAGCCCACAGTTTTGGGCAACTTCATATTACAAAGGAGATTTTGGCCTAATATACTACGCTGGCTAGACAGGTTGATAGATATATGGTTTGTATCAAGTTTTCGATCTCTTTTGAGTGCTATTATCTTGCCTTGTTTTGCTCCCTCAGTCAACAGGTCTATCACCACACGAACCATATTTCGTAGCTACAACACCCTTACAACATTTATTAGTTATATAGGTGACTAAGGGTCTTAAATGCTTATATCAATATCAGTAACTAAAAACCAATGTATGTAGGTATTTACGGTAAATTAACAGTACCTAGCAAGCTAGCGTTCTCAACTAAAAATGATCACGAAACACTTGGCAAAGCTTTGCGCGCTTGTTGTAATAAATAAGCTCACACCACCTAACGAATTGGTGTGAGCAGTATTTAAGCTGGCGCGGTCGCAGCGCTCCCTGCCAAATTGTCCAATAATAATAATTTAACGCACTGGTTAGGGCGGTTTGGACCTTTGGGATATATTTTTCAAATATATTGGGAACCAGATTGTGGCGATTGAACCTAAATCAGTTATGTAATAAAGGGCTTAAGTGACATCGTAATCTCTCGAAAATTATTGTCTACATATTTAAGTAAAGATTTATATTAATAATATGAAAAAAATCTTTGTAACCCATTTCAAAACAAATATTTACCGAAAGCTTATCACATTAGAAATATGGAAGTGAATTGAAAACAATATAGGAAGCTAAGATGACGTAAAAACTCCAGTAAAAGCAGCAATGGAAATGCTTAGGGTCGGTTTTCTGTGAGAGGGTTGGTATGTAGGTTGGTACTCCATTCGAGCTACTTCGTGTGTGTCTAAATATTACTCTACATCGTAACATGTATATATTTTGCATGTTATTTCATTTGCTTAAAATAATGTTATTTCAATGATAATTAAAAGCAAAAAAACTACTCAATAACTCTACGTGCACCAATTTCTCGGGGTCAATATTAAACATTCTTAAAGTGAAAATTAAAAAAAGTTGAAAGAGTATAAATCTACCCCGCATTCATTATATATTATTGTACAAACAGAAAGTTTTCAAGTTCAAGCTGGTGCCTGCCATTTTGTAGCAGCTGCTATAAGTTTGATCGTCGGCTAATTGCTATGAGTAAATAGTCAGGCGCTAGTTGGTAGCCGCGCGAACATATGTTGCGTAGAAAATTACTGTTTGTTCGCTTTTGATTTATAGCTGAACTTTAATTGTTCTAATGAATATGTTCTTAGGATAGATTGAAAGGTATTTACAGTTTTATATTGTGTAGGCTTAATTTCAAATAGGTAACTATTTTTTAATAAAATATGCATCGACTTCACGACATTTTCTTTCAATAATGTGTTTTTTTTAGTAACTTTTTATATTTAAATAATGAGTTTGATCCAAATCATATAATATTTTAGAATAAAGACCTAAAGACTTCAAGCCTGGGACTTAAAAATATCCCAAACCGTTTTGCAATATTCCTCATTGAGTTGACCGCCATATAATAATAGCAGAGTTCAAAAAGATGATAAATAATTTTATTGATAGAATCTTCTTGTGTTCTTAATATTGTTTTGTCTTGCCTCTTACATTCTATAATAGCATATAACTTAATAGGCTTTAGGTTGAAAATAGTGGTTCATGCGTATGTTTGAGTATACATCATTAGACGTATGCTCTTGACAGACTACAGAGGCGTGCTTACACCCGAATCAAACATTGGCAATCGGAACCCTACAGTTGGAGTGGTATAAGTGAAAGACGAGAGCGGGAACAATCACTTGTCGGTCAGTTTACGAAAATAGTATGTTTCTCTTATTCCATGTAAATTCCAGCAGTGTGTACAAAATAATTTAAATTGAAAGACTTACTATTGTTCTTATTGTAATGTCCTTTGAATGGCAATGAACGGCTTGGCTTATCCATCTTGATGTAGGAAGATATTTAAGCAGCTTACCACTAAATTCGTATCCCTAAATATATTTTAATAAATCTCAACTAACCAATCTATGGAACAAATTTTCGCCTACGATATTTGTGAGTTCTATCATAAGGAAAAAAGCGCACTCGTAAATCAAAAACTACATACAGTTCACTGAAAACCCTACGCCTTTTTGAAGCGTTTATGCAAGCTGTAGAATCATCTCAATAAGTAGGTCACCATGCTGTATTGTTGCATTGTCTGCATTCGTAATGAGTATGGTGACCACCACTCTTAGATACTGCTCATGCTTTCATCATCAGGCAGAGTAGAATCACTTTGGCAGACTCTCTTTGTTCATCGGCGGCAGTATTCACTAATCAGTATATAACGTGCCCTTCGCTTGTATGTATATAAATAATTACTTATATAGATTACTAGCTGAGCCCCGCGGTACGACCACAACCTTGTCTAAAAAACCTATCAGTGAACGTCCCATCTAAATAGGTCCAGCCTTTTCAGAGAGTAACCGGAACAAACAGACAGACCGAAATTTAAAAGAAAAAATATTTTGGTATATGTACCGTGTATATTACAAAAAGACACTCCAATTTTATTAATTTATGTAGATTTTATAGCGTTTTAAACTCTTTGTTTTGTACAAAGTTTAGTTGCGGCATAGTTAGTTTTCACTGTCAAATGTGTACACCCAGTAACCGCTAGAATATAAATAACCGCTTGTCTAACAGGAAAACCATAAAACAAATGCTATATACGGCCTTGAGAATCACCGGAAACCGACATTATTATAAGTAACTTTAAATATATATATATTTCAAATGCCAATGTTTTACAACAGTGTTGGTTTTCTACTCAGAAAAAGTCTAAATATATATTATGAGATAGCTTAGGAATAAAGCATATATATTTTAGTGTATAAAACAGCAAAATATGTTTCGAAATTCAATTCAAATTTTCCATTATTTTTTGATATTTGTTTGACTCCACAACATAGTAACCAGCTCTGTGATTTGTTATAATCATATTAACTGATTTAAGCTGAAAGTCATATAAGAGCGTAACTATTATTCATATGTTTGGACATATTGGGTAAGTCTGTCTTTCTTTCACAACATCTTCTTTACCTCTCTCCTCTTATTCTTAACTATAATAAGAGAGCGAAGGACTACTTCTTAAAAATAGCAAATAAAATAAAGACTTTATCAAGATAGGATCGATAAAATCGCCTCCGCTGCCGCTTATCGAATGCGCGTCCTTCGTTCCGTGTGCGGGCGTGGTGTCCCCTGTATAGGTTATTATTTATCGCATCGATTGCATTCGGCGCTTAGTTTATCTGTGTTTGCACTTACAGTCGTATGGTCCAAGTTATGAAATTATAGAGATTGAAATAGAAAAAAAAATGGCTTACTATTCTAATGTTTATTAGTGTAACTGGAGAATAGAAATGTTTTCAAAGATATTTTCAACAACAAGTAATGATCAACTCTAAGAAAGAGGGTAAAAACTAGATGGAGTATAAGAGGCTTTGTTTTACTTCAGTTACTTCACTCACACGCTCAAAAGTGAGAATGGAATTACTAAATAGCAGTTTGCTGTGGCAGTCCCAGTATTTTGCCAGTTGAGCTGCTCCAAGTTTGCCTAAACTCTTCCACTGTAATAAGAATATTCTAAGCAATGAATTTATTTATTTATTTCCACTTAAAAACAACCATCATTACAGGTGAAACCTAATGCAATAGTGTTATACAATCTATTTAATTATTTTTCAATCTTCTTATTACGAATACAAATGATTTTTAATGCTGTCATTGTGAATTCACTTGGTAAACAATAGAATAAGTCTACCTCATCCGCAACTAAATTAAGTGTGCGAAGCGCGCGCGTGAACGGCGCCTCGCTCAGTAGGTCGGCTCGCCCGCTCGGGACAGCTAGCAGCGGTGGCTGGCGGCGCCGCCACACGTATCTGTCTGGAATACTTATTGTGATTCGGCCTAGCATGTCCGTATTTTGTGTCTCACTCCTAAGTACTCTGAATATGTACTCCTCACGGATTTTGGTCACGGTGGCCAGTGTCAGCGGAGAACGGACTACACAGAAGATATTATAGTGCATAAATGTGTGGTCTGTGTGCTCAAAAACAGAAGCACTCTCTGTTCCCTCAGTCTCCGTCATCAGCAAGAAATGACAAGGTACGTCATCAACGATCAATATGAGCTACTATTATTTTTTTATACCTTAATAACCGATATACACGCAATATAAACAAGCATATTATAATAATAAACTTGACTGCACGATTGGCCTAATGGTTTAAGCGGTAGTCCCGCCGCTTATACTACGCCAAGTGTTGTGGGTTCAAACCCCACGTGGGACACCACTTTGTGTGATCCGCTTATTGTTATTCTGAGTCTGGGGTGTCCTTTTCATGCATGTTTATAAAGTCCCCCGCGACACAGGATGTATATTCATGATGCGGGTCTATTTGAGACAAAAAAGAACGAAATATTTCATTTGTAATGCTTCAGAAAAGGTCAATTCACCACATAAACGCTACCCACTCCTGACTTAATCCAAAACCATTAATTTATGAGTCGTTCCACAGTTCGTTTGAACAAACTTTACCATTGTCTTGATATTCCACCTCATCGACTTCCTCTCAATACCTTTGTTCGGACAAAAGGCTTCTGATTAGTTTTATAATTAATTTATAGTTAAACAGATTGTGGTAACGCCTTTGTTTTATAAAATTTGCCAGGGGAACGTTGAAAACCAAATCATAAACTAGAAGTACCAGAGGATTTTTTCCGGCATGTAGATCAAATGATTGTTTTTTTTAATACAAATAGGCCTGCTAATGTGACTCTATACTCATTGCGAATGCAGACATTGCAATTATGCAGCATGATGACCCGCAACATGGCGCACATTATTACTGCAATGGCAAGCGAAGCAAGAGTTCCTGGCTCCGATTCTCATTCATTATAATAGGGAATATACATTTTTTATTTCTTCATCTGACCACCCACGTCTCTGTAACATAGAAAAAAATATAAATAGGTTTAAAAAAATTCAAATGAATTTTCATAATTAAATTTAAAACACTGACTGAATTTGAGCTACCGAATCCTGGGTCGGACCAATTGTTTTTATGATCTGCAAATATTTGTTTTACAAAAAAAAGTCAGTATGTATTCATATCAGTTACCCATAACACAAGCTCTGCTTAGTTTGGGACTGAATGGCGTTGTGTATTGGAAGAAGAAAATATTATAACTTAATAATAAAACTGCACGTCTTTCACCATTCATCCTAAACTGTTATCTTTGTCCACAGCTTCTACGATACTCCTCAAACGAATGGCTCCCACGAAGAGTACCCCCCTCAAGCCAAACGCGCCGCCTCCAGCCTGTTCCTGAACCCCTCGCCGTTTCTCTACCCACTGCCGAGCAATGCTACACTCTTCGATTACTCACATCCATACCACGGGTACCATGGCAATCAAGAAGGTGGCTTTGAAAGGAGGGATGGTGAGTCTGAATGATCTGAACGCCAAAGTCATTTTTTTATGGACAAGGGGGCCAACGAGTAAACATATCGCCTGATGGTAAGTGATTACCGCCGCTCTTGGACACCCGCAACACCAGAGGCGTCACAAGTACGTTACCGGCGTTTGGGAGATGGGGAGAGGGGCAGGGGAGGGGGTAGCAGATTGACTGAAATTGATATTTATTTAGTATCAAAGTCAGAAGAATCACAAGTTGATAAAATTTTAAGAACATTTGTGAAGTGAAGTGTACACTTCTGTAGGCGCGTTGAGCACTTTTTGGGTGAACGAAAATCATGGTACTCGCGTCATCGTCACCGAACGCTTTCCATGAGCTATATTTTTTTAATTATTTTTTTTCGCGCATTTAATTTTAAAAACAAAGAGGTTCATTTCAGGTGGGTTTAAACAACTGTTTGTTTATTGTTTTGAGTTTTCACTTTTTCGACAGTTGTCGGCTTTTTTTTTCTTTATTTGGTAAAATTGATAATTCTGAAGACATAAAGTCTAAAACTTGTCCTTATTTTTCTAAAACCGACTGTATTGACAAAGAAAATTTTGATCCATCCCATTGTTCCCAGGAGGTATAACAGTGAGAGACGTATCATCAATGAACGCATCCTTCTCAGAGCCCAGGTTGGGCGCCAGCTCGTCAGGACTCCTTAAGACTGATGACGAGTGGAAGAATATCAACACCATGCTTAACTGCATCCTCAGCATGGTGGAGAAAACCAAAAGGGCGCTGGCAATATTGCAACAGAGGGGTAAGTATCTTCTAAAAAAACTCTACTCTGCCTGATGGAAAGCATGAGCAGAATCCAGGAGCAGTGGTGGCATATAGCATGGTGACCCACATTATGGTGGCCCAGTAAGACGAGTTTTCACACACCGCTTAAAGGACGTGGGAGTGGAGCGCTATGGGTGTGGTCGCCACTTAACATCAGGCGATAAAACAAAATATTTTAAAAATTCAATGTTTCAGGTGTAGAACCAACAGAGAGTAACGATATAAAGAGAGCAGCCAGTGAGATAATGGCGACGGCGGTTAGACAAACGGAGGAAAGAGTCGCTGAGGTACGGAGACGAGCTGAAGATGCTGTTAATCAGGTATGGACATTTTAATCCAGCAGCATAAAAAACAAAGAATCTACATAAAAGGGTCTGCAGTATATATTCCTTAATAGGCACGATGACAGTAACCAAGAACCACCAAAATTATGTATTTAACTGATGAAATGGGGTTCATAGAGTATGAAAATGGTATTTATTCTTCATTAATAAAAAAAAACACAAAATAAAGAAATCCGCCATGTTAAGTGGAACACCAATCGGAGCGAGTTACGTCACTTATGTATAAAGCTCACTTTGTTCGAATATAATCGACACTTTACTGTTTTTAAGAGTTATGATTGACACTGGTTGACAAATAGTGACGTTACGTGTTACACAAACAGACGCCATGACACCACTGATCGTTTTCTCGTTTAAACGTAAAATTTAAATCACAATTCCTACTAATTTTCCTACTATAACTTTATTTTTTGTAGAAATATAACTGTTTTCGACAGTAAGAACTACTTCCGAACATCATAAAACCGATTTTCAAAATTAGTCATCATACCTATTGCTGGTCTTTGGGGGTAAGACTTGGGATAAAGCTGGGCAAAATGTCTTATTGAGTCTTCCTGCTGGTTATCATTTGTCTTAAATCTTCTTGACGAAAGAAGAAACGGCTGTCTTAATGTAATAATCTCTAAACAAAGGCAGTAGAGCCACGCTGTTTTCAGCGCGAACTAGCCTGCTCCACTGGCCAGCACCTTCTAGATATAAAGTCCGACGTGTAAACATATCTGTAAAAGATTTACATAAAAAAATAAATATCATTTATCGCTGAAATAGGATCTGAAAGCCTTATTTAATCTTATACATATTAATGTACAATAAAATACCAGGTCAAACGCCAAGCCCTTTTGGAGCTTCAACGTGCAATTGGAGCAGCTGAGTCTAAAGCTCTGGAACTGGTAGCGGCTGAAAGAGGAAAGGTGGAGAGGATGATAGAAAGACGGCACTCTCCTCCTCCAGGCAGGGAACTCAGCCCTAATGCTAGCAATCAGCAAAACGTGAGTAACTCCTGTAATGTTTTTGTATTGCAATTAATAGCAGTATTGGAATAGGGAATATGGATGTTTTTTATTCCTTTATCAGATGAAGGCTATTTATATAATATAATAATACTAATAATAATTTATTAACATTTTACAAAATTTTAGATTTACAATTTTAGCTTATAACTACATAAATATTACAAACGCATCCTGTGTCACCTTTTCTCAATCTCACTTTTGGTGGTTCCTCTGGCTCTCAAGCTAAGATTAAACTTGTGTTATGAGTGAACTGATCAGACAGTTACGTTTCAAATAGTCAAAAAATATATAAATAGGCTTGAAAATAGTCAAACTAATTTTTAAAGTCAAATTTAAAACACTAACTAAATTGGAGCTGGACCATTTTGCGCGCGTTTTTCACTCAGCCATTGACGTCATCGTCATTTCATGTTTGTTCACTATTCAGTGTTTCAGTTACTTTATGCTTATTTACAGTTTTAATTGGTATAAAAATCATGGAAGGTAATTTTTCCCACAAACATTACTAACACAGTTTGAATTTCTACTCCTTTAATTTTCACTTTTTATTTAATATTTTCAGGGTTTATTATCACTAAATAAAATAAAAAATTGAGTAAAATATATTGTAAAGACAATAAAGACTCTAAAAAAATTTGAGACACTTAAAAATATACTTAGAAATAATTTCTTATTGTGTAATTTTTTCTGGCTTAGATAATAATAATAATAATAATAATTTTATTTTACAATACAAATTTACACTGACAAATCACAGTTTTCGTATCACATATAATTACAAATAAATAGATCTTAAATAATCTTTTATTTCCTTGCACAAGTGATCGTGTTATATCAAGAATTGAAAAATATATGTGTTATATGTCAATAGCGAATTTTTGGAAATCTTTAAAAGTAGTTTTCTTTCTTAAAAATAAAGGAATTTTTCTTTGAGTAAAATTTCCTATCTACAATATTATTATAATTGACTGCACGGTTGGCTTAGTGGTTTCAGTGGTCGCCACACCACTTCCTACTGCGCCATGTGTTGTGGGTTCAAATCCTACATGGGACAACACTTTGTGTGATCCGTAAAATGTTGTTCTAAGTCTGGGTGTACTTTGTGTCCGTTTCATGTATGTTTGTAAAGATCCCCGTGACACAGGAATGTATATTCCTAATGCGGGAGTTGTCTTTTTTAAAGAAGAAGAAGAAAAAAAAATAATAAGAGTACCTAACCTTCAGGTGGCCTTACAAAATTCCACCCTGTATTAATTATTATTAATCATAATTATTAATTCCATAATTATTAATTGTATCAGATGTCGTGATATAAGTTTATTGGTACCCAGTGTTGCTGGAACTGCGGCCGCAAGGCGCAGGAGACGTGCTCGGGCTGCAACGCGGCGCGCTACTGCGGGGCCTTCTGCCAGCACAAGGACTGGGAGAACCACCACCAGGTACTCGCTTGACTCGCGCCAACTCATTTAAAAGCTAGCTAGATAGCTATTGAGAACTTTTTGAACTAATTATTTAAGCTTACACACGGACCAGAATAATATTTCAAAAAATTCTTCGTTGCTTTTCCTGGAAGCTCTAATTTCGGGAGGACACTCAAAGTTTGGCAATACTCTTATTTAACTAGAGTTTGCCCCTCTTCCTCTAAACCATCAAAAAATTATCAATCAACCGATTTTAGTCGATTGCAAATCGAAATTATAAGTCTCTTAACATGTGTCATATCCCTCAGTCTTCTTCCTAATCTACTGCTATTACCTTCCTTTAGTCATCAGTCCATAGGCCGTGAGGTATCAATTAATGAACCGCAACTCGGTTTTACCCATTTACTAACAACTCCCCCTTTCCAGGTATGCAGCGGCCGTGACCAGAAACCGACCACCCTCCGCACCTCCCCGACAACCACCCAAGCACCTTTACCGAAACCTCTCACCCGTTCAACAACCCCCATAACCGCCACCACCAGCATCCCAACACCAACGACCCTACCTGACACCAGGCTATCACTAACGACCCTGAACTCTGCGGAGCGTCTCCTCACCACTCAGGGGGAGAGGACTGATCGCCTGACGCTGGCAAACCTCTCGTCTGCGCAAGGACTCATCGGTATAGGGAAGAAATGACGACTCAGCAAGGAGACCTTCGTCAGCGCTGCCAGGTTCCCCAGGAAAGTTAGAAGGTAGATAATTATACAGTTGATGTAGTTTTGTGAAATAAGTATCAAATGTATGAGCAATATGACTACACGACTTTCTACTTTAAATCTTAACGCTCAAGGTTGTAACTGCATTCTCTTGTCTGACTTTCACTTATTAACTGCTATTTTGAAACTGTTCATATTCTTTTATTCTACTTAATAACCTGTAATTAAATATTGCCTATAATTATCACATGCAGATGTATAAGCATCACTAGGCCGCCATGGTGTGGATCACCATGCTGCATTGTGGCATTCGCAATGAATATGGTGACGACCACTCTTGGATTCTGCTTATGCTTTCCATCAGGCAGGGCAGAGTCATTTTGGCAGGACCATACATTAACAGATAACAGCTCGTCAAACAGCATTATAACTGAGCAAATACATGGTATACTTTTTAATCCACGCCCTCTGTAGTTCAAAACCTGGAAGGCCAAGCTTTGCCCGGTATGTTTTTTAATTAAATGGAATCCTATGTAGATAAATTTCTCGCCCACAAAACCCCCTGTATACTAAATTTCATGAAAATATTTAGAGCAATTTCTGAGATTCAGATCATATGTATACAAGAATTGATCATTTGAAGGTATCAGATACAATTTCCCGCCAAAGATTTCTTTCTTTTTCTTTGAGGATGGGACAAATCGAGAATTTGTGTATAGAATTATTAGTGTTATTACTTGTGTAAAGCATTATTAGTATTATTACAAAATAATTTTATTTAAAAAATAAAAAAACTCACTTTTTGACAATTTTGTTACGTATACGAATAAATATCTTAAGTATATTCGTTAATTTATTTTACAAAATAGTGAGGAAAACTTAATTTACTTTGGTACCAAAGAGTAGATAAGATAAGGCACTGTATATACTATTTTATTTAATATTTAATAATCTGGCACAGCAACCATTTTCTGGACAATTTATCAAAGGCACGATTTTAAAAAATAGATAATTAAAATTATTTATTTATTCATGTAATTGTATAAATTTAAGTGTCTTTCACTTGTAATATGTTTAATAATGTACAATATTATTAATTGTAAATATACTTAGTGCCATTATACGATATATCAGTGAAACAATATGTGTTGCATGAAACTTATTGTGCATTTTATCATTTTGAAAATATTATTTTATTTAAAATGTATAACAATTAAGTGAAATTAATTAATTTAAAATATAAAATTTAGTTCCGTTATAATTATCCTTGTCATTGAAATCATTTTAATTCAAAATATATTTTATTGTAATTTTATTATTATTAATTCAGTGAGACTCGTTAATTTTTAAATTATAATTAAATTAAATGTACCGTGACCTTTATAAATACAGGAAAAAATCAAATAAATGTTATAAATAAAATGTAAAATAAAATAGAATAATTAGCTCCTTATGTATACGATTTAATTATAACTCAATACTTGTATTTATAATTGTCACACTACTTATATAGTAATACCCATTTGTGGGTTATAAATCGCTATTATTAAAATAATAGTAGTAATAATATTACCAATATCATCCTACAACACTAGACAAAAAAAACATCATAGTGTTTTTTTTTAAGTTTTTCAACGAAAAATTTCTTGCCTGCCTTTACTGTTTAAACAGAAGAGACAGAAACGGCATAATTTTGAATATAATACCGATTTACACTGAAGAGCAAAAATCCCGGGTAAATAATGAATATTATAAAGCATTTATTTCTCTCATCACAAAGGGAGACAAAATACATGAAGTACAGAAACAGTTCAGTCAGACTACAGTATTCCTTTGTTAGAGACTGGTGTATCAACCTTTTGTTGTTGAGTTGACAGCAAAGTCACAACCCTGGTACCCTCGTAGTCTGTTTTTAATGTATGTTTTTGTGAATTTATTTTTTGGTTCTATTGTTGTAGGATTTATTTTATTTATAAAATCATAATATACAGTTTAAAAATTGATATCTTTGCACCTACCGCATCTTATTTTTACATCGCCTTTAAGTTGACTAGGAGAGAATGACTCATGTCATTAAATCCGCTTTTGTACAATAATTAATAAAAATCTGCGTGCGTACAAAGTACACATGTCAGAAGTGAAACTTCTTAGCTCTCTCCCAGCTCTCGCTCCATGGCACTGTGCGTTTTACGACAATCGCTCTATCTCACTTTTTCTCTCGATCTTTCTCGCTTGCTTGCTCCCTGCTCTCACTTGCGTGTCACTCGTCTCTTCACACATACTTGCGTGACGTTACATTTGTAAAAAATTTACCCTCATGCGCCTAAAGAAGTTTTACTTCAATAATGATTTGTACAATAAGTGCAACAAGATTTCAATAAAATAAATAAATCGTTCAAAAGCTAAGAATTCTAGCTTACTGAAATAAATTGTGTTCAAAAGGCAACATGCTCTAAAATAATCTCTTGTTCTTCTCTAAGAACAATTTCGAAAAGGCCAAGATGGTTTCAGGACTGGTCTACGTACTGATCGTTCCAAACAGTTAACGTTAACCTTTTAAACTTGAGCCGGATAATTGCTCTCCAGTGTATTATATAAAAGCAAATATAAAAATCTCAACACAAATAGATGTAATAGCTTAAGACTCATATTTTATTCAGCACGATTCTCAATAGTATTTTACATAAGATAATAAGTTTTATTACGTGTTTCATAATGTGCAATATTATTAATAAATTATTATTATTATTGGTGTATAAAATTTCGAATTTAATAATGTTAAGGTTTAGCGTAAAAATGTTTTAATTCTTTATAAATAATTGCGTATTTGCGTCGTAATTAATAAAACACATGTTAGAGATATACTGGTGTTTTAATTTATGAAGAAATGTAACTTTCCTGACTGACCGACTGATTCTTCAACACAGACACTAAGCGACTGAGGCTACAAAGAAAGAAAGGAAAAGCATTTATTCTAATACATTTTAGAATGGTTACGAACTTAATAGTAACCATTATTGTTATTTGATTAGATAAAAGCAAGCACATGGCCACAACACACATCACACACCTACATAGGCACATACACAGACAAATACACATAGTAGAAACACATATATATAGCACACATACATACACACTCACACACCCATCCACAAAAACACACACACACACACACACACATGAATCTCATGTACTAATAAACTCTACAGGGGGCTGGCACTGTTGCTCCTTATCACAGGTTGCTTAGTAGCCTATTTAGGAGTGCAGTTCACAAACTAAGATTCGGTTTAAATTTTTAAAATTGTCTTCGGTAATAATGTAATGTATTGTTGCCATAAAGTGAAATCGGTCAGGATATATAAATTAAAATAGTGAAATAAGTACAAGAAGTTTAATTCTAGAATGTATTTTCACAAGTTCTCTTTTCATGTTGTATAAAGCGTTTCAAATAAAAATAAGATTGGAAATCCGCTGTCTTGCTCAGCATTTGTCACCAACTACAGATATTTATGTATGGTGCGCAAAAAAATCGAGAACATACAATAAAAAAACTTACAAATTTTCAATGCCACTGACATTGCCGTCATCTGAATCAGATTCTTTACTATCTGTGTTTTCGCAACTATCTAAATCATCTTCGCTGTCATCCGAGGTATTTGTTTTCAATTTATTTTATTTACCCGACTGCGAAAGAAGGAGTGTTATATTTTTCGAGTGTATGTATGAATATTTCTGTGGCATGCCCTAGAGCCTAAACGGCTTGTCGTATATTTGTGTGAGTGGTGTCAATAGATTCGTCTTAGTCGTGAGTGAGATTGGGTACATCAAAATTAAAAAGAAAACAAAACAAAAACAAGTATAAAAAAATGAATTTAATAAAGGTGACAGATATTGACGTAGTAGGGATTTTTTTAATAACTTTACTTGTTAAATTTAATAACGTAAAGTCTATGTACGTTCGTAACTTCCGATTGACTGCACTAAAGTGGATAGTTATTTATTTCGAGTGTTTGTTATTGTCACGACAAGGTTTGTGTAGAAGACAATTTTAAGAAAACTGTTATATTTTCTTAGGACGCCCTATGGAAGTTTTTCGAAAACTTAGAATATATTAACTAAAAAACTGGCAGTACTGAGTTTTTTTTTATGGAATAGGGCAAACGAGCAGACGTCTATACGTCTGGGTGGCGGTAATCGCTTACCGTCAGGCTATCCTGACGGTAAGCGATTACCGCCACCCATGAGCACTGGCCACACCGAAGGCGTCACAAGTGTGGGTTGGGGAGGAGGATTGGGGGAGGGGTTGATGTATGGGGCTCCAGTATCCTCACTCACTCGGTGAAACACAGTGCAAGCGCTATTTCACACCGGTTTTCTGTGAGGCCGTGGTATCACTTCAATCGAGCCGGCCCATGCATTTCGAAACGTGGCTCTTCCACGGTAAAGGTAAGTTGATCGAGTCATTAAGAATCATGGCTATAAATAAAATAAAATTCAAAGGAAACCTAGACATAGCGTCATCAGGACATAGCCGACTCACGGCTACCTCACAACAATTTGTCGGCCAAAGTCAGGAATGACCGCATCGAACGAACTAAAATGACCTTCTAATTAAGTCAATAAACTCACAAAGGAAGAAAATAGTGTGTATATGACACATGAAATTTTGCGGACAGTGACTAATAATGTTTACAGTTAATTAATCATTCACTAAATGAACGTTTGAACTAATTCGCGTGGTCACGGGTTAAGAATACGGAGTGGCACCAACACTTTTTTTTCTTTTTTCCGTGCGAAAATCCCCTCCAATACCACCTCCTGGTGGCATGTTGGACTCGAACCGACTAAGACCGTACGCCATCGCGGGTACTAGGAGCCGGGGAACCAGGTACACCCTAGGAAGGAAAACCCCGGCACCCCAACATATCTCGGGCCACCTACGGTTTCTGGATAGCCCCCTCCTGAGTGTAACTATCCCTATGCATCTCGTGAGTGTCTTAGGAGCCGACCAAAAAGCAAATTTCGCAAGACAAAGGCATTGCAAAGGGAAATAAAACTTGACAAAAACTCTATACCGACCCGCGTTACCAACGTGTTCCAAGAAGAGATCTACCTCCGGTAGTGGGCTGTTAATGGATGTTGCTGATTGACTAATGAACTGATTATAAGAAGCACATATAATATGTAAGTTTTTTTTTAAGTAATAGCGGATAAACGAGCATATGCATCGTCTAATGATAAGCGATTACAGTGGCCCATGGACACCCGCAACACCAGAGGCATCACAAGTGTGTGTCGACCTTTGGGGGTGTGTAGAGCGATGGGGTAGGGAATGGGGTATGATGTTCTAGTATTCTCACTCACTCAGTGAAGCACAGAATAGACGCTGTTTCACATCGGTTTTCTGTGAGGCAGAAGTGATACCTCCGGTCGGCAGATTCATGCCGAAGCGTGGATCTCCCACGGATGATATACATACAGTCAACGGCCTACGTTGCTTTAAACCTCCCCACAATGCTTTAACTATATTTTTTATTTTACTTAATAGAGCTGGCCTAATGGGTTCGCATCAACCGGGCAGTTCTAGAATAAGATGTGATACAATTGAGAATGATCCTGACTGACCACACAGCAGGAGTTGCATTTTGTCAGTCGTTTTCCACTCTATTTTTCTGTACGGCCTTAAATATGGGCGTTTTATATGTTTCTAACTATACATTCGAGGAAAAAACTTATAGCGTATGTTAAGCACGATTTTATCCTAAGTATAATCTTTACAATAATTGATCACTATTATACGTGATTAAGTAAGATGTGGCTTAACCCAGGTGCATTGCAAATGATATAGAAATATCAGGTTAATGATACCTACAATCTCTTATGAATCAAGGATAAACTATTAAGGCTATTACACAATGGTTTTTAAAAGCCCAAGTAGAACGTACCTCAATACTTTGCTATTTTATCAAACGATTGGAAAACTCTGACCTCGGGCCTTTCCTATCATTTGTAATCATATTCAAAGAAGAAAAAAATAATTTAAATTGAACGTGTGAAAAATTTGTAATGCAGAATACTTCTTCTTTTCATCGTTTTACTAATTGATGAATTTGCAAACTGTAGTAGTGGACTACAGTCCATTGCTAAAGTCTACCTCTTACATGCTCTTCCATTTAGGTCTATTTGCGGCGTCTCTAATCCAGGTAGGCCCTGAGGTCTTTTTAATATCTTTCGATGGTCTGGAAGTTGGTCTGCCTACACTTCGGCTTCGTGTTCTGGGCCTTCACACGAGCTTCCAGTGGGTCTACCTCCCTCTATAAATTATATATATAAAATCAATTAAAATCTACTCTTCTGGCGATGTCGGTAACTCTATAAAACGTTTAATTTCTACCTTCCTCATTTTATCCCGCAGTGAGATATTAAGTATCACGCGCACCATCATTTTCATGGTGACTTTGAGCCGGTGCAAACGAGCAGATGTATCGCCTGATGGTAAGCGATTACCGCCACACATGGGCACCCGCAACACAATGGCACAAGTACGTTGCCGGCCTTTGGGGGATTGGGAGGGGTTGAGGTATGGGCCTCCGGTATCCTCACTCACTCGGTGAAACACAGCGGAAGCGCTGCTTCACACTGGTTTTCTGAGAGGCCGTGGTTTCACGCCAGTTGAGCTGGCCTATTCATGCTGAAGTATGGCTCTCCCTCGGAATTTAGAACACATGTTAATAATAGCCGTTTCTTTACGAAAAACAGAGACGCTCCCGTGTAGGACTAAGAAATAAGGAAATAGGTTAGCTTGTTGTAATAAAACTGTTTACAGTAGAGTTAGTAAAACCCCCTAACTTGAAACAACAAAAATATCTAGAAATTTTCCATAACTTGAAAGGGTAAGTTAACTTCAACTGCAGGGCAGCTTCAAACTGATACAGCAAAGAAACTTCACATCTTAAAATATTCCCTAAACTGACAACTCTTTGATACAACATTACAAAGGTTGTGACATTTGATACGTCTTTGTTACAAAGCAATGGCCAGAAGCGATTTATGCTAAAGGGTTAGACACGTGCGCCGCTGTCGGTCGCTGACATCGTTGTGGCGGTTTTGTTCTAAATTTGAAATTCAGAATGGCGCCCGCGGGTAGTCTCTTGACGTAGAATAAACGGTTCTGATTAGTTTGCGTTCCTTTTTATGTAGTTTATTTTTTAAATAAAATTGACACTGATGGCAAGTATTCAGTCCTATTCAGGAGCCCGTTTACCCGATTACGTCGAAGCCAAAAGGAATGGTAATAGTTTTGACAGTCTATGCGTTCCACCGTAGCGCCTAAACTACTGAATAGATTTTAATGGATGATTTGTCAACGGATATGGCATAATGTAACCGATGAAATAGGCTATATGAATTTTATCTTTTTTTTTAGTTTTTATTTAAACTATATCTTGTTCAAAGATGGATATGGTATTCATAGAATGGTATGCATCCTTTTTTCCTAGTCGAAACTTAGGGCAGTTAAATCCCTTAATCCTTGACGACCCTGACTAAGCCTGAGATCGTGGGATGTATACAACACTACATCATTCCATAAAAATAACATATAAATAACAGTATTGACTTTCTGTCATGTCAGCTCTCAATATTCATCCAGAAATCTAGACATATTCAGCTTCCAACTCTCCAAATAGCTGTGTCAGACACGCTCTCATGGTAAAAGCCACGTAATTAAACGGTGGCGTGACAGAGCGGCCGTCTGTCACGCCCCGGCCCGACACTCGCCACCACTTGATGAGAGTTCGTTTCTGTTTTACGCTCACCATCAATTTAGGAATACTAAACTGAAAGTTTTTGTTTTATTTTTCCGAAAATTTGGCTTACCGGTAAAGACTAGTCATCGAACATAAAGCTCTTCCATGACTATGATAGTAGGTACTTAATAATAATTTGTATATGAAAACTTGGTGAGTCAGAATTTAGGCTTCAACATATTAATCTTAAGTTTTAAGAAGAAATTATAATTACGTTCTTATAAATAAATTTCAGGACTGAACATTGAACTTGTCACCCATTTAGATTTCACTACTGTTGTCGTTGAAGTGAATAACCAAGGAATATGTCATAATATTGAACTTGGCTCTCATTTGACATTTATGTTTTTGATGGGATAATTATTTCAGAATTACTGTTGTGTTATATCTTGTAGATTGAGTATGGAATAAAAATAGTTCAATTTTTCATTTATTTTATTAATTGTAGCATTAGTCTAACGGCTAGTCGCTTACGCTAAGCGACTGCCAATCAAGAGGTCCCGTGTTCAATTATGGATCGTGGGTTTTCCTTACAAGAAATTCTTAACAGCAGCCCGTAGTATGGAATATAGCGGCATATTTCGGAGCCTGCCTCGGAGAGCACGTTAAGCTCTCGATCCCGGTTGTCATTAACATCTATGACAATCGTTATTGAGAAGTTAGTGACAGTAAAAACTAATATTCAGGTGAAACCGGTTGAACTAGTAGCCGACCCCAATTAATCTTGAGAATAAAAAAGGCTAGGAATAACATGACGAATCGTAGCAAAGAACAAATTATGTAGCGTATGTCTAGCCAAAGGGCTATTAAAAACCATTGATGATGGTGATTACTAAAGACCAACTCAAATCACAAGTCCTATGCCACCGCAATGAAGACCCATAGAGAAGAGACTCTTATGGTTATAAGGTACTAACAGCCCGTCCCGGCTTTGCAGGAGGTTTTTGCGGAAAATTTATTATATCTTATGTTTCTCTGAGGTGTGTGGCTTAATTTTTCGGAGGTCTTTAACAAATATTGTTATACTTTAGCCAATGTACTCAAAAATTTAATAAATTATATACGAAAGCCATTCTCAAGAATCACTCTATTTTTATTAATGAAAATCGCTTTCGAGTTTATCGCAAACAGAGAGACAGTCAGACACCGCAAAGGATTGTGTTGTTATTATTAATTAAAGCAAAAATAAACAGTGGAATTGTTGAACAATAAATCTATATACTCAAGAATCACTCCTCACTCATAGGTACTCTTTAAAACTCTTTGTGAGCTAATCTATCAGTGAAAGTCCCGTTAAAATCAGTCCAGATAAGCCTGTACAACCAAACATTCAGAAGAACAAAAATTTGAAAAAATATTCTTTTGATCTAAGAATCTGATATACTTTCATAAGCGTTTAGTGAAAAACTGTTATTTTGAAACAACAGACACATAAAATTTATTTATTTATATTGGATACATAGAAACAGAAATGTCCCGATATTTTTTGCAGTCATCGTGGTATGGTCACTCTACACTGATGTCCCGTCCATACACCGTCCGACAAAAGTGCTCGACGCAAAGCGGTCCACTCTCGGCCGAATTTAATCATCGGCCGTCACTACTACAACGACATGTCTACCCGACTTGTCGCATTGAAAAATCGCACAGTTGTCAATTTACGTCAGATACAGATGATCAGCACGAGGACTCGTATTGTTATAGCTTCCGGAAAGCCGGATAGTTCGAAAATTTTATCCGGTTATCGGATATCCGGATTTATTTTTTTAGTTTTATATTTTGGTAGGCGAACATAGAAATGAAGAAAAGAAATTGAATACCAAGTTAAGTACACAACTTTGAATGTTTTAAGACTTAGATGACCGAGCTTTGTACAGTAATTTATTATTTGATACATTTTCTAAAAATGAAGCCTAAGTAGATCAATTTATCGTTCCCAAATCCCTAAATTTGAAGAAAATTGAAAGAGTTGTTTCCGAGATTCAGATTTATCATAGCCTTTATTATTCCCAAGATTTGAGGTCGACTACTTGTTCATCAAGTTTTACCTGAATATCAGTTTTTCTACGGAGCGACTGGCATCGGACCTCTGCAACCCTGAAGGTGAACTGAATTCGAAGATTGAACTATTTGTCAATATATTTGAGGGCACTGACTTCCGAATAACGATTGCTATAGATGTTCATGACAATCGGGACCGATGATTTAACCTACTCTCCGAGGCACGGGCGGGAAACATCGCCATCTTTCAAACTCCCGGCTGCTAATATGTTAAAAGTTAAAAAAAAAAGAACACTTACACTACGCTCATACAAAAACACACACATACACGAATATATATACACACACACACATGCACGCGAATTACGTACTCTGTAGCCGAAGGTTCCAAGAAAAACCAAAGTTACTTAAAATTAATATAATAAAAAGGAATTACAACTAATTTACAACTAAGTGAATCCTGTTCGAAGTATGAACAAGGACTGCTCTAAAAAGTATTTTAATTTATTAAATTAAATAGTGCTGCGTCGGTGCCTCGTGCCGTCGTTGACCTCGTTGAAGGTTTCCGGTCGGTTCGGTTGCACGGAGACTGCAGCGTCGGCTTATTGGACGAGTGCGCTACTGATTGGTAATATGCTGCATCGGCGATACCCTTTGGGGTTCCGTATGTAACACCTCCACCCTCAGTTCAGCAACTATTTTGTCATGTTAATGGAAAATGTTGTTGGAAACTCCTCTCGTTTAGGGTTGGCTGTATCTTCCAAAGTGTGTATCTGGAGTGTTGGGTTCTCTGTTGAACTATCTAGTTTGAAGTGCCAGATTTTCTTGAGTCCAATCAGGTTCTGTTCGAATCTGCTGGGCTACGTTTTTCTCACAGAGATATGTGTTACTATACTTCGGGCATTCTGCCTCTATGTACACGAATGATTTCTCATTTATTGCTATGTAAGGAGCGGAAGGGATAAGGGCAAGTTGTTCGCCGTTGGGTACTATAGACAGTCTGTATAGATCGTATAAATCTTCTGAAGTTATAGGAAAACTATAACTATTCTATTCCTAACAAAGTACGAGCCAGGTTTTATGATATTATAATTTTTATTAAGGTTTTAAAGATAGCGTCTGGGTCGTACGGCATCTTTACTCTAAATAAGCTAGTTAAATCTAAATCTAATTCACTATCTATATCTCTATTACTGTCTAAAATGTGCCGGCGAGCCTGTCGCGATGCAGGATCCCTGTTACACGGCTTTTCGTGTCGGAAAATGTTGGAAATTAAATTGGTTAGGATAAGGTAGGAAGCAACACGAGAAAGATTCAGGTGTACTTACAAATATTTCATCTCTGGTTTTCCTCGGTGAATCAATGTCTTGATTCTCCGTCCGGCTACACAGTTGTCCCGTAGATCCTGGATCCTCTGGCTGTAGCTTAATAGCAACCAGGGCGACTCGCGAACGCGAATATCGATATAAGATGCTTCTAATGCTCGCGAACCGGCCTGCGAGGATCCTACCAAATGCGCCAATTACGTACTCTGCAGTCGAAGGTTCCAAGAAAAACCAAAGTTACTTAAAATTAATATAATAAAAAGGAATTACAACTAATTTACAACTAAGTGAATCCTGTTCGAAGTATGAACAAGGACTGCTCTAAAAAGTATTTTAATTTATTAAATTAAATAGTGCTGCGTCGGTGCCTCGTGCCGTCGTTGACCTCGTTGAAGGTTTCCGGTCGGTTCGGTTGCACGGAGACTGCAGCGTCGGCTTATTGGACGAGTGCGCTACTGATTGGTAATATGCTGCATCGGCGATACCCTTTGGGGTTCCGTATGTAACACGCGCGCACCACACACACACTCAAACACACACATATACATAGTAACGCAACACAATACATCGACCCTGCAAACCGAGCTGGTGTGAATCCTGGAGTCCTGAAATACAGGTTTTGGCCTAGTTTAGGCTCCAGTCCACCCCAAGCTACAAATATTGTATCTGTACTAACTTCAATGATTATTGTACAATGAGTTCTTTGTGGTGGAAATAAACGTATTTAATTATTATTATTTTTTTATTATAATAAGAATTTCTTGTAAGACAAATCCAACAGCAGTCCGACCTGAATCGAACCCGAGACTTCTTAAGCTGTAGCCGCTTACGCTGACCACCAGACCAACGAGGCAGTCTCCGAGATTCAGATTATTTTTATTTATTTATTTATTGTATACATAAAATTAAAAACATAACCAATAAATAAGTTACAAAGTTTTAGAAGTAACAATTAGCGGTCTTATCACTCACGGTGATTTCTTCCAAACAACTTTAAAATGTATTTTAGAGTAGGTGGAACTAGCTGAGCCCCTTGGTTTTACCCGCGGTAAAACAAACACAGCGGATAAAGCCGCGCGGCAATGCTAGTCTAAAAAAGGAAGCCTAAGTTACTACTTATATCATCAGCTATCTGCCAGTCCCGTCGAAATCGATCCAGCCGTTCCAGAGCTTCAGGTAATCTCCAACAACAAATAGATAGATAAATAATATTTTGGTATATATGCCGTGTATCCTTATGCATTTAGCAAAAGCAGATATTTTAATATCTGCACGGTTGGCCTGCGGGGTGTAGCGGGTTCAAATCCTACATAGGACAACATTTTGTGTGATCCACAAATTGTTGTTCTGAGTCTTGGTGTTCTTTGTGTTCGTTTCATGTATGTTCATACAAGTCCCCGCGACACAGAATATATATTTCAAATGCGGGAGTTCTCTTTTGAAAAAAAAATAGAAAAAATATTACAAACGGCTACTCCAATTTTATTTATTTGTATCTAATTAATCAAGTCAAGGCCTCCAAAAAGACCGACTGCTTAACGTGTTCTCTGAATCACGGATACGCTCATGGTAACATGCCACCAGCGGTCACCCACCTGGTACTGACTGCGCCGTCGTTGCTTACCCTCGGTGATTGTTTCTAATCACCGAGTGCAACTGGGCCATGAGCCCTTTATTTATATAGATATACAAGAACTGCTTGCCACTTGATTATCAGTTATCACATCGACAGCTTTTGACACTCCACTGCTGCCCATAACCCTCACCTTAGAAATGTTCTGGTCTACTATTCCCCGCTGGTCAGACGTGTATAGGGTCGAGATGAAGGTATACATGATCATATATTTGTACATGTGCTTCAATTACTCGTAATTGCGTGTCGGATCAGTCTGAGTCACAAGTCATACGTGAGTTACGTGACTCACTGTGAGCGATGCTGATTTAAACGAAAACCTATTAATGTGAATGTGATTTTGTTTATATTATTTTTCTTGCCTTAGGATACGTCTCTTTTAATATATGCATGTACATATATTATTTGTATTTGCGTACCTTTATAACATTCGACGATGTAGAACAAGAATAGAACATGCCTTTAAAATAGGAAATAACTATCTCACATGGTTGGTGCCAAACTATACTGAGGCTGTACTTAAAACATTTATATTACTTTAATATTTCTATATAAATACATATTAGTGATAAATTACTTACACCCAGACACAAGATTATTAAACGTACTCGTCACACTAATTGTCATGTCGAGTTGAAATCGAACCCATGACATCCAGGTTAGCAGTCAGAAACACTATCCACTAGAACAATAGGCCGTTAGAGGAGCAAAAACCAATGTTAAGGTTATCATTTCAATGCAAGAGAAATCAAAGAACAGCTCAATGTTGGTAAAGTCCCTATTCCTGTCATTATCGTAGGCTGACTCAAAATATAACAAGCGAAAATGTCAATAGATATTAGAAAACTATATGTATAACTATATATGCACTATAACTGTTGAAAACAGTTTTGTGGACCTATGTTTTAGATTAAGATTTAACTATTGTGAATAACAGATTTTAAATAAAAAAAATATATATATATTGAGATGTTTCCCTATTCTATGCAAGTTCTTTTGTATGAGCAAGTTGTGTCCCACTGCTAGCAAAGGCCACCCCTGCAAAAAGCCACTTCTGTCTATTCCAGGTTAGTTTCAACCACTCTATGCGACAGGCGCCAAGATCGTCGCATCATCTTTTACGGAATCTGCCTTGTCATCAGCGGCTATTCTGAGGTATACAGTGTTCGACGACCTTGACCCACCGGTCCAGATTCATACGGCATACGTGGCTGACCTAATCCCATTTTAATCTAGCACTCTTCTTGCCCACATCTGTGACTTTAGTTTTGGAACGCAGCTCTGTTTCTAACTATGCAAGTAATAAGTAATTTTGCCGCCATCTAGTAAAGATTAGCCGAACTATCAAATAGTATCAAGAATACAGGTTATTACATGGGATAACATCCAGGCGTTACTAACAGGTCGGTCACCCTGTGGGGTCTTTCTACAAAGACATGACCGTTCCCCCTCACCCCTCCAGCGGACCAACACCCCGGATCTACCAACAGGCCCAACCAGATGACCCACCTGTAGCTACAGGCGGCGCGGAACATCACTTAAGCAGATTACAGACCTGGAAAAGTTATCCCGAGACCTTAGCTGAGGACTGCGAGAAGAACCAAGAGATACTTATAGTCATTGACACCTTAAAATACACAAAACCTGTCTTCTCGCAAATCTTTGAGCTATATGTTTTCAGCTTTCACCTTTAGATCGTAGTCGGTGCAGCAGAATCAGTTCACTGAGATTTTATCAATTGTGTTAAAGGAACCTTTTTAAACCCAAATAGTTAATTTATCGACATCTTGCACCATTCAAATTTTATTTAAATCCATTTTATACACCAGAACCGGACACGATTATCATCATAAGCAGGTACCGATGGTGGTACCAGGAATGGAGAATGCACGTCGTCACTTAAAAATAGCATTAATATCTATTGCTATCTTTGTTCTATTATAAAAACAGTAAGTAGAAAAGAGACAAATATATCTTAGTAATTCAACCTTTAAGACTTTGTGGAATCCCGACAGATTACTATTTAAAATCAACATTTGAATTTCGAACACTGGTCAAAGATCAGGCTGGTCAAGGATAGTAATAATAAAAAATAGACAGAAATCTAAAAAAAAATATAGATTACAAATATATCGAATAACTAAAAATAATCGAGTTCATACGGGCAAGATTTTATGAATCACAAATTCACAATAACAGTAATTACCGGTCATAGATTAAGCACGTTAAAAAAATAAATTGCTTGAAAGGCGTAAATCTATCTAATAATATAAAAAAATAAATAATAATCTAATACCTCTGAATGAACAATTCTTGTAAATATATTTAATAGTCTGAATCTCGGTAGCCCTTCAAACGATTTTCATAATATGCAAGTAAATCCTTGCATATTATGAAAATCATTTGAGCGATAAATCGACCACTGAATTCATTCATTGAATTCAGGAACAACATTGTTTTTATTTTTTATATTTTTTCTATCTGTTACACGATTAACTGAGTAACATTGTCTATAAGGCCGTGGCTAACGGTGTAGATTTTACAATAATTTATACTACAATATTATATTATTTTAGTAACTAAGCTTAAATGTAACAACTGTTTGTTTTCCAAAATAAAATAAAATAAATAAAAAAATAACTAGTTTCCGTTTCATAATGGACACTTGTACTAAATGCAAAGCAAAATATTCAATTTCTTTATCCTTAACCTTTCTCACTTCGTCAGAGTACTTTAAAAAGGTATAAATAGACATTAACTTTATAAATAGATAAATAAATTTGCTTTTTAAAGGACAACACCCGCATTAAGAATATACGTCATGTGTTACGGGCAACCTTATGTATGTTTGTAAAGTTACCCGTTAGTTTATTTCTAATGGACACAAAGAACACCGTCTGGGTGTTAGAACAACAATTTCTGGAACACAAAAAGTGTTATCCCATATGGTGCTTGAACCCACAACACCTGTCGCAGTAGAAAGCGGCCAATAGTACAGATAAATTCATCAAATGCGCACGATATATATATATACACATATCTATACATATAATTTTATGCTCATTACAAACTCGCAGGTGCACTAATGTAAACTTTATCTTGACACAAGTATGCAAGCTTAGATATTGACATTGTTAATGATGTGTCATAGAGCAATAACACTGTATTGAGTAGCCAGACGCAGTCTTCCCTTCTGTCAAAGCCCTGACCCTAAGCATTACACTGTTATGACACAGAATGAATTTATGTGTGCGTGAAATTCTGAATGTTTTGTTTTAATTATTATGTGTGAGTTCGTAGTGACAGGCTGTGGTTGTTGTTTAAGGCGGGTTCGGTGCTCCGCCTCTAGCTGCATAGAACGGTGTGAGGCATGATAGCGTCCTACCCCGGCGGGACTCCGATCACCCCGGGAAGTACCTCAGCCATGGGGGACTCCAGAGGCGCCGATTCGAATTACTCCCGACTGCCAAGGTAAGCCGCCACAGGGTTTTGAGGGTAGACCGGTTCTCCGGACCGAGAGGGCTAAGTGATTACCGCCGCCCATGGACACCCGCATCACCAGAGGCGTCACAAATGCGTTGCCGGCCTTTAGGGGATTGGAGGAGGGTTTGGGATATGAGGGTTCCGGTATCCTGACTCACTCGATGAAACACAGCACAGGCGCTATTTCACACCGGTTTTCTGTGAGGCCGTGAGATCACTCCAGTGGAGCCGGCCCATTCGTGCCTTAAATTTGGTGATCTAGATTTTATAGTTCAGGTTAATAAGCTAGATGATGTAGATTCGATACCTACTCACCCAAGACAAATAGTTATAGGAGTATGAGTACCTGTTCTATTTTGGTGTAAAGTATCTATTTCTTTAAAGAATCTTTCGCACTACGAATCGAAAATGCGATTTAGAACAACAATTTGTGGATCACACAATGTAGGGTGTGATCCACAAACTGCACTCACTGATTGCACTCACTTATTCCATTCTCGCTTATGTACTTTATTAAGAAGTAAATTTTAAATAGATGCAAAATAATACCGTATCAGTAACTTAATACAACTGGTTTGTTAAATTTATAATCAACAGGTTACAAATTCGAATTTGAATTGTTATTTAACAGTTAAAATTAATATTAATAATGAGTATATAGCTAAGTTAATGGAATCACTAAGATTCTAATAATATGTAACCGAATCACTTTCTATCTAATGAATTTACAAGGAAGTATCAATAGACAAAAAAAACAAAAACAACAATTTCATTCGTTCTCAGAAATAAGTAATTACTAAAACTATTAAGTTCAACGTATACTTAAAGTGACATATACCACAAAACCACAACGATTGTGCGTCGTAACTGTCTTAAATTTTTAGTCTGTGTTCTTCAATACCTTTTTTTTTATGTGGCAGCGATCACTTGTCTTGTAGACAGAGTCAGTTTGTTATTGTGTTTTGTGAATGCGATACGTGTGTTAGGTACGTTCCAAGCAATATGAAGTTCGCGGTAAGAAATTTTTGTTATTATTTATACAAGTTTTGGTATTTATCTGACTTGTTACAGGAAAATAGTTGCATATATTTAATACTAAAGTACAGGAATAATTTGCAAAAAGGTTTATATCTTAGAACAATACTATAAATATGTATACGGTGACCTTACATTTTATTTGCACTTATGAACTTATCAACAAGAAATTGAAAGTAAAATTATATTTAATTTAAAAAGTGTACAACTAGAAGTGCTTGTCTATGCCCAATAGAATCTACGCAGTGCAATGGAATGGTAGCTTTATGATTTAATAATATGTACTAATTATTTAGTATTCCTGGCGAGTATTCATTCGTCTTCATACATTTAATTCAAAAATATACTTTCGCAGAGCATGGATAAAAGATTCTTTAAACAATACAATAATTATTTACAATAATTTTATTAGTTTCGGTTATTCCAAATCCTTAAAAAAGTTAAATGTAATGTTGAGTTATAATAGATGTAATGATTTGTAATGATTCTTAACTAACTAAATCAATAACAACGGGACAGGTCGACCCCAAATCGACCACCTACTAACCAAATTATCTTTTCAGACGGTGACTAATTATTAATTTTGATAAGTATGGCGCCTTTCGACTTATTAGCGACTCAATTGTATTATCTAAATTATAAGTCATGATGACAAAGCCGGTATTAGCGACACAAAACCGGGGTCAAAAAAGGAGGAGGTTTCCGAATTCGACCGTATATTTTTTTAAACTAAGATACTTGTAAAACTAGGTTGCTTAATGGTAACCTTATCGTATTGTGAGAACTATAAAATCAATTTTTTACAGAGCTAAGATACGAAAAAATGTAGTGCCTGTTTGTAATATTAAAATAACCGCTTTTTACTAAATGTATGTGCATTTATACACGGTACATATGCCAAAATAACGTATTTTTTGCAATTTTTGTCTGTCTATTTGTTTCGGTTAATCTCTAAAACGGCTGGACTGAGTTTGGAGGGAACTTTCACTAGCAGATAGCTGATGATATATGGAGTAACTTAGGCTACTTTTTTTAAGCTGCCTTTGCTCCGCGGGGTTGCCTGCGGTTTTTGTACTGCGGGTAGCACCGCGTTGCTCAGTTAGTTAATTATAAAGAAGGTTAGATGATATACATGCAAGGAACAATCTATATCTTAACAAACCTTCCTTTTGACTTAGATGTGGTGGGCTAGTAGTATCACCAGGTCTAGAAGTATGACATTTTGCACAAATATTCCTTGGGTAACGTAGGGTGTAAAATGGGGGTTGATAATTTTCTATAAAGCTTCGTAATTTGGTAGTACGTAACGTTTCAAACTCACAGAAAAAAATGTACAAAAAGAGGAACAAAGTCGCAGGTAAAAGCTAGTTAGTAAACATATAAGTAAAACTTAATCGACTGTAAGCAATATTTTTGCAAAATCGACGAGCTTGTGCGGTGTGACACAACGATCTCACAGATACCCGAAATTCTATTATTATATTACGAGTAAACAAAGTTATAGAGCCCAACTCCGTCCTCCCCCCAAAATTTTGGAGGGAGGAAGCCCCTTCTAAGACTTTGAGTGAGATGACTTACACTTTGAGGGGCTCCTTTATATTTTTAGGGGATCCCATTTACTCTTTAAGGGGAACTCCTTTACACTTCTAGCGGTATCCCTTTACACAGTGAGGGAACCCCTCCCACACTTTGAGGTGGACAACACGCTTGTGATTATGTCTACCGGAAGTCACTCACCATCCAGATGGATCATCAGTTCATGTATCAGTGAATATCATAAATAACAGTAAATATTCTTATCTGGTTCTGAGACAAGACCTCAAACAACCAAACTCTACAAAGGCCATTCAAACTTGCACTTAATTCAAGGAAATACTTGAACTCAATGTAAACCACACCGTTATATCTATTTATGCTGTTTTATGTATGCAAAACATGTTTTTTATTAGTTTGCTTATCTTCGGATCTCCAGCTTTTGGGGAACACAGACACACCGTATGTAATGTATCCACTAAAAACCTCCTTGATTTTAGACTGGCACTTAACAAAAGAAGAAATTGCTCAACACTGGTGGTCTGTGAGGTCATGGTATGACAAAGCATGTTCCTCTCACATTAAATTTTGTGAGTTTCTATACAAATAATAAAATGGAATAAGCTTTACGTTCACCTCCGTGAATGTATATGCCCAAATGGGCCTACTCGTTACACAGTTATGTTTTTTCTTTTTTTTATGGAATAGGGGGCAAACGAGCAGACGTATCGCCTGATGGTAAGCGATTACCGCTGCCCATGGACACCCGCAATACCAGAGGCATCACAAGTGCGTTGCCTGCCTTGAGGGATGGGGAGGGGGATGAGGGGAAGGGTTGGATTATGGGCCTCCGGTATCCTCACTCACTAGGTGAAACATAGGTCGAGCCGGCCCATGTATGCTGAAGCGGGGCTCTCCCACGGTCAAAAAAAAATGTCATAGAATTATGTGTGCGTAAAATTGTGATTGTTTTGTTATGTGTGTTCGTAGCGACAGGCGGTTGTTTTTGTATGCGAGTTTTAAATGTTTGTGTGAAGATTTCTGTCTGTTTCGTATCGGATAAACACGCTGTGGCTATTCCCCTCCGTTCCGTGACCCATGTTGTTCTATGGCTTTTCACTAAATACATTTGGAAGTATTTACGGAATTTACATCAATGTTGTAATACAAAATGATTAAATATGATAGGAAGTCCGTGGTTTAGATGATCCAGATAACATTACCTACTTTTCTGACTCATCTTTTACAAACACCTGTTTGATGTGTTTTATCGGTTTGCTGCACCGATTTGGTTCCTCTTGGTTACTCATTTCGTATTATTTCAACCACAAAGTGCCACAGTGAAGCTTGGCGTATGACGACTGCCTCTGTGGCGCCATGGCAACGTATGCGACTGCTGTGCTTGAGATCTCGGGCTCGGTTCCCGGGTTGGACTCAATGTTTGTATGATCTGCAAATATTTCTTTCGGAGTTAGGGTGGTGTGTTCTATGTGTTATATGTATATATTTACAAAAAAAAACAGTACATATGTATTTATATCAATTGTCTAGTACCCATAGCACAAGCTCTGCTTAGCTTGGGACTAGATGGCGTTGAGTGTAAGATATCCGAAATATTTATTTTATTTATGTAATTACAAAATGGGATCAAAAACAAGGATCTGACAAAAATAAATTGTTTTCCTGGCTAAGTCTAATCGAACCAATGTAACCCTCAGATCAGTCTAGTATTTCAAATTCTTACCTTTACCTTACCTTACCTTATACAATCTGTTACAGTTGTTATTGGTGGCTATTTGTATGGTTCTATGCCTAGCCTCTGGAATAGAGAATAAAACGGGAAGAAGGCTAGTGAATCGGCCAAAATTTGATATCTATGGACCTCGGCAGAGAAGATCCACAGTTGAAGGTGTCAAGGGAAGAGTTAGAGGTAACATATTATTTTCTCTTTCACTTTAAAAGACAACTCCCGATCAAGGAATATACCCTGCGTCGCAAGAGACTGGCACATATACTCAATAGACAGACACTAAACAATAATTTGTGGATCACATAAAGTATTCTCTATGTGGCTTTTGAACCCACAAAACTCAGTACAGAAGAAAGTATCGTAACGACCTCTTAAACCATTTTCGTTTTTACCTTTTAACATTCAAGCCGTACCTACCTATATATTTCACGTCCATTTTTCTTAAACAGACATAACCTACCAATTTTTTTTTACGTGTGGAACCCTCGGGCCTTCACCCCACCTGGGTTTGCGGCGGGGCAGTGTGTCGGAATCGAACCGACTAAAACCACACGGTGTGCCACTCTGCGCCTTAGACGGGAGGGATCCGGGAACCGCTTGCTTACGGCATCCGGACCCCCAGGGCCTGAGACGGGAGGGATCCGGGAACCGCTTGCTTACGACATCCGGACCCCCAGGGCCTGAGACGAGAGGGATCCAGGAACCGCTTGCTTACGACATCCGGACCCCCAGAGCCTGAGACGGGAGGGATCCGGGAACCGCTTGCTTACGACATCCGTACCCCCAGACATAACCTACCAGCACCAACGTATATCAAGCAGTAACATCAACAATACCTCACCTTTTAACCGATTTTTAAAAAAATGAGGTCATCAATTCGACTGTTATTTTATATATTTATTCCCTGAGAACTTTTGACTGGGTGAACCG
This sequence comes from Hyphantria cunea, assembly GCA_003709505.1. Taxonomy (NCBI): domain Eukaryota; kingdom Metazoa; phylum Arthropoda; class Insecta; order Lepidoptera; family Erebidae; genus Hyphantria; species Hyphantria cunea. The sequence continues at coordinate 112,291 of PKRV01000906.1, read as the reverse complement.
ATTTTGACGATTCTTTTCTCATTTGAAAAGTGGTGCTGCGCATGTGGTCCTGTTTTAATTTGGACTTGGAATTTGAATTTAGTTCTGACAATATCGTCAATGAGAAAACCACACAAGTCTTCAATTAGCATTAAGTATATGCGCGAAAAATTGACGAAAAATTTAAAATCCCGCTTTCTTTCATTTAAAAATTATTTTTTTATTTGAAAGCTGTTGCTTCTCGTATGGACCCATTATAATTCTGTCCTGTTTTTAAAGTCGTTTTTTATTGTTATTTTTTTATTATTACCGGATATTAATCCGGTTTTTGGCCTCACAACGCTTAGTAAAGTAGGAAATGACTAGTTGACTATCCACTACATAATTTCAGATCTCTCATCATCAGTTCTGTGTTATCGTAGGACAGCCACGCTTCGGTACGAATGTTTCACCGAGTGAGTGAGGATACTGAAGGCCCATAAACCCCAACTCTCTCCCCCATCCTCCAAAGGCCGGCAACGCACTTGTGGTGCATCTGGTGTTGCGGGTGTCCATGGGGGCGGGAATTTCTTATCATCAGGCGATACGGAAACTCGTTTACCCGCTATTCCATAAAAAGGCTAGACCCAAGAGACTAACTTTGCATTAAGATATCTAGACTTATCCATTACTTACTCTGCGATTTCGTCTCTTACAGTTCATCCCCTATTCGAATTCCCAAGAAAGAAACCGGACTTAAGCGTCAGGAAGGGAGAATACATGTGCGGCAACAAAGTCTGCAAGCTGGAGCCAGGTGTAGTTCCGAAAAACTGTAACGGTGTGTGCCAGTACCCAATATTACCAAAACTAAATGATAATTAAATCTAAATCATTAAAAAAATGTTTTATTTTTAAGTGGTAATCGGCAACCTTTAAATAGTCGATAATATACGTTAATAATAGTAATAATAGTCGGTCAATTTATCCTTGATCACGGAAGTAAGGTAAGGTAATAAGAATATTATTCCAGAAGTGCCACAAAATAGCAAAATGTTTTATTATTTAAATAGATGTTTATAAATAATCCAACTGGCTCGGTGTCGCAGTAGTGTCGTATGCGACTGCTGTGCTTGAGGTGTCGGGTTCGAGTCCCGTGTCTGTTAAAATGTTTGTATAATGTGCAAATATGTTTCGGAGTTCGGGTGTTTCCAATAATATTTGTATTTAAACAAAATTTTTTTTTTGTAAACTACAGCATCTGCTTAGTTTGGAACTAGATGGCGTTGTTTGTCAGATGTCCGAAATATTTTTTTTCTCCAGTGTTAAAATGGAATGTGTAAGCCTACCTGTGTGGTGACATATTAAGGATAAAAAGTGTCAACTACCAGTCCTGCGGTTTTTTAGAATGCCATACGGCTGATGGTAAGCGAATACCGCCGCCCACGGATACCCGCTACACCAGAGGCGTCACAAGTGCGTTGCCGGCCTTTGGGAGGTGGGGAGGGGAATGGAGGTAGGGTTTGGAGTATGGGCCTCCAGTATACTCACTCACTAGGTGAAACACAGAGTAAGCGCTGTTTCACACCATTTTTCTGTGAGACCGTGGTATTACTCCGGTCGGGCCAACCTATTCATGCCGAAGCGTGGCTCTCTCACGGGTGACGTAAGAGCCGACTGAAACAGGCAAACTAAAAATAAATAGTACACCAAAGCCTTTTTTCTAAGGAGAGGTCTATGTAAACTGACCCGTTAAAAGCGATGAGAAAAAAACTCACACACAAAGCAAGATCACATCGTCGTGGTGTTAATTAAAGCTGCAACTCATTATCATAATTAACGTCAACAATGCGAGCAGCTGGCGGGATTTTTCACATATTTTTATTAAATTGAAAATAGCGCCATCTATTGTTGATATTTCATAAAACCCCGTGCTCAGATTATAATTTTTTATAGGTAATATTCTAATTACCACCTAATGCTTTAAGATTTAAGTATGTTTGTTAAGCTTTCACGCAAAAAGTACCTAACGGATCTCGATGAAACTTTACGATAATATAGCTTATACTTTAGAATAACACCTAGACTACTATTTATCGGTCTAACCGAGACGCTCACAAAGCAGTAATTATAAAACTAGTTTCGCTTTTTTATACTCTTTTCAGTGTAGTTGACCAGCGTAGTTTGGTGTCTTAGTCGCCTATTACTACACCTATGGGATGAATAGTAGTAGTGACTATGAACTACTTATTAATACAATATGTTCAAACTAGGCAACTAACTATTTGTTTCAAATAATTTAAAACAAGGAGCTAAACCAGACGCTGTCTTGTGGGCGGTTACGCCTCCTCGGTTCAACGTTACGGAATAGTCATATGGGGAAATATTTTTTTGTAATGAATAAGGGCAAACGAGCAGACGTTTCGCCTGATAGTAAGCGATTAACGCCGCTCATGGGGATCACCAAAGGTGTCACAAGTGCGTTGCCGGCTTTTGGAGGATGGGGGGGGGGGTATGAGCCTCCTGCTTCCTCACTCGGTGAAACACAGAGCAGGCGCGTGGCAGGCAGAGGCGTGGCTCTCCCACGGTATTATTAGTTGTAGTGAGAGTATTCAGAGCCCAAAAATATGAGAAAGGGCTATGAGTACCTAACGCAAACTACACTGGCAGCCGCAAACAAATTATTTAAGAATATTATAACTCCCATGCCTTTACATTCAGGGAATCTGTATGTTTGTGTATAAAAAGAGTAATTAAAAAAAACATTTGTAAATCGCCAGTAAATTACTGATTTCCAAACAACCCACTGCTATGTACAACTAAAATTATTTCTGTATGGCGATACGAATCTACAAGTCACTAAATTACCTCAAATGTTTAAACTTAAACCAGTTTAAACATAAATTATTCGACTTATTTTAACAAATACTATAGCAAGCAAATACGTTACTACACTACTAACGAATATTTTAGTGACAAAGAAATAACTATTGCCTAGACCTTAAATAAATATGATTATAATGCTATTTTCAAGACCTAAGATAAAGATTAGTTCTTAAGATTGAAAATATGTACACCAGAATTCGTAGATTATAAGGGACTTAACATAATGTGCTAATATCTTTTGGACTATATTCAAATAAATAAATATTTATTTCTTTCTTCCTTACTCTTAAAACCGCCACCACAAAGAGAAGTCAAATGAAACCAAAACATTTATAATGTAATTATTTATTATCTTTCTTCTTCCAACTCTCTTCCCATTTCTTCTGCGAGAGCTTGTAAGTGGCGACATCTAGTTTAGTTGCTATGAGTCTACCAAAGGTCGTGCTGTTTAGGAGATTGCTCTTGTCAGACAGTTCTGACATTATTTTAAGTTTCTGCTCCAAAGAGGCGACTGTGAACACTTGCTCCAAGGCACGGGAGCCATACTGGGAGAGTGCTAACTTCTGGTAATAACCCTGAAAGAAAAAATAATTTGATAATCACCAGCAGGCGTGGTAGAGCCACGCTTCGGCTCGACCGGAGCGATACATGGACTTACAGAAAACCGTTGTAAAACAGCACTTGCGCTGTATTTCAACTAGAGAGTGATGATACAGGAGGCCCAGGCCCCAACCCCTCCCTTTCCTCCCCATCCCCCAAAGGTCGCCTTTGGTGTTGCAGATGTCCATGGGCGGCGGTAATCGCTTACTATCAGCCGATACGTCTGCTCGTTTGCCCGCGATTCCATAAAAAAAATATTTCAAAATAACCCCATGTTTATATATCACGGTCCCAGCTAGGAACATTACAAAAGTGATAATTAACAACAAGAGTAATCAGTAACTATTAACATTTAGTTACAATGTGTGTACTTGAGGCATTGTAGCACATCAGATTCATCCCATGTGATGAAGCTAAACCACTGAAGCGATTTGGATGAAATTTACAATTGGAAATCCTTTGAGTCTTCAGGAAGGGCATTATTTACAGCGATAACCGATATACACTTGAGCAGAGTCGCGGGTAAAAGCTAGAATATATATACCTTCAGTCTCCAAATCAGTTTGTCCCTGGCCTTCACCCCAACACACTGGCCCTTACACAGAGCATCAGCCACGTGACAGCCCTTAGCATCGCACAGGATCACCATCAGCTGCTCTGGGTTCAGCTCCAATAGACCGTTCACTGCCTTAGCTGGACGCTGGAAAAAAATATTAACTTTAAAACTTTAAATCTATCCTACTAACATTATAGACGCTAAAGTTTGTATGGATGGATGTTTGTTACACTATAACATAAAAACTACTCAACAGAACAACATCAGAATAACACATAGGCTACTATTTGCCACGGTAACCGACAAGTATGCGGGCGGAGCCGCGTGCATAAACTAGTATATTAATATGTGAGGCTAAAACTTTGTACCCCTTTTTACGAAAATTATACGAACGGTGGAGTATGAAATTTGGCACAGTAAAGTTTATGTGGTCCTAAGTCCTAAGGATTGCCGATAGAAGTGAAAACTTATTACTTAGATTGTTATTTATTAAATTAATGTGTAAAATTAGAAATTTCATAATGTTTAAAGTAAAATTATCAACGGTGACGCGACCCCATACATTTTCCCGTACTAAAAGTGCTCAACGCGACCAAATAAGTTTTGTGACGTCAGCATGTTCGTGACATGTTTATGGAATAGGGGGCAAACGCGCAATTTTATTGCCTAAATTAAGCTCGGTAAGGGATTACCACCGCTCATCAGAGGCGTCACAAGTGTGTTGCTGGCCTGAGGGGGTGGGAAGGAGGATTTTACAAGCTTTACTACTTGTTGTTAAAAACAGCCCTTTCATTTGATACCCATATTGGGGGGTTATTCAGAAATATAACGGTCACAAAGAACACTCAGACTGAGAACAACAATTTGTGTTGTCCCATGTAGGATTTAAACTCACGACACGTAGAAGCGGCGTGGCGATCACTTTAACAAATTCGGCTAACCGTGCAGTCGGTGCAGTTTTGTCCAACGTACCTGAAAGTCCAATATACACTGCAGTATGACAGAGCCATGTACGTTGATGAAGTACTCCTTGTCTAGGCTGGTGAGGTCCACTCGGTCCAGTGGCAGCATCCGCAGGCAGGCCACCGAGAAGTACTTCTGTTTCTCTTCTTCACTGCACTTCAGAGCTGATTCTAAGTTCTGAAGAAACATTTGAAAAGTTCGTAAGTATCTTACTAAGCGTATGTTTTAATAATAATATTATATTCTAGCTTTGATTGCTGATCTGCCCACGTAAAGGTCGGTGATTTCACGATGATTCTTCAAACTGACATAAATATTTTATTTATGAACCGATTGAACGAAACAAATACTAAATGTCTCTAGTTATCTGAACTTCAGCTATAACCAACTAAGGCGACGTCAAAAGGAAAGGTTATAGTCTTGGCAGTCTATATATGTATGTTTACCATAAACTACCACCTAAACTACTGGATCAATTTTAATGAAAAAGACAGAAAAAGTTTTTACGTTTTTGGATTAAAGTTTTTTAAGTGTTAAAGTAAATCAGCTTGTCTGTTTATACTAACTCTGAAATGGTTTATTCATTTTTGATAAATTTTAATGTAGTTATATCTACGAAAATAAATCTTTAATTGTAAAATTTTGAGAGATGTCGAGGGTGGAATAATTTGTGATTTCACTTTCATAGAAAGAGATAATTAAAAACTAAGTTCTGTGACACTTACATTGATATACTGCGTCTGCTTAGCTTTAAGTCTAAGACAAGCCTTGGCCAGGGCTACCAGAACCCCGGTATTTCCACACGCCAGTAACGCTGGCAACTTGTCGCTCAGCTCTTCAAACATTGGTTCAAACTGTAATAAATGAAATGACAATTAAATCATCAGAAAAGTATTTAATAAGGGAAGTACAATAGTAGGACTGCCTCCTTCGTCTAGCGGTTGAAGTATGCGACTGCCAATCAAGACGTCTCGGGTTCAAATATAATTCTTAATAACAGCTCGGAGTTTGGTAGTTGGGGTTCGAACCCCCGTGCCTCGGAGAGCACGTAAAGCTATCTGTCCTGCGCCTGATCTCTCCCTGATCGTGTCGGTTAACCGTCCCATCGGATTATGAGGGTGAGGGAACAGAGAGTGCACCTGTGTAGTTGGCTGGTCTCCATTAAGAAGGGACGCCTTGGCCGTATTCGGCTAGAAGAACATCACAATGGTAGGTTTCTGACACCCGAGGGAATCAAAACCCACAGGGTACTTAAATTTGGTACGAAGCAACGTCTTACAGCACAGATAAAGGAAAAATTACGAAAATACAGGTTTGTAAGGACCCCTCGGTGCGCGAGTTCTACTCGCACTTGGCCAGTTTTTTTTCTATTATGTTAATTAAAGATAATTGTCATACATACCTCTTCCTTGACCTCACAATTATCCACAAGCCTCTGTACTGTGTAGTTCAACATAGGCATAGTGGCGAGCTGTCCCAACCGGTTGATGAAACACCGGGCATATATTTGAGTGTATGTCTTCTTCTTAGAGACAAAGAGGGCTGCCTCCAGTAACCTGCAGATTGATAACATAATAACTGCAAAAGATATGATGACAGTAACCAATAACCACTATAATTATGTATTTTTCTGATAAAATGAGGTTTATAGAGTATAAAAATCGTATTTATTTTCATATTTAGAGCGAGATTAATAGTTAATTAACAAAAATAATACTACAAAATACAGCAATTCGCCATGTAAAGTTGAACACCAATCAGAGCGAGTTACGTCACTTATTTATAAAGATCACTTTGTTCGGATATAACTGATGAGCACTTTACTGTTTTTAAGAAGTATAATTGGCACTGGTTGGCAAATAGTGACGTCGCGTCTTACACAAACAGACGCCATGACACTACCGAGCGTTTTGACGTGAATTTTTGACTTATAATTTCAATCGCAATTTTTATACTGAAACTTTATTTTTTATAGAAATATAACTGTTTTTAACAATAGGTTTTTCAAAATTACTCATCATGCTTATTGACTGCATCTTTGGCGCAGTGGTAGCGTACGCTATTGTTGTGCATTAGGTCTAAATGTTTCGGAGTTTGCATATTTTCTACTTATTATAATATGTACTTATTAACAAAAACAAATTATATGTGTATTAATATCAGTTACCTAGTATTAGCGTTAGATATCCGAAAAATGTTATTAATAAAAAATTTTCCAACACTTACCGAACTGCAGACTCAGATTCAAATACAGGTGGCAGATTTGAAGTCTGAACCTCGTTTGCTTCATAACCATTCTGCACATCTATTTTATCATCAGCATCTTTTACATCCTTCTTGTCATCATCACCATTAGATACCCAATCTTCTGGAGCAAAGCTTTCATCCAAAAGTTTCCGTACAACTTCTTTAGTAGCATTTTTATCTACATTTTTTATAGCATATAGCAAAACTTGAAGAAGTCCCGATGTAATATTTTGATATGGCATGTCCTTAAACTGTGGCCATGAAGACAAACGGTTCACAAACTCTTTGACAATTTCTTTAAATTCTTCTGGAATTATTTTGTATGTCATTACCGTTAGATGTGGAGGTATACCCTTGCCATCATCAACAGTTGTTTTAAATATATTTACTTTTGGTTTCTCACCCGGTAATAATGTGATACCACTAAGGCATTTTAGTACACTACGGAGTATATGGTTTGCATATTGATCCCACACAAATTCTTCCAGATTATTTAATGCATATTTGGATATTTTTATTGTGAATTCGTGGCATTTTTGTAGATGTTCTTCTTCATATTTTGAGTCTTCTTTTTTGGGTTCCTTTTTAGCCTTCTTTTTTGGAACTTCTTCCGAATCTGATGAGCTTTCTTGCGGTTGTAAACTTAATGTAGCTCTATCACATGCTACCCTAAGTAGTGTCTCAACCACATGGCTTGTGAAGTTATCCGCACAGAGTTTACGTAACTCCGGTGACAACACATCTATGTAACGTTCCAAGTCATCAGCTGAAGCGAATGGTAATAGTAATTCTACTACGCGACAACCGAGCTGGTTACCAATTACGTTTAACTCTTCACCTTTTGTCCGTTCTAGGACATTGTTAACTAAGGCGTCTGAAAATTTATAGCAGCATATAGTTTATGTTCTATACTTTGTGTACATATATTTTTAAGTTAAGACAACACAACTTCTTTAGAATATATAAAGAAAGCAAAAAGAAAAAAGATTTTATAGATTAACATAGATACAAAATATGGGAGTACATAAAGAGTGTCAAAGTGGTGACATATCGATAGGACAATCATTAATAAGAAAATAGAGAGAAGTAGCGATTGCTCCACTGATAAGTGGAAGTCTTGAATTGTGAGAGATAGAAGGATATTTCTACCAAATAGTTTTTTAGGCTCTGCATTAGCAATTATTCATTATCACACCGATTCTTTAAACTAATAAAACTTTTTTGTTTGTGAAACCAAATCAAATACACTAAATGTTGAATAGCCACAGTACATAAGAGAAAAACTCCTCCCCCAAACACAATATTTAATTATAATATTTTTTTTTATTTAAACTATTAAAAATAATAAACATCACTCAATAAATTAAAAAGTCACAGCAAACATAATGTAAGATATCCACAGGCTAGGTGGAGTGATGATTTGCGCAAGATGGCAGGCAGGAGCTGGATGTGAGATGCCGAGGATTGTACTAGGTGGCTTGAAATTGGAGAGGCTTATGTCCAGCAGTGGGCTGCGATAGACTGATGATGATGATTCAATAAAATTAATAGGTTGCTATGAATGTAAATTGAAATATAACATTGTGCAATACTAAACACATTTCATTACAGTACCAAAAAAATATTATTGCAACTTTAAGTGCGAAAAGAAAGAAACTAGACACAGATCTTATACTGAACTGCCTGGCAGCATTGTATAGTACCAAAGCCATTCTTTTTCTAAGTCCAGCAGTCGATAGTTAATGCTGAAAATGGTAACATGAAAATGACTATGGTAGTTTAAATCAATACAACGGAAGTATTCATCATCAATAACCTACAACATTATTTTTAAGGAATAGAGAGCAAACTTGCATATATCGGCTGATGGTAAGCGATTATACCCACCCACCATGGGCGTCACAAGTGCGCTGCTGGGTTTTTGGGGGATGGAGGGAAGGGTTGGGGTATGGGCCTCCGTGTCCTCATTCACTCTATGAAACACACAGTGTTTCACAATTCTTTCTGTGAGGTTGTGTTATCACCTTGGTCAAGCTGGCCCATTCATGCTAAATCGTGGCTCTCTCACGGTAAAACTACGGCTGCACCTTACCTTATGAATTATGTATTGAATTATTTTAATAGCCTTTAACAATTCACTACTGGACATTGGCTTTTGCAGTATCCTGCGTAATTTGCTCTTTAAGTAGCCTCTTACGACGCTCACGGAATGAATAGAATTAATAAAGAAATAGTATCAGTAACTTACACCTCTCTTCTTCATTCTCAATGCCTTGTTTCATCACATCTAAGATTCCTACAAAATATTGGTACAATTCCTCTGGAATCTTAGTACCGCGTCCCATTTGTCCTTTTTTGGCATACTTCTTAGCATTTGCAAGAAAGTTCTTACGTTTCTTACGCGATCTTTTCTTATTGACATCAGTATTTGCCTGATCTTCGCTCATTTTTTATTGTTACAACAAAATGTAAATACAACACGAAAACAAGTAACACCTAGCACAGCACAAGGTGGCGTTTCAGGTTAGAATTATGTCAAAGTCAAATTCATGTGAGATTGACATTAAATGTGTCAAAGGGTTATTTATTCATTTGTTCAGAAATTTTATTCAAATAAAAACTGTAGATACATGGTATAAAGAAAACAAGATCTCGCATTCTGAGAGTGACACAAGCTGAAGTTAATATCGAGTTCCCACTTTATTGCAACATTAAACGAAATGATGGAAACATTTTCAGTCAGTATTTTAATTAAAAAAATTTAAAATGCATTGAAATGGTCATTTTGTATATTTGTCCAAACAAAATAATTGAATTCAAATATGCGGTAAGGTAAAACTTTAGTGTTCCATCGAATCCACAGAGGTTAGTTAGTCACTTATAGGCAAACTCGAATGGCTTTGCTTGAATTTGTAACTAAAAATAAAACACAAGCACAAAACTGAAATCAATTCATGTTATCAACATTTTTTATATCTTTTATCATTATCTTCATCACGACGAAGAATTTCAGACTTTAAATAGCTGATTAGCTGGTTGTCATTTCAAAAGTTTCCAAACAAAAGAAGAAGAAGAAGGTTGTCCGGCTTACCAGTATCGTGGTCATTCGTGGTTATTGAGCTTGACTACTGGGCCACAGCTTGTGGGTTCAATTCCTGCATAAATAATTTAAGTGACGAACATAATCATTACTTCTATGTCTGAGTGCATTTAAGTACGTTTATCAGCAGTGTCGTCTATGTTAATCGTATTTTTACCCGACTGCGGAAGAAGGATGGTTATGTTTTTCGAGTGCATGTATGTATGTATGTACATTTCTTTGGCTCGCCCTGGAGCCTAAACAGCTTGTTGAATTTTTATGTGAGTTGTGACAATAGATTCGTCTTAGTCGTGAGAGTGTACCCAGTGTACATCAAAATTTCAAATAAAACAAAATATTGTTTTAAGTTACAAACATGAAATCTCTTTTTCTCTCTCTTTCGTCTTTTTATCGTCGATCCCACAGTGCCGAAAGTAAACCTAAAGCTTAAAGACGAAAGTCTTCAATCAGTGCGTCCAACCCGTCATGACTTACATACCTTACGACACGGCTGGTCCACAAGTTCAAAGTCACTCAGCGTCTTATGGAAAAGGCTGTACTCTGCGTTTGCCTAAGGGATCGCTTCAGAAATTAAGTGATCCGGCAGAGAACCAAGGCCATCGACATAGCCCACAGGTTAAACAAGCTGAAGTGACAGTGGGCTGGCAATATTCGCCGCAGAACTGAAAATCGTTGGGGTAATCGTGTAGAACGTCCAAAGGCCAGGTGCAGTGATGATCTCCGCAAGACGGCTGGCAGAAGCAGGATGAAAGAAGCCGAGGATCGAACTAAGTGGCGTACAAATGGAGAGGCGTATGTTTGTGTGAAAGTGCCTATGTGATACGTATTTAAGAGTTTCTAGGGGTAGAATATCCATCCCTAAGGGAGTAAAATAGGGATTGAACGTTTGTATGAAAGTCCGTATGGGTGATACTAATTTAAGCGTTTCTGGATATTCTACCCCTAAGAGGTGAAATAGGGCTTGACATTTCGTATATAAGTTAGTCTAGAAGGAATTTTTGAAGTTGGTAGCATGAAAATTTGTCTTCAGGCTATTGATTATAAATAAATGTATACTTATATCAACAATTATGGGAATTCCTCTCCTAAAGGAGTTAAAATAAGGATCGAAAGTTTGACAGTCCTTATTAGTGACCTATCGATTAAAAATCAATTCGTTTAAAAACATGAATACAATATATATAATCAAGTTCCACACGAGCAAAGCCGCAGGCAACTGCTAGTACCTAATAAAATATTGGACGATATGTAATTTATATAAGGTAACTTATATTTTAAACAATTATTGCTTAATAAATTGGTGGTTAGGTATGCTTAAGAGTAAGCAATGACGGCGCGGTCAGTACCTGGATGGGTGACCGCTGGTGGCATGTTACCATAGCAGTAAGCCTGGTTGTTATCATAGGATAACAGTCGTGAGGCTTAGTTGGCTTAAAAACATCCAACTGGTCTTCGGTGAAATCGAGATAGCTAACATCGCTGTAGTCAAGGATGGGCAGGAGAATAGACTGTGGGAGTGCAATTTTAGTGTTGATAGGAAGGAAGTTTCGCAGAGACCCTGCTGCTCAAAATAACTTGCGAGTAATTTCCTCGATCATGGTTGCCTAAAATAGGTACATACAGATCCCCAAGTATTTCACTTTTTCACTGTATGTAATAATCAAATCGTTGCCACTGACTACTAGTATCTGTTGAAAGTACATTTTACACTGCAGCCTGGGACTGCCCACTATAATGATTTGGGTTTTGTTTGGATTCACTGTTAGTCCATACTCTTTACTCCAGTTACATATTGGCTGCCTCTGTTAAATTGTCAGGAGATGGTACTATATTTGAAGTACATCTGCTTAAAGATGGTAGAGACTGCCTTATTGGTCTAACGGTAAGCTAGGTAAGCGACTGCCGGTCAAGAGGTTTCGGGTTCGATTCCCGGGTCAGACTGCTGTTGGGTTCTTCTTAAAAGAAATTCTTAACAGCAGTAGCTGGAAGTATGTGATATGGCGGTGTTTCACGCCCGTGGCTCGGAGGGCACGTTACCCATCAGATTTTCATGAAAACTTATGACAATCGTTATTGGGAAGTCGGTGTCCTCAAACATACTGACAATATGTTCAAATTTGAATTCAGTTCACCCTCAGGGTTGCGGACCTACGATGCCAGTCAGATAAATCAGGGTTGAACTAGCAGCCGACCTCACATAATCTTGGGAATAATAAAGACTTACAGTTGTGGCGATTTTGACATACACCGGCAACAAAAAGTAAACATATGACAACCCCATCTACCGAAGATACACTTAATTACGGAGTAACGTAATATACGAAAAAGCTACCAATCCTGCATTGCGCAGTAGAAGTTCTCGCGCCGATTAACAAATATACAACTTTCCAACACCAACAGTTGGACAGTGGCCCGCCAGGCATGTTCTCCTTGCCTGTTCGGAGGATTCTCCCTTTGTGTTGGAGGGATACGTGACCCGTTGCTCCACAGTGCTGACCCCGACGTGATTGGATGTTCTCTATCCCATAAAAAAACTCTTTTTGTTCATTAGTTTCTTCACGACGAAGACTTGAAGACTTAGAACTTGATAGCTTGAGGACTCGGGTTCAATTCCCGAGTCGGACCAAATGTTTCTATGATCTGGAAATATTTATTTCAGAGTTTGGGTGTTTTATATGTATGTATTTACAAGAAAAAGTAAATGTGTATTTATATCAGTTTTCTTTGCTTAGTTTGGGACTAGATGGCGTTATGTATTATATGTCCAAAATATTTATTTATTTATTTATTAGTGTTAGAAAAGGGACTTGTCTTTTTAAATCTATACAAATAAATAAAATTTGAGTGTCCGTTTGTAATATTAAAATAACCGCTTTTTACTAAATGCAAGTGCTTGTATACACGGTACATATACCAAAATATCATTCTCTGCAACGGCTGGACCGATTTTGAGGGGACTTTCACTGTCAGATAGACGATGATATAAGGAGTAACTTAAGGTATTTTTTTAGTCTAACTTCGCCCCGAGGCGGCTCAGATAGTAAGAAATATAATCTACTTAAATCGACACTGTTTAATACATTAATATTACGAATTGTTTGTATTTATTTGTATTTATTTAAAACCCTCATTATGTGTTATTATCACTTTAAATGATACATCATACTACTATAGTTCTTCTTTCTTATCTACCTTTTAACACACCAGACACTTCCCCTTACTTTCTACTAAACTTATTTTTCCCTCCATCCCATGGTTGCCTGTAAGAAATTACCTTCAAGCAATATGGCCGCCACTTGTACCTACATCCCTAGTTTTAAATCAATTCCACAATTTTCTGATGCACAATAGAGATATTGCTATTAATACAAGATTACATTGTAATGATAATAATATACAAAATAACTATTAATTTGTCTGTGATATAAATAACTAAGCTTATTATTTGCTTTTTTTCGTTAAATCAGAGTCAAAGTTCAAGCTTCTGGGTTTTTTAACTATATTGTTTCCTTTTTTTTTCTATATTCATCTTCAATCAACAATATTACAACAATTATCAAATAAAAGAAAAAAGGCAGGTTTTACGATATGATGGTATTTTTTTTTTAAAGACAACTCCCGCATTCGGAATATAAATTCCTGTGTCGCGGGGATCTTTACAAAGATACATGAAACGGACACAAAGACACCCAGACTTAGAACAACAATTTATGGATCACACAAAGTGTTGTCCCATGTAGGATTTGAACCCACAACACTTGGCGCAGTAGGAAGCGGTGTGGTGACCGCTGAAACCACTAGGCCAACCGTTTAGTTATTATGTATGGTATGATGATGAACAAGACTGGTGTCAAAAAAGACGTGGACGATGAAGAGATCGAATACGCAAAAGAGTATATATATATTTACCTGGATCAAGTCATATCTATAGAAGACTTATCACTTAAAGAAGTAAAAAAACGAGCAAATCATACCTGGCAAAGATCTAAATCATGAAGAATAAATCTGTACCAAACCCGGTTAGGAAAACCATCTACAACACTTGTATACTTCAATGTCTCACCTACGACTGCCAGACCCGGTCACTAATACAGAAAATTGAGCACAAACTGGGTGTATGCCAAAGAGGAATGAAAAGAAGTATGTTGGCACTAAGGTTGAAAGATAAAAAGAAAGCTACAACCATGAGGAGCATCACCAAAGGAAGATATTACAGTAAAAATACGAACCTTGAAATGGAAACAGATTGGGGTCACATGATGAGATCAAGAACAGGAACGTGGACCAAAAAAGTAACAGAGTGGTACCCGCGGCACGGGAAAAGACGTAGAGAAAGGCAGAAAAAAAGATGGGAAGACGATTTCCCAAAGGGTTGGAGAAGGACAGCAAAGGACAGGCAAACGTGGAGGGATCTGGAGGAGGCCTATGTCACAAAGAAGCCTGACCTGGTAACTGACAGTTAATGCTAAGTTATATTCATACACAAAATAGGTTTAGTAAAGTTAATATAGTATAATTAAGTATAATTATGTTATATCACAAATTGTGCAAAAGTCATAGTAAATAAAGGCTATTTTTATTTATTTATTTATTTAAATTGTTTCTTAACAAAAACTGATTTCATTTGCATTTAATAACCAGTCAAACGACCTTACGAAGTATAATCAAGATTTATTTATAAAATACAAGTTGGGTTTAGGCTAAACATGTAATCATATTAAAAACCCAAGTACGTAAAACTGTTGATAAAATTAAAATAACCTATTTCACCCGGGCCATTATTTTGAATCGATTTACATGTTATTCATGTAAATATACAAAGACTGCCTAAACTATTACCCTTCTTCCTTAATTCGGCATAATCGGGTAGAAAAGAAACTAATAAGTTAATTAATATTTAGGACATCTAACACACAATGGCTAGATGGCGTTGTATGTTAGTTGTTAGCCTAAGTCCTATCCGTAAAATTGTATTCTGTTCTGTTCTGTTCTGTTCTGCTCTACTCTGCTCAGCTCTTCTCTACCCTGATACGCCCTGTACTGCCCTGCACTGCTCAGCCCTGCCCTTCCTTGACCCGCCATGCCCTGCCATGCACTGCCCTGACCTGCGCTGCTCAGCCCAGCTCTGCCCTGTCGTGACCTGCCTTGGTCTGCACTGTTCTGCCCTGCTATGGCCTGTTCTGCTCTGCCCTTTCATTTCTGCTCTGTTCTACACTACTCTGCGCTGCTCTGTTCTGCGCTGCTGTGCGCTACCCTGCTCTGCTCTCGTCTTTCCTTCTCTGCACTGCTCTACACTGCTCTGCCCTGCTCTAACCTGCAACTTACTGCTCTGCTCTGCTCTACTCTGCTCTGCTCTGCTCTGCACTGTTCTGTTATGTTCTGTTATGTTCTGTTCTGTTTTTTTTTGCTGCCCTGATCAGCAAAGTGACTCTGCTCAGCCTGATGGAAAATATAAGTAAAATCCATAAGTGGTGGTCACCGTGCTCAATGCGAATAAGGACAATGCAGCATGGTGACCCACACTATGGTGGCCCGGTGAGATGTTTTTCACGCCTTGCTTAAAGCACCCGGGATCATAGTGGGAGGGAAACACTGCTCTGGTCGTGAATTCCAGGTTTTGAACGAAAATATTAGGAAAATGTCCAACAGATTTGTGTTGACAGGATATTGCATTGACTTAAGTAGTTTTATTAAACATTTTTGTAGTTATACCTACTTAATTATGTAGTCACTGTCAGTACATATATATTAATGGTTCTTGGCGCGTTTCCGCTCAGTGAGAAGTTCGCGCCAATCATAGATACTCCTCAGGTTTTACTGTTCTACAGAAAAGAAGTAAGTCTAAATCTGTAATAAATTAAATTGAATTATACGGGTTTTAATTTAATTTAATTTAATTTAATTTTTTTAATTTTAGTTTTAATTTTTTTCAATTTTAGTTTAATGAGCTTGTGGGTAAATTTTTTTTTGTACCTGATTGCGAAAGGTTATGTTTTTCCGTGTGTGTGAATGTATGTATGTATATTTCTTGAATAAGCACTAGAGCCTGAATAGCTTGTCGTATTCTTCTGAGTGGTGTCAATAGATTGGTCTTGGAGTAGCACTGGGTACATCAACTTAAAGAAAAAATAAACAATCGGAATTACAAAAATGGCAAATATTGACGCAGTCCGGGTTTTTTAAAATAATTTTACTTATCAGCATTTTGAATTTTTGTGAGTACCTTTGGTAAATTAAAATGTACTCTACTGCTTATATTGTTAGGTCAGTTTTTGCTTGATGAGTTTGACGTTTCTAAAATAATATTTGTTAAATTGTAACGACTCTACTTATGAAATGTGTATGAGTACCTACTTGTGATAAATAGAATTGAATTACAATGCATTAAGAAGTAGGTCCATTTTCGAGTGGTGAGCTTTACGTCTCTTAGTCAGTCATTTGTAAAACTTTTACTGTTCGACGTTTAAGTTTGTATAAGTAACAAATCAAATTAAACTTTAACCGTTGACAAACTAGGTTATTTTTCGATTGATAAGCTTAGTGTCTCTTCGTTAATATTCGTAACATAACATAGAATTTCTGTGAATATCACGCTAAGTAAATTTAAATCATATGACTTTGTAAGCTAGGTTATTTTTATTGTTACAGCTGTTAGAAAATACTTAGTTAAAAACACAACAACTTACAACACCCACGGGGTGAATAAGGGTGGTGACAGTTTGTATACTTAAACCGTCGTCATGTGGACGTTATAAAACATAGAACAACCATACATCCCATGCAACAACAAACACGATTTAAATATCTCCTTTTAAAGTGAAACAATCAGACTGCAAACAAGGAATCGTCAATCTGATCTAGTCCTAGAATGGACTAATTTAGTAATCATCAATCAAGTTAAATAATTTTTTCTTATATCTAGTTATGAAATAAAAACTGACTGATTCAAGTACTGCTGAAACCGCCTGGTCTGGAAGCTTGAACGAACGCAAAGCATTTCGCTCACCTAAATTGTCATATTCGTAGAAAAACTATGCATCTATTCAATTGCTGATGATTTCCTTTTTCACAAACTAATTTTGTATAGTATTTTATAAAAATATTACAGATAGTGTCATTTCGATACTGGAAAAATATTTGAAAAAGCTTTTTAAAATTGTACAGTGAAACATATTTTTAACCGATTCCTGTTTGGTCCGATTTCAATTTGATCCAGTTCTTGAAGTCGGTTTTTTTTTGTTAAAATTTCAGATTATGGCAACTTTAAATTGCTCTCCTAAAAATTAATATGTAATAATGCAATCCGTCATTATTCTACGACGATGACGAAACGTTCCACAGGTGACATAAGTAGGCACTAGCACTAAAATATAATTATTAAAAAGTTCAAAACTAAGGACTGTAAATGGATGGGTTGGTTTATTTCTGGCAGTACAGTTTTTAAACTCACAGTAAATACCTTCTCTTTCTGAAATATAAAAATTAGGATAGTGGGCCTGTGGCGGGGTAGGAAAGTTAAGGGCAAAAAAACCAGTCGCACTGAAACATGTTTAAAAGATACATGAGCAAATGACTATCTCGTTGGCGCAGTGGTAGTACGCGACTGCTGTGCATGAGATCTTGGGTTCGATTCCCAGGTCGGGCCAAATCTTTGTATGATCTGCAAATATTTGTTTCGGAGTTCGGATGTTTTCTATGTATAATATGTATGTATTTATAAAAAAAGCAAACATGTATTTATATCGGTTATCAAGTTCTGCTTAGTTTGATAAAAACATTATTTTTTTTATTTTTAATATAGCGTAGTATGAATCCGGGGAGAGTGAAGTATGATAGAATAAATAGACATTCTTCTATATAAGATGCAACACACGGTAGTCATTGTTGATAACATTACCGTGTCGTGGATGTTTGTTATTAGCCGACTCAAAAATCGCTAAACAAATTTGGATGAAGTATATTCACGTGTAAACAAGTAACAGTCTGGTATCCAAGAGACGGATCAAAGAGCAGAGGTCGCAAAGTGAAAAGATGGGAAGATGATCTAAAAATAACTCTAGGTCCCCTTTGGCTAAGAATTGCAACTGATAAGAAACAGGAAGACGTTGGAGGAGGCCTATGCCTTAAGGCACACCGAACTTAGGGATTTATTATGATTAGAATACTAGATATTAATTAAAAGAAAGAAAATTTGTAAAATTTCGGAATAAAAGGCTTATTATTATATTCACGTGTGGTTATATTTAAACATATTATATTATTTATTGAGTAAACAAGACCCACGCGGGAAATACCGTTTTCAAAAGATAGTTTTATCGTTTATATTACGAGCATATTAAGATAATATCGTCTTTTGTTTCATTGATCCCGTCACCTTTGATAATAACATATCCCTATCGATATCGTTATAGCAGACAAGCTAAAATTAAAAATTTTAAAACTCCCCGACCAAATCGAGTAATCATATGTCAAAAATACATTACATCATTTTGGAACAGAGCTGATACTCTTACACTACTGGACCGGTTTTAACCAAGAATAGCTAAGAACTGCCGCAAGGCTTGTGTGCCGCAAGTAAACATTATGACATTTCTAATTTTATACATTAATTGTTTGAAGTTTTTTTACCCACGAAACACGACAGCACGAGAGGATTTCCGCACAGGAACAAAAAACGAAAAGAGGGGTAGCTTTTATCGAAGAAAAAAGTATTGTTGAATTGATTAACATTTCTTTGGTAAGTGATTCTGACTTGTGCATTTTGGCTCCGACATCTGTCCAACACAAGTTATTGTTAACAGAACGAGATTATATCAGAGAGGTTTCAGGTAATAATTAATGAACATTGTTTTGCTATATACAAGAAATTCTGATATTCAGATAATTTAAAAATTGGTTTAACTAGAAGCCGATCCCAAATAATTAAGAGGTAAAAGAGGCATTCTGATTTCAGCACGGTTTGACCGGCTCGACGGGGGCGGTACTACCCTCGCACAGAAGATCACCGTAAAATGAGAGCGTGCGTACTGTTATAGATTCCTAAATGTTCCCTAAATATGCTTGCTAATCCCGAATTCCTGTCATCGTAATCATAATCCCTCTGCCCCCCTAAAGTGCCATATCAGCACTTAAGGGCATAACCACTCCTCAGTCCTCAGTCAGTCAGTCAGTTGCTATCTCCCATTCTAGACGGTTGTCTTAGAAATCTTAATTTCCATTTCTTGTATTTTCTAATTAATAAATTAAATAATTAAAGTGTATAATTTCTAATTCAATTGAAAGTTTGTATTATTTTTAAAAACTGCAAATTCATTAACCCGTGTAACAGTACGTACCTTCGTGTTCGTTTGTTCGTTGTTAAAATGACAGGTGTTCCGTTGGTGAGTGCGAGACCGAAAACTCAAGGATGAAGAAGCATTAAAGGGCTGCCATGGTTTCTATAATGAATATGGTGACCATTACTCTTGGATTCTGCTCATGTTTTCCCTTAGGCAGAGTAGAGTCATTTTGGCATGCCCATACATAAAAAAACAAACAATAATAATGTCAAATTTACAGTTACAATGACAAACTGGTATTTTTGTGTCATTGAAAAAAATGTCATTCATGAGCATAGTATATAAATAATAATGTTTATTTTGACAGCCGCCAACCAAAATGACGCGTTGGCTTACACTATTGATGGTGTTGTGGATCTCGTCCGCATCAGCGCGGTTAGATGGATTCTTGAGAGACATAACTGGCTCAATGGCCAAAGAGGCGGAGTCTATCAAAGACCCCATAGACATCAGCGCATCAGTGCCGTTCGGTGGGTTCTTCAAAGACGTAACAGGTGCAGTCACCAAAGAGGTAGCGTCTATCAAGGACCCCATAGACAAGACCGTCTTCTACATAGGATTTAGCCAGTGTAAGATTTATATTTAGAATAGTTTTTTTTTATTAGTAATTGTTGATAAACGGATATTCTGTGTTGTGGTAGACTCAGAATAAGGACCAACTCTTTTTGTCCAGCTCTTTTTGTCGGTGGCTGTCGTAAGAGCTAACTAGGGAAGCGAACAGCTCAAACACCTCCGCAAAGAGACACAAGAACGAGGTAACAAAAACACTGCAGAGAGGAGGAAGGCTTGAAATAATCCTATACCACCCCGTCTGAAAAGCGAGGTACAGCAAGCCAACACCACCTGTCTAGAGAGAGGTCTTTGTCCAGCAGTAGACCAGTGAGGCCTATCGATGATGAATGCTGAGGATTGTTTCGATAATTTATTGACTTATTTTCGTACAGGCAAGCACGTCAAGAGAATATTCGGCGTGGACTATGAACAGTATCGTGGCGAGCCTGACATGAGCAAATTGACTTTGGACTTCATCACCAAGTAAGTTTCAATTACTTCATCATTTTCTTCTCGTGTTTCCTCCCTCCACTCTACTAGATATCCAATTAGTTTTTTAATATTGAGAACTAGAATAGTGTCACCCGCTCCTTTACCACACACAAAGCTTAACTCATAGCCTCAAATAGACAGTAAATCATATATCCTAACACACTTATACTCACACCCACACACACAGATAATGTATGTTTATATATTATCTGACAATATAAACTTTAAGTGTCTGATATATATTGTTACTATTGGTCGATTCTTTTTACCTGTGACTAGGAACTGACTCCCAACACACAGCTAGCGCGACTTTTGGAGTCAGGGCTGTATAATGTTTTGTAATCCACTTTTTATTACAATATAGATTTATTAATATTGTTATATTCTTCTTCACGGAATCCTTTTGCGTTTTCTTTAAATATGGAAGGGTTTTAGTCAAAGTAATTCGGAAGGAAATATTCGGAACGATCACTACAGTGGTACAGTATACCAGGTGCGTCCAGTTTATTCGGTTTGCGATCAAATATCTGCGGGTTCGAACATACTCTGAGTACCTACCGACCGTAAAACAAATGTAGAAAAAGAAATAAAAAGTCTAGAACCCGGAAATGTAGACACTTATATATAGTCTATGTCACCATTACACTACACATATTCATTAAAATCAGTTCGATAACTAAGACGCTACTGTGGAACATACAAACATACATTCATTACCAAAACCATTACGTTACATTACCATAAGCTCCCTTTTGACTACGCCCGAGTACGGGTTATTAATTTAATCATTACAATGTCCAGACCCCTGCTAACGACTCAAAAGCTTCACCTCTTTCAGGAGAATGATTTCCAATCAGTCGATGTCAGCGTAAAGGCATTAGTAACAAGAGTTACTCTTTAGCTTTTCTGGAGGAATAAGATCCAGCTACCGTCTGTTCATCATTATCAGCCCACTGCAGTTCACTGCTGGATGTAGGCCGCTCCCAAAGCATACCACAGAGCCTGGTCTGTTGCTTTTCACATTCAGTCGCTGCCGGCCCTCTTACGCAAGTCATCCCGCCATCTGTCCCGAGCGCGCTCCACACGTTTGACAAAACGTGGTTTTCGCTTAGACTTTAATTACACTGTTGGCCTAGTAGTTTAAGCGGTCACCGTTTTCTACTGTGCCTAAGTGTTATGGGTTCAAATCCCACATGGGACAACGACGACTTTGTGTGATCCACGAATTGTTTTTCTGAGTCTAGGTATTCTTTGTGTCCGTTTCATGTATACTTTTAAAGTCCCCCTCGGCATAGAATATATTCCTAATGCAACTCCCGTTTTTAAAAGAAAAGAAAGGACACTGTTACTCCAGTGTTTGTCATACTGCCTGTTAAAGCCCTTTAAAAATAAACATGATGTCTTTACAGGGAAGTGAAAGTCCAGTACAACCTTAATTCGTTAACATCGGTGTCATCATCGCAGTACTTTAAGCCGAAGAACAAGCTCATCATCTACCTCCATGGTTTCACTGATGACCCCACCAAGGACAGTTGCAAGAACATCAGTAACGCGTTCTTACTTCAAGGTAAGACATTTAGTTACTAGTTTATCCCAGTTTCTCCGCTTGCGTATATGTCAGTAGTAAGCAACCGATGAGTCATCTTCTCTTTTGAAAGGCAAAAAAAAACCGTAAAAAGTAAAACGAACATCATTGTCACAGGTGCAGGCAATATTTTGGCGTTAGATGCGAGCTCCCTCATTCGCTGGCTCTACTTACGTTCTAGTACCATGGTGAGGTTCATTGGGCAGCGACTTGGAGAAGCCATCGCTGTGATGATGGAAGGTAAGAGAACAACAGAGCCTTAGTTATTGAAACCTAACTGGTAACGTTGATCTTGCAGTTAGATGAAAACAAACTCTGTCACGTAGGGATTCGTCTCATAAAACAACGACTGCACGGAGAGTGCAGTGGTTAAGCGGTCGCAACGTCGTTTTCTATTGTGCTGAGTGTTGTGGGTTCAAACCCCACAATAAACCCACTTTGTGTGATCGACAAATTGTTGCTCTGAGGCTGGGCGTTTTTTATGTTAGTTACATTTATGTTTGCTTAATCTTAATAATATTGATGCGTGAACCTTCTAAAAAAGCAAAAGAGAAAATAATAGCTCGTGTGTCGCACAACTTAGATTGAACTTTATTGCATGAAATTCAGTGTCTTTAGGGTTCCGTAGTTCACGTCTCGGAATCCTTATAGTTTCGTCACATCCGTCCTCGTCTTACCTTTCAAACAGTTAGAAGAAAGATGAATCTTTGCAAGGATATGTATATTTACTACGTCGACAAAGTGCCTTGTTTTTGCATAGTGGCTTTGTCTATTCATTTTAAAGCCATTAGTCTGCTGACACCGAGCATCACAAAGCGTGTTATGATTAAAATAACGATAATACTCCCTTTTTTTAAAAGGGATGAAAGAAGAAGGTATATTGTTGTTAGCTTGATACCACAAGTATGGGATGAGGATACAGTTTAGATTGCAGTAACATAGGAGAGTAAATGTATGTGATAGGTGCAAAGTGATTGTTTGGAGCTATACTAATGAAGAATTAAGCTCCTTACCAGGCTTAGCCGTCTTTTTTCAGAAGACAGTGATGTGATAATGTTTCCCTAGTCGTAGTTGCTCAGGACCTGGTGCTGCACTGGTCACTGCCGTATTCTCTCGTCCATTACGCTAACTTATAACAGTTTCACAAATGATACACAACACTGCGATATGTCGATGTAGTATGTGATCCTAGGCTACTCGCTCGCGGCCGGGGTTGGTTCAAAGAGTGCAGAACGCGTGTGCGCGTTACTGCCTTAATATTCCAAGACGAGCCCGTGTTAGACCTTTTCTGAATGTAGCCGATATTTTAAACATGAGCGGGAGCTACTTTTGTCTACACTTTTATTTGGGGTTGTTAGATACAAAACGCCAGAATATTTATTTAAGAAATTAGGCTGGATGGAAAGCAAAAGGTACAATAACAGGGAAGGGTCTGCACCGCTACACGTTCCTAGAAACAGAACAACAGAATTTAAAGCGGGATGCCTTTATAGTGCAACAAAGTGATGGTTGCAAGTATGATAATCTTAATATATATATTTCTTACGTGTTTGATGTATGTTTTAAAATATTTCGAAACACTTAATTTCATTATAATAGAGTTGAATCTCTAATGGGCCTTCATTGTCAACGATTTAGATGCGGTAGGTTAAATAAAAGCCAATATGGATGGTTCAGCAATTATTTTTACTGATCTGGAACGTTACCTCTGAGCAACGCACCTTTTCTTTTTGCAAATAAGCATCTCCTTAGAGTCCTTTCGCAAACTAGGTTAAAGAACGGCTTCCGGTCTACTACGACACGGCTGAATTCCGAATTTTATATGGAGTGACTGTCAGTAGACTTTCTTAGACCAAAATAGGTACTAAACACCGTCGAAGTTCTGTAGATAGGCTGTTGTCTGATGTTTTAAAAAATGAACTACCCGTAACGATTATCTATTGGCTAAAGCTACTTTGAAAAACAGAAATTATAGCACGTAATTACTTTTTCCACAGCTGGTCTTGATCCTGCATCCGTCCACTTAGTGGGGCACAGTTTGGGGTCCCACATCGCAGGATTCACTGGTAAAACTGTGTTGGCGCTGACGAATTCTCGAGTTGGGCGCATCTCAGAGTTGGACCCCGCTGGGCCCTGCTTCGCTGACTTAGACTCGACGTTGAGACTGAACAACGACGATGCTATGTATGTGGATGTTATCCACAGCAATGTTGGAGTTTATGGCTTGGACCAGAAAATTGGTGAGTAGTAACATTATAATTATTACATATTATAACATGATATTCTCATAGAAGAGCAACCTAAAATGACAGCATTCGTGCTGCCATGTTTCGTTGGTGAGTGGCATCTCAATACGCTGCCATAGTGTGGGTCTCTATGCTGCATTTTTGCAATGTCTGCATTCGCGATGAGTATGCTGACTCTAATTTTTTGATTCTCTGACTACAACTTTTAGATTCTGTAGAGTAGACAAGTGACGTGATTGTAAGCAGCCATTGCCATGGACACTTTGTGATTCAAATGTCTTCCAAGTACGAGGTATAAATATTAACTTATTCCGTTATATTTATAATCGCAGATATTCCTAAATAAATAACGAGAAGTCTTCTTCAGAATCTTATGCTTCACAAAATAATGATGATTCGGCAATCAAGCAATATACTTCCCTCCACCGTCTCAAATCTTGCGGGGCAACTCAAGTCTAGCAAAGCATCTGTGATTTTGATTAACAGGCGGCAGGTAATAGGTGGCGGTAGTCACTATCAAGTCAGTGACCTGCGTCGTTTTCCCCTAATATCATAAAAAAGATCTTTGAATACATTTATCCTTTCTAGGACATACGGATTACTATCCAAACCGTGGGCGCTGTAATATGTTTCTGTTGCGTTGTATATGGAAGTCGCCACAATAAGAAAAATCTTTCAATACATTTCTCTTTTCTAGGACATACTGACTACTACCCAAATCGTGGGTCAGAACAGCCCAACTGCCTGTTCCAGACCTGTTCCCATAGTCGGGCGTGGCTCCTCTTTGCTGAGTCAGTAATGAACCCTGAAAGATTCCCAGCCGTCAGTTGCACCAGTTGGTCAGCTTTCCAAGATGGCGCTTGCGATTACACTGATATCAGGCAAAGAGTTTTCATTAATTTTTCATATTATTATCGTGCAACCGTGAACGGTTGACGTATCACTCCAACACACGGAGAGGATCTTCAACACAGGTGAGGTGATAATGACTGGCTGGCCGCGGCCCTACAGTTGATGTGGTGAAGTTGTATATACATATACTGATTGGCGTGAGAGTTTTTATATCGCGATACAGGATCAATAGTAACTCTGAATTTCGGTGTGTCTTCGTTAGATGGCGCTATAACATGATTGTTATTGTACACTTGAGTGAGAATCGAACCGCGACCTTTGACGTTGCAGACCGTTACATAAACCGCTATTTTTTTTCTATATTTTGGAATGATTCTAACAGTGGTGGTAATTCTGTTGTTGTCATCAATAAACTAAAATTCACTAAAATTTGTTGTTGGATTATATACCTTAATCTCATCCGTTTACAGTACATTTTTTGATATTTCACATCTCAGCTCTCACTATATTTAGTTCAGTACCAACTAAAAGTTGATCAGAAGTACAAGCTTGTTTATTACTAACAAAACTAAACTAATTTCTAAATGTAAAATTATAATAAATAATTGCATAAGTAATACAGTCGACATATATTCAGACGTCGTCTAAGTTTAGCCCGGCCGGTCAAGTCTTACGTCACACGTTACAGGTTTTACACGTTCAACATGAGATTAGTAAAAGAAAGATTATAGCCCAAGTTCAGTAATTATCGCCCAGTTGCACTCGGCGGAGGCGCTCATAGCCCAGTTGCACTCGGTGATTAGAAACAATCAGCGAGGGCAAGCAACGACGGCGCGGTCAGTACCTGGATGGGTGACCGCTGGTGGCATGTTACCATGAGCGTCTCCGTGATTCGGAGGTCACGTTAAGCAGTCGGTCCCGGTTGTTATCATAGGATAACAGTCGTGAAGCTTAGTTGGAGGCCTTCGGGCGGCTTAAAAACATCCAACGGTAAGATTTACGTAGCCACAACGTTGTCTTGCCAGTCCCCAATCCGCACTTGGCCAGCGTGGGGACGTATGGCCTTAACCCTCTCCTGAGAGGAGACCCGAGCCCAGCAGTGGGACATTATGGGTTGTTGATTTGATTTGATTCAGTAATTAAACTAATTTTGGCGATGCCAAACAAAATTTTACTATTTTAAGTAGTAAACATGCATGTGTAATTAACGTTTATTTGGTACTAAACTAAACACAGTGACAGCTAAGATGTTTTTGTGGAGGTACGGGCCACATGTCCCTCCATCACAAAGGGAGGATCCTCCTCCGACCAGGCGAGGTGATCATGCCTGGCGGGCCACTGCCCGACGGTTGATATTGGGAAGTTGTATATATGTTAATCGGCGCGAGAACTTCTATTGCGCGATGCAGGATTGGTAGCTTCTTCGTGCACTATGTTACTCCGTAGTTCAGTGTATCTTCGGTGGATGGCGTTGTCATATATTTATGTTTACGCTGTATGTGGAAGTCGCCACATCACTCCCCTCCAAGACCGGAGATCGATATCTGGACGAGTCAGCTGTCTGTGCTCTGTTGTGGAGCTTGCCAGTGCCAGGAGTGAGTAGTTCCAGTGAGTCGGACTGAGTGCCGCGAGTTCCAGTGATTCGGGGCTGAAGTCCGCTTGATCCCAGTGAGTCGGGGCGGTTGCTGCGTAGTGGCTGGCTGCTGCAGAGACGGGAGAGAAATCCTCTGCTTACATGGACCGTAGTTGCAGTGTGCTGTGCCTAGACGCTGTTGAGGCCGTAAGGGTAAACCAGGCTGGAGCAGTCGCTTCCTGCATGTGGTGTATCCTTGTTGAGGCCGAGGTTGCTGGCTGCCTGAGACTTGCTGTAGGAGTGAAAGTGCTGGTGGCGCGGTGATGCTGCTGATCTGCTCCTATGAAGGCTGCTTCCTACCACGTCGGGGTCGCCACTGTGGAGGTACAGGCCACATGTCCCTCCATCACAATGGGAGGATCCTCCGACCAGGCGAGGTGATCAAGCCTGGCGGGCCACTGCCCAACGGTTGATGTTGGGAAGTTGTATATATGTTAATCGGCGCGAGAACTTCTATTGCGCGATGCAGGATTGGTAGCTTCTTCGTGCACTACGTTACTCCGTAGTTCAGTGTATCTTCGGTGGATGGCGTTGTGATATATTTATGTTGACGCTGTATGTGGAAGTCGCCACAGTTTTATCGAAAAATGGACTGTATGCAGGTGAGATTAAAGTACAATTCAACAACAATTTTTTGTGAATTTTAGTTTAGTGATGACAACAGAATTATCACCAGTCTTTCAGTTTAGCACATACTAGCCTACTTACTCACGGGAAACTATAAGCACTGTGTAACTCATTATTTTTCCTTTCAGCTTCATGGGTTATGGAAGCAAGCCAGGCATAGTTGGTGATTACTATCTCCAGACAGCTGGAACACCTAACTACGCTTTGGGTGAACAAGGAATCTACCACAACTCCACGGACGGCGTCGTTCGCCGACTCAGAGACCAAATTATCAAATTGACTGGCTGAATCTTACTGCCCAACTTTTCCGTTAGAGGCGCCACTGTACTGCAACGTAAAAAATTCGTATGACGTATAAGTTAACATGATGACACTTTTAGTCTGTGTTTTTGTTGCTATAGTTCGATGCCCCCCTCTGAGACTAACTTTGCTTAACTAAGCTTAAGCAGCCTAATTGTGACCACATAATATTTATTTTAAGGTTATATCATTCTCCAGAATAAATAGGTCGACTCCACACGGATAAGATGTTTTAAATAGTGGACGATACTGTCCTAATATAGGTATTAGGACGATACAGTTATAATATGTAACTCGTTGGCAACGAGGGTTGAAGACAAGAAAAATGATTATTCTTTCGTTGTTTGTCTCGCATATATGTCTCTCTGTCGCGTTTTATTTTATATTTCTATATTTTAGTGGTACACCTTTCAGTAGGAGGCTAGTAAATGTTATATAATAATAAAGAAGTATCCACGGAAGGATATAATACTAAGTACCTTATCATCTAGAAACTTACCACTAGAGAAGTTGCATTCTACAAACGTAACTATTAATAAAAAACTTACAATTGACCATGTGACTTAGGGATGAGACAACCGCTAAGTCACGTAGTAAAAACAAAATATTAGCCAAGAATACAATAGAATATAAGCGATAGCGCTTGTAGAAAGAGAATCAGCGTGAAACACTTGTAAACTTGGCTAAGGGGATATATCAGCCAACCAGCCTTTGCTAGCCTACTACTGGACATACACTGCTTCTTATAATAGGGTACTTGACACCATAGTCAGATCAGTTGCTTTTTATCATCTGTCAAAACGATAACTTGGTACGAAAAATGTACTAAAAACAAACTTGTGACGTCACTGTTTTTGACTACTCAATTGAGCTATATATTTCAATGTATATTTGATTATAATTTGTAAGAGAAATGAAAAGCTGTAAGAAATTGTTTTATATATAAAGTTTCTTGTAAAGCAGTTTTGTATCTATAGTTTTTGTTAAGAAATAAGCACAGTTTATTTTCGTTTTGTACATGCTAAGACGCTACTAGTGAAGTCAAAGTATAGTTAAAAATCTGTTGCGCAGAAAACTTCAGTAGAAATTCATTTAAGAAGTTAATCCTCTTTGCGATAGTTTAGGTATTTTATACATATGACGTAATACCGTTATTGATCACCTGTCTCCATCCCACAATAATGTTATGTTTGAACATTAAATAGGGATTTTAAGGCGATTTAAAATTAATATTTAATAATCCTACTGATATTATGACCGCCAAAGTTTGTATGGATGGATGTTTATTACACTTTCACGTAAAAAAGCTACTCAACGGATTTGGATGAAACTGTACAGTAATATAGCTTATACATCAGAATAAGACATAGGCTGCTATTTGCTGCGATAACCGACATATACGCGGGCGGAGCCGCGCGCATAAACTAATACTGAAATAAATCTGCTAATGAATATTTGTATGTTAATATAAAAAGTTTGTTAAATGAAAATCCATAAATAAATATAATGTTATGTAATTGATTTAGTTTTTATTCTTGTTTTAAATTCTAAGCAGCCAATAGATCATTTTTGTTGCTTGTAACTCGTTTGCTTCGTTGGTATTAATTATATTAGCTTGCTGTGGTGTCCTTCAAGTTCAAGGAGTACACCGGTATATTATCCCTTCAGTGATTTATTGTATTCTGAATAGTTGAGCATGGGCGTAACGAGTTGCAGGGAGGGGCAGTTGCTAGTTTTATTTTCGGCTTCTCGTATCCAACTCCTGCCAGCCGTTTTGCGCAAATCCTCACTCCACCTGGCCAATGGACGTCTTACACTACATTTGCGGAGATGCGGTCTCCACTCAAGAATCCAAGAATAAGAATAAAAAAAAAGGTTCTTGATTCTATTTCATATACGAATTATTAATAAGCAACTAACTACTAATCTGGTAGAACTGGTAAAACCTACGCCACTGACTGGCGTTGTACAAACCATCTCTGTTTGACGAACGCAGTGAGCTGGCGCCAGACGCAAAAGAGGAATCAGTTTAACTTTTAAAAAAATAAATAAATACTATGCTGATTTGATGCATTGAATGATTTGATGCATACCAGTCTATATAATCAATTACTGTATTTGTGTTTGGGGTGGATGTCCAAGACCTTATTGATTAACACAGAGAGAATAGTACTTAAGATTATGACCTCAATGCTAATTAGATACTCGCCTTACAAACTTTATGCTGACATCAAGGTGTTCTCGGTCAGGAAACTTTTCGTTTACAATAACATTTCTTTTTCTTTTTGTTTTTTCGTGTGGAATCTCCCATGGGCCGTCAACCCACCGGGTTTTGCGGCTGGCCTCTGAAGCGGATGGAGGGGAAAGCCTTATTCTGGGTACTCAGAGCCGCTACCCACACCGGTGCGCCATTCAGCGCCATCGACCCGACAACCCCCGTGTAGAGCTGTCTCGTTGCGACGCTAGCTCTATCCAAATTGGGCGAGATTCACCCAAGGGCAGAGGTAGCGTCGACCAGCTACGGAGCAAGCTGTCGGAATTGCTTGTCGAAAAGCCACCTTCCGTCGGGGATCAGGTCCCAGATAGGTACTTCATCTGGACCCGAACCGGTACGCGGACCGAGTTGACCTCGACAGACGCACCGGGGGCGGCCCACGACAGAGCCTCCTTCTTATCCATGGCCATCCTCAAGCCCAGTCCATCGATGCGCGGTTCTCCATACCATACCATAAGGAGGAACACATATGATGTCCAAAAAACCAGTTTGATCGCCAGCAAACACAAAACCACCAATATATTCAAAATTAAAATCAAATCTATATTGAAACATACAACACATTATGTAACCAACAACATAATACACACACAAAACAGAAATGTTAAATTTTAATACCACAAAATGGCTATGTTGAGATTGAAAATATGCTTAGGAGTGCCTTATATTAGTGCACTTACACGCACGCACGCGATCATTTACACACACTCAACGCACATATACTCACACACATACATAGATAAACAAACACACTCACACTCACTTACACCTTTGATTAATAAGTGGGCCCCCAAAACCAAGATTAGACATTTTTGTTAACTATTGTTTAGGGTTCATACTTAGTTGGAGGCCAAGAGACACATACTACAATGTAACTTTTCTGATTTTGAAATTCCTACTGCGATGAGTGTTGTGGGTTCAAACCCCGAATGACACGTCACTTTATGTAAACTGCAAGTTGTTATTCGGACTTTGAGGTTTCTTTGTCTGTTTCATTAATGTTTGTTAAGTCAGATATTTAAGTTAAAAACCAATTATTCCCAATTGGTTTAGGCTTCAATCAAAAAAAAATATTTTCTGTTAATTAAAATCACTAAGCAATGTCGGTATTAATCAATAAAATTATCTGAAAAAAGTACTTATACACAGAAAAGTGTCTTCTATTGTTCTTTGTACGCTATTAGAATACACAAGAGGCGCAAAGATTACTACGAATCAGAAACAATAAAAATAATTGATTAAGCGAACCCGTGGTGACGTAGAGTAGAGAGGGACAGTAAACATTGTTCCTTTCTGACATCAGAGAAATGGGAGTGCAGCGGTCTGAATCCAAGCAAACCACCAAAACTAGTTTAGTTTGCCGCCGCGCGCCGGCCGAGATAGTGTCTTATCATAATGCTTGCGCGAACGTCGGACACATTTATAAGAATTCGTAAATGAAAACTTTTTTTACAATAAATTCGTTGAAGAGTAAATTAAAAAAAAAACAAAGATTCATAATCTGTGGCATGTGTAATTTTGTTTTCGTATTTTTTTTTAAAGTGTGTTTTAGTGTCGAATTTTAGGACATAAAGTTTGGAAATTCTAGTTTTTCTGTTCTGTTGTTGGCTGTTAATTTTATTATAAGGTAGGCAATATTTAGTGTACAAAGTTGTGTGACTACTTGAGAAGGCGTTGACCGCAAACCTCACAATGCATCGTGAGCGCGATACAAACTAAGTTGTTTGGTTACTTGATAACATTCCTGCAGCTGCGATTAATGCACTTGCATGTAGATGCATTTACTTCCCACTTGATTTCTTGTTGAATTCTTATATAAATATTTATCGGTTTGGATTTTTTATAGATTTAGTAAAGGTATAACAATTACTTTATAAAGAAGTTTCAATATCTAAACACAATTGTGATATGTACATACAAAGTTCGATTTAGTAGATTAACAAGCATACTTAAAGAATTAAAATAAATTCCTCAAAAAATCAATTATTTTGTAAGTATTTTAGATATAGTAGTTATATAGTTCTTTGATTTTAATAAAACGACACGATAGATACATACACAGGTTGTAAGCGTCAACCATAAAGGCTTAAAAGAAAAAAATGTCTGCATATTTTAACTCATTTCCCGCCAATTCTTGGAATGTCGAGCCTTGTTTTACTTGTATAAGTTCCCATCGACATATTTCATACTTTAATGATATGGATCATAAGGTCTATATTTAAATACTGTTGAGATTTACAAATAAGGAAACCAGATTTTACCTGTCTTATTTTCCAAGTCAAAAATAACTTGCAAATTAGTGTCTATGGTATGTGTGCGAGAACAAGGAACGAATGCAAATGTGCCTGGCTTCCTTTTCTTCTTATTCTTTTTCTTTCCTAGGTAGCCTTTAATACTTCTTCTTCTTTTCATGAGATTAAATCTTAAGTCTTCGTTGTAATGAAATTAATAAGAAAGAATATAAAAACTATGGAAGAGATGCAATTTTCTGTAAAAACAAAAAAACGATTTCTCATAGCTATTCCATTTTTGGATTTGTCTGGAACAATGAACCAATTGCAGTAGTTTATTGGCAGAAATGTGCACATAAATAGGGACTGCGTACTAAAGTAGGTACGTGTACCTACTTACCATTTAAATATTCTTATAAACGATAATTCAAATGATTACGTAGCCATAGTATAAAATCTCAGATCTATAAAGAAACTTTTTTATTGGTTTGAGTATACAGCTAATCATAATTGAGATATGATACCTAGAAACTAGGCATCACTTACTCAGGACCTGATCACTACGAATCCCCGACAGATATTAGCGATATTAAAGAAATCTGTTCTAAATAAAAGCTCGCGAAAAGGAATAGGTACTTAATAATAATGTAAATACACGACCCTCTGATCTAAAACCAGACAGAGCCTGTACTGTAGTAACCAGACTACTGATAAACATACGTATACTATAGTTACCTATTATCGATAAATTATATCCAGATACCAAAAATGATTGCTCTAACCGAACACATGATCTCAGTATGTATTAACATTCACTTCACCAAGATTTACGACATGAAATATTTTCTTCTATAATTTATTTATTTATTTATGCATCTGCACTATCATCGCAATTAAACCTAATGCTATAGAGAGATTAACAGAAAACCTTATATTATTACATCATTTCTTAGTAAATGCAAAAAGAAACATACAGCAATGAAATAAAAACGCAATAAATATAACAATCCATCTTGAAAACAAAAGAAACCCATTGTAACTTTTAGGTCTTTGGAACAGATTATATTTAAGAGACACTTTCTGAGTATACTCAATTGATACACGAAAAATATCTAGTTTCTTCATGAACTTCATTAGTGATATGAATAATTGTTGGGGTGCTTTTTGAAGTAAGGATTATGGCGGACAAATGAACAGGCGAGACACCCGATGGAAAGTGATTACCACATGCCATGAACGCCTGTAACTGAGAAGTCCAAAGCGCGTTACTGCATTTCCGGAAATACAAGAGGAGATAGTTTGTTTTGAAAGAAAGAAAGAAAGATTTATTTATACTTTATCCGACAGTGGATTTAAAAAGGCTGTTAATAATAATTAGTGTAATAAGTAATATATATTAGACTACCTCGGTGGCGCAGCGGTAGCGTATGCGACTGCTGTTCTTGAGGTCTCGGGTTCGAATCCCGGGTCGAATCAAATGTCTATATGATCTGC
Source organism: Hyphantria cunea (assembly GCA_003709505.1). Classification (NCBI taxonomy): domain Eukaryota; kingdom Metazoa; phylum Arthropoda; class Insecta; order Lepidoptera; family Erebidae; genus Hyphantria; species Hyphantria cunea. The sequence continues at coordinate 78,359 of PKRV01000906.1, read as the reverse complement.
AAATATTTGTTTCGGAGTTTGGGTGTTTTGCTTATTTACAAAAAAAGTATATATGTATTATATCAGTTGTTTAGTACCCGTTGGCGTTCTGTGTTAGATGTCCGAAAATATTTATTTATTTATTTATTAGCAGTATAGGTTAGTAACTACAATACTTACTACCACAAGACTGTACGCCGCTTTCTACTTTGCTAAGTGTTGTGGGATCAAGTTCCACATGGGGTAACACTTTGTGTGATCCATAAATTGTTGTTCTGAGTCTGGGAGTTCTTTATGTCCGTTTCATATATATGTAAAGTTCCTCGTGACGCAGGATGTATAATAAAATGAGTGTGTATTTTTTTAAAGGTATATCATACCTTTAAAAAAATACAGGCTCTGTCTGGTTTACGATGAGACAGTTCGTGTGTGATCTGTAAGGTGTCAAATAAATAATGTTCGTTACAAATTATGGCGACTAGCTCATTTACATAGTGTCATAGCATCACCTATTGTTTGACGTATTTAAAAATGTAATTGTAATTGTTATACGTCAGTTGCCAAACTTAGTTTTTACATTGACAATCAATGCTAATATTATAAAGCTAAAGTTGGGGATTGTTTTAATTTTTGCGAAAGACGGTCCCAATTTCATGTCATTCCCATTTTTTTATATTTTTTATCATTAATTCCATCACGACGAAGACTTGAAGACTTGAAGACTTGAAGACTTGAAGACTTGAAGACTTAAAGACTTAAAGACTTGAAGACTTGAAGACTTGAAGACTGAAGACTTAGAATTGAAGACTTTAAATACTTGACATTGGCAGAAATAGCTGATCCGGCTGATTGCCATCTCATCAAATAAAGAAGAAGCTGAAGCTTTTTTGCGGAGGAACGGGTCACATGTGCAACACAAAGAGAGGATCCTCCGACCAGGCAAGGTGATTACGCCTGTCGGGTCATGACCATCAATCACAGCAAAATGAACAGTAAATAATATCAATCAATATGTAGTAAAGAAATGGTGAATGTAAACGAAACACAAGCTCAATTCTACTAATGTAAATAAATATGTCTTCTGTCTTCTCATAGCCCAGTTGCACTCGGTGAATAGAAACAATCACAGGTTGGTACCGGGATGGTTGACCACTGGTAGCACGAAACCATGAGCGCCTCCGGGTTTCGAAGGTCACGTTAAGCAGTCGGTTATCGACGGGTGGCTGAATTCCGGGCGGAGAGTGGCGTTCGCCCTCCGCCCGAAGAGGTGCGCGAGTGGCGTGAAGCCGCCCGTCGAGCCACCATGGTTCGGTGGTCGTCGCGGCTGGAGACTCCACGTGCTGGCTTCGCCACCGTGGAGGCGCTCCAGCCCGTCATCCTCGAGTGGGCAGGGCGGCAGCACGGGACCCTTTCCTTCCGACTGACGCAGGTGCTTTCCGGGCACGGTTGCTTCGGGAAGTACCTGCACTCGGTCGCGCGGAGGGAATTGAGTCCCGCCTGCCACCACTGC